>OX463851.1:44125873-44404599 GCA_949825065.1 Odontocerum albicorne
ATACGTTTAATTTAAAATGCTCTCACACTTTAAAAAGAACTATAAAAATATATCTCTGTGGCCAGTGTACCGCGTCATCTCAGACAGTCCACAAGAAACGAAAATCGCGAATCTTAAATGTGTTAGTGTGGTCTCGATGAATAAATTTAAACAATTAACTCGAATTATGTAGTAAAACGTGCTAGAATCGAACAGAAAAGCAGCGAACAGGGTGAGTCTTTTAAAATTATATACAACTGAACTAATATATATATACGAATATATCATGTGCAAACTAATATATACAATTAGTGATTATCTAGTAAATGTAAATCTCCATACCTAGCTAGACAAAATAAACATGTATCAATATTTTTGTCCAAGAAAATCTACCTCGTCATATAAGTGAAAGCTGGTTTACGTAAAAATCCTCCTAGATTAAATACTGGGTTCGAATCCCAGGACCGGAAATATTAGACAAATAGCCCACATTAAATCAATTAGGAATATATGCAATCTCTTATGCAATACTTGAAAAAAAAAAAAAAAAAAAAAAAAAATAAAGAAGTAGATACGTACACCCAATAAATAACATATTAATAATCCAAATTCTTTTTAAGTAAGAATACGAAATCAAATACGAGCATACTACCTAGACCTGGACCTTTGACGTTTTTTTTTTGTCTTTCAAAGGCGACATATTTTTATTTTTTCTGCTGTGCAAAAAAAAAAGCCACTTCAAAAATACGTTAAATTTAAAATGCTCTCACACTTTAAAAAGAACTATAAAAATATATCTCTGTGGCCAGTGTACCGCGTCATCTCAGACAGTCCACAAGAAACGAAAATCGCGAATCTTAAATGTGTTAGTGTGGTCTCGATGAATAAATTTAAACAATTAACTCGAATTATGTAGTAAAACGTGCTAGAATCGAACAGAAAAGCAGCGAACAGGGTGAGTCTTTTTAAAATTATATACAACTGAACTAATATATATATACGAATATATCATGTGCAAACTAATATATACAATTAGTGATTATCTAGTAAATGTAAATCTCCATACCTAGCTAGACAAAATAAACATGTATCAATATTTTTGTCCAAGAAAATCTACCTCGTCATATAAGTGAAAGCTGGTTTACGTAAAAATCCTCCTAGATTAAATACTGGGTTCGAATCCCAGGACCGGAAATATTAGACAAATAGCCCACATTAAATCAATTAGCAATATATGCAATCTCTTATGCAATACTTGAAAAAAAAAAAAAAAAAAAAAAAAGAGTATTTAGTCATGCGCACAACGACTCCCCCATACAAAATTGAAGGAAAAAAAAAAAAAAAAAAAAAAAAAAAAAAAAAAAAGTACAATGTGTGAAATGTTGTATATGCTGTGTCTATCCTCCATTCCACGAAGCTTGCATTTATCAAGTGACACCGAGAGACAGCCGTATGGCACTCTCGGAGATTTAATCATGCGCACAATAATCCCTTTACATACAGACATCGGATCATACACATAAACCATATTTTTGGATACGTGTTTGCCGTCTCAACCCTCCATTCCAAATTCTTACTTTTACCAAAGGGCGACTTTTCGAAACAACTACCGTTGACTGTACGTCACCCTGTTTTTATTTCAACTCTTACATATATTGTATCTGCAGCATGCGGGAATGGTCCGACCCCCTCGAAATAAATTGTTTTCTCTCTATCCCCTAATAAACTAGCCTCTCGTCTAGCTTTCAAAAGGAGCGGAAAAATCTTATATACATGTGTACTAATCCAATTACTTTCTAGACTTCCTTTACTTTGCCAAGTGTGGGAGGTGTCAAAACATTTTTTGCTAGACAAATCACACTAGGCGAAACAAACAAAATGACTGTCTTTATACAAAATCAGGCCTCACCCTCATTCTCCGTATTGACCACGCCATCTGTGTCAGGGGGGAAATAATGCGCGGAGGGGATTCTATCCCATACCAAATAACACAGTCAACCCACTACATTCATGCAAACTGTCTGTAGCCACCTTTAACTGCAGATCGCTTCGAGGAGAAGACCGACTACTTACACTGGAAGAAGAACTCACAAAGATCAAATGGGACGTTGTGGGGCTAAGTGAAGTAAGAAGACCGGGAGAAGAACTCATCGAGAGACCAAACGGAAATATCCTATATTACTCAGGAACTAAATCTGGTAAACTTAGTGGGGTAGGGTTTATGGTAAGTAAGAAACTAAAAACGAATATTGTCGGGTTTACAGCAACATCAGACAGAATGGCAATGCTGACAATTAAAATTAATAAAAGATACAACCTTCAAATTATTCAAGTCTACGCACCCACAACAAGCCACAATGACGAAGAAATTGAAAAATTCTACGACGACCTTAGGAATCTTAATGGAAAAAAGAAAAACCACTTTAAAATTATCATGGGAGACTTTAACGCAAAAATTGGACAAACCAGAGAAGATGAAGAGTGCACGGGTAATTTTGGATACGGGGAAAGAAACGAAAGAGGAAACCGAATGATAGAATTTTCGCAAGCGGAAAAAATGTACGTATCAAATACGCTCTTTAAAAAGAGATCACAAAGAAGGTGGACGTGGAGAGGGCCAAATGGCACATTAAACGAAATAGACTACATACTGGTTAATAATAAAAGAATGATTGAAGACTGTAAGGTAATTAACAGATTCAACACGGGAAGTGACCACAGACTTGTACAGTCCACCATCAAAATAAACACAAAAATGGAGAAATATAAACTTATCAAGAGCCAAAAGACAAGAATAAATATAGAAGCACTGCTCTCAAATAAAAGAGAAGAGTTCCGTTACCAAACAAAATGCAAACTCCAAGCTCATACGAGAGAAGGAAACCGAGAAAATATAGAATTATGGAGTGAAACTATAATGGATGAAATAAAAGAAATCGCATTAAATGTGGGGGGGAAACCCCAAAAACCCAGAGACTCAAAAATTTCAGACGACACAAAACAACTCATGACAAAAAGAAGGGACTTCAAAAAAGACGATAGTATACGACAATCAATCGAATATACCGAACTATGCAAAACCGTAAGAAAAAAGGTAAAAGAAGATATAAGGAAATACAACTTAAACCTAATACAAAAGACAATAGAGCAGAACCGTAGCTACAAAAGAACCTCCCAAATGCTAAGTGACGGAAACAAACAAATAACGGCCCTGCTCAAAAAGGATAACAGCAAAACCGAAAATCGGGAAGAAATCATAAGGCGAGTCCACGAATTCTACTCAGAACTATTTCAAGACATTGGAAACACGAGAGATAGACCGAACAACCAAACAAATGAACAGGTTCCTGAAGTTCTTATTAGAGAAGTTGAAAAAACCATAAATAGTATGAAAAACGGAAAATCGGCAGGAGATGACGGCATAACAATAGAAATTCTTAAGGCAGCAGGAGATGAAATATATCCCATCTTAGCAAAAATAATGACACATTGCATTAACAACGGGAAAATTCCCACAAAATGGAATACAGCAAAAGTGATTCTTCTTCATAAGAAAGGGGACAAAAGCGACTTAAAGAACTATAGACCCATCAGTCTCATGCCAATCATTTACAAAGTATTTACAAAAATAATAACAACTAGAATACAAAAACAGCTAGACGATATGCAACCAAGAGAACAAGCTGGATTTAGAAGTGGATATAGTACAATGGACCATATACACACAATGAGGCAAGTAATAGCAACATCGAATGAATATCGAAGACCCCTAAGCATGTGCTTCATAGACTTTGAAAAAGCATTCGACTCTGTAAAACACGAATACATATTTGAAGCACTCAGGAAACAAGGAATACAACCGGCTTATATAAGAATAATACAAAATATCTACCTAGAAGCAAAAGCAGTGGTGCATCTTCCAGAAAAAACAGAGGAAATAACAATTACAAAGGGAGTAAGACAAGGAGACGCGATGTCACCCAAACTCTTTACAGCTATACTAGAAGAAATATTTAAAACCTTAAACTGGGAAGGTATGGGCATAAAGATCGATGGCGAATATCTCTCTAACCTGAGATTCGCAGATGATATCACACTACTAAGCGAAACAAGAGAAGAACTGGAGAAAATGATTCAAGAGCTTAACTTAGCCAGCAATCGAGTGGGCTTAAAAATGAACCTCGCTAAAACCAAAGTAATGTTCAACCAATATACACGTGCATCAACGAGACAAATTAAGATTGGCGACATAGCCTTAGAAGAAGTCCCCCACTATATATATTTAGGACAACAAATATCAGCAGACGGGAATATGATCAATGAAATTAACAGAAGAATAAAAATGGGCTGGAGCGCATTTGGAAGGAACAGTAGAGTTTTCAGGGAAAATCTCCCGTTATGTCTAAAAAGCAAAGTCTTCGATCAATGCATCCTCCCGGTACTCACATACGGCTGTGAAACGTGGACCCTTAACTCAAAAATAATACAGCGCCTCGTCACTACACAAAGAAGCATGGAAAGAAGTATGCTGGGGATAACAAAAAGAGATAGAAAGACAATTACGTGGATAAGAAGCCAAACGAAGGTCACAGACATAATGGAAAGAATACTCAAAAGTCAATGGGAATGGGCAGGACACGTGGTGAGAAGGGAAGACAATAGATGGACTAAAAAGAGCACAGATTGGATACCACGAGAAACAATCAGACCGAGGAGAAGACCTCAAAACAGATGGGACAGACCCTTCGTAAAATTCGCAGGCGTGACCTGGCAAAGAGAGGCGAGAGACCGCAAGATATGGAAATCTTTGAAAAGCGCCTTTACCCAGCAGCGATCAAACCAAGACACAGAAGAACAATAATGATTTAAACCAAACAAAACGACCAACAAGTAAATCTAAACCTGAACCCGACATATTCACAAACTTTTATGCTAATTCATTCGAAAATAAATTACTACTTTAAAATAATATCTATGCTCTCAACTACTGAGGCTACTAATGCATGTACTAATAATTCTTTCTTTCCAGCATTTTAATACCACACCAAGTGTACCAATATGGTTAAAATCGAAGCATTTCATGCTGAGACAAAATCACTAGGTGTCCTCCAAAGCTGTACGGCGGACAGAAAACGGAGGTAGCCACTACCCTAATATGACAAAACCTGGCGGGTTTCACTAAGACAACCGGTGAACAGATGTGAAGCCCAAAACTCAAGTCATAGGGGTGCCCTCACTCAGCAATGGGTAGAAAAAGGGCAGATAAAGATAAAGATAAAGATATATATATATATATATATATATATATATATATATATATATATATATATATATATATATATATATATATATATATATATATATATAGATATATATATATATATATATATATATATATATATATATATATATATATATATATATATATATATATATATATATATATATATATATATATATATATATAATATATATATATATATATATATATATATATATATATATATATATATATATATATATATATATATATATATATATATATATATATATATATATATATATATATATATATATATATATATATATATATATATATATAGTATATTATATATATATATATATATATATATATATATATATATATATATATATATATATATATATATATATATATATATATATATATATATATATATATATATATATATATATATATATATATATATATATATATATATATATATATATATATATATATATATATATATATATATATATATATATATATATATATATATATATATATATATATATATATATATATATATATATATATATATATATATATATATATATATATATATATATATATATATATATATATATATATATATATATATATATATATATATATATATATATATATATATATATATATATATATATATATATATATATATATATATATATATATATATATATATTATATATATATATATATATATATATATATATATATATATATATATATATATATATATATATATATATATATATATATATATATATATATATATATATATATATATATATATATATATATATATATATATATATATATATATATATATATATATATATATATATATATATATATATATATATATATATATATATATATATATATATATATATATATATATATATATATATATATATATATATATATATATATATATATATATATATATATATATATATATATATATATATATATATATATATATATATATATATATATATATATATATATATATATATATATATATATATATATATATATATATATATATATATATATATATATATATAATATATATATATATATATATATATATATATATATATATATATATATATATATATATATATATATATATATATATATATATATATATATATATATATAATATATATATATATTATATATATGTTATTATAATATTAATTATTATATTATTATTGTATTATTATTAATTAATTAATAATATAATATAATAATATTATTAATAACATATTATATTATTATTAATATAATAAAACTAACATTATAATTAAAAAGTAATTTAATATTATTAAGTGAAAATTATTATTATTTAAATTATTTTTTATTATTGAAATTATTATTATTTATTATTAAAAATAAAAAACAATTAATTTTTTTTATTTAATTAAGAGACATTTTCTTGAATTAAATTCCTCATAACCATTTTTTATTTAATCAAGAGAGATTTTCTTGAATTATATTCCACATAATCATTTTTTATTTAATTAAGAGAGATTTTCATGATTGTAATTCCACATAACCATTTCCTAATCCAAAAAAATCGTTAACAAATGGAATAAAGTAATGCTTAAAATCAACTTTTCTTAGGAGTTAAGAAGTTCACTTCTACCGCGCGAGAGTCTAATGCATCTGTTTTTTATTTATTTTACCTTTAATTCCACACGCTAATGTCACAAATTTAATAAAAGGAATTCTAGGAAGTAAACGTAACCAAGATTATCTATTGCACTCTAATAAGGAGTAAACTGGAATACAACTCCAGTATCAAGACTTGATTACGCAGTTTACTCCAACGCTTTGCAAAAGGTGTAACACCGATTTTTGTGTCACTTCAGGTTTAGGCTCGATCGTAGAATTTTATATGTAAACTATAATTTATCGTTATTCCATCTGAACTTAATAAAACTCTCAGATCGTGGAGTAATGTCTTATTTTATCCTGTTTTTCAAAATAGCAAATTGAATATTTGTCTGTCCTACGTTACAGGAATCGATTAACTTCTGAATTCCTTGGAGAATCACGACATTGCAGAATATATTCCAGTACAAGAGTTATAGAACTAACAACAACCCGTATTCCCCGGACACAGATTACATTCATTGGGTAATGACTCTAATGCCGGTAAAAGTTCTCTTAAGGAACGTTTTTGTTTGTTTGGAGTAGATGAATCATTCATATATGCGTGTATTTTTTTTTCCAAATAGATATTTGTTTTCTGTACGTTAGAGTCTTGGATCTGGTGAGCCTTGGCCTGCCTCCAGTATGAATTATATGTTTGGTAGGTAGTATGAATGTACGTATTTTTTTTCTCATATTTTTTGTTTACCATATGATTGATTTAAATGTTTAGGTTTTATGCTTGACCCAGAATTCCGGGAGTAGGGGGTTCAATTCCTGCTGGAACCCAGATTAAAGAGCTCAATAATTGTTCTAGAAATGCGTGCACTATGAGAATTATTTAAAAAGAGCTCAATAATCGTTGTAGAAATGCGTGCACCATGAGAATTACTTAAAATAGCTCAATAATTGTTCTAGAAATGCGTTGCATCAAGATAATTACATAGGGTAACAGATACAATGCGGACTGAAGTGATTGAATATGAATGTGAACGTAAGACTGATGGGTTCGGTAAGATTATGATAGATGGTTTGGGTACTTGGAACGAATGAATGAAAAAAGACTAAAGAAAGCAATATACAGGGCAAATGTAAATGAAAGACGTGGTAGAAGAAGGTCGAGGAAAGTGTGATTGGAGCAAGTATATATTTTTAAGGAAGAAATATAAGAAATAAGAGAAAACGTGAGGTTTGTATGAGGTGTATAAATGTGAAAGATGCGAAATATGTGTGTCGAGATAGGGAAGTTTTGCGCTCTGTTCTCTGCGTACCTCAGCAGGAAAACGGCATGACTGTGTGTGTATACATTGTAAGTGCACAAATAATCATATACACTAGAATACAAGAACATTAAAGCATTGTTTATCTAATCACAAATTTATAGAATTTCCAAACCATAAGAGTATAATAGAGACAAATCATAATTTCTTAGATTATAAAGTTCTAGTTTTACATACGTCACAAATATAATCTAATAGAATAATTTTCATTAGAGATACTCAAAGCAAAATCCAAAAAGAAAGAAATAACAAAATAATCCAAAATCAAACACTGTTTATTCCACTTTTTGTAACGGTATAGCCCTACCGGTTTCAAGGCTTTTTATAGTTAAGGCATTAACATTGTGGAGGTTTAAAGGTCTTTAAACCTCCACAATGTTAATGCCTTAATTATAAATAATAATAATATAATAATGCAAAAGTTTTTACTTCTCTCAAATGCGGTTGTCCTTGTGTCAAAAAAAAAACACGCACGTGATACCAGTGTGACCTGTTTTCGTAACAAACCGAAATCATTCTGTCTGAAGAGAGTCTCGGGATATGAGGAATTTAACAGGTGTAGCGGGGATTAATGTAATTAGTGAAATAACAAAGTGGTTTATTGTTAAATAATCTAATATTGTGTTCCACAAAGTAAAAGTTGCAACCTTTAAAGAATTACTTTTTAAAATGTTGCCTGATTGATTAAATAAAGCTTTAAACTTTGCTGAAACTGAAACATTGAATATAAACTGTATAATTAGTAATATTCATTTTAATGAAGACTAATTGAAACAAGTTTTATTTGAAATTCGATAAATATCAGTTTGATATATTGGTGTAATCCAAATGACACGCTCCATTCGACCTCATAAATCATAATGAAAGTCTACGTATAAAATAAATGCAAATTGGTTCAGAGCGCGGCTGGCGTATGATTAATGGCGGTAAAATGATTTGATGGTTGCATAATGACGCGAGCAGCAGAGGTGGCGAGGAGTAATTAACCCAAAATAATGGGACTAATATAGTCATCAAGTTCGGCGAGCGTTGTCACGTCTCCGCTGCACGCGGAATACCTCCTCGGACTTGTGGAGGCCGACGCATCCTTTGAGTTGACAGATTATGTTCCGAGACAGGGACGACAACATTGTGGAGTGGTATACGAGTATTATATGCTATTAAGCTCGCCGTATGATTAATTAGTTACTAAATGTTGCTTCCAAATAGTATTGGGACGCGGGCCAGGGTTATTGGAGTTGATGACCTTTAGTTATCGATACATCAGCTTGCCCTCACACGTGCATCGAGTCAATAGTCCTCAGCCACCATAACATCCGCTTAAGGAGACGCGGGTTAATTACATTCAGTATAAATGCACATCCAACATCCTCACTGGCATCAGTCATCTGAGACTCTTCAAACAGTCAGGAATTCAGTGAAACAGTGAAGATGAAGTTCTTTATGTGCTTAGTGTTGTGCGGTTTGGTTGCAGTGGCTATTGCCGAGCCTCCAAGGCCCAGATCTTTCAGACAGAGGTCCAGGTTTTTTGCTAGACAAGAATTAGCTACTGATGCTCCAGCGGAAACTGACGTACCAGCCCCTGATGATGCCTCTGCACCCTATCCTCCTGCAACATCTCCAGCTTCAGCTCCTTATCCACCGAGCGGCTGGAAGCCACAAGGGAAATCTCTTGAGCTGCCGACTGAGAAGGCCGCCGAACCTGATCAAGCATACGGACCCCCTGCGGCCGAGTACGGACCTCCACAGCCAGAGTACGGACCTCCTCAACCTGAGTATGGACCTCCCGCTGATGCCGGTGCAGGTGATGACAGTGCAACTACCGCTCCAGAGGCCGAGACCGTAGCCCCGCTGGCTACTGATGGACAGAACGGCCGTTTGAGGTCCGCCTTCCTGCTGCTAGTAGACCCTGCTTCACTACAAAAGGTACAGCTGCTGTCTCCGAATTCCCGGAGAGCCCCTGCCAAACTACAGAAGAGACGCTTCTAAGACAAGCATTTCTCTCACTGCTTCCTCTGACCGTTAGCTTTCATAAGTAGACGAACGAATGGTATTTGAAAATTGAATAATGAATAAAGAAAATTGAAAATTATTATTAAAATTAAAAAAATATTACTCGTTTATAAAATATTAGTAACTTTTAAAGAACTCTAGGTATGTCTTTTCTTATAAACACAATATTTTGAACTTTTATCTTGTTCAATAACGAATTGAGAACTGATTTATCTAAATCACTCAGTAATTTTGTTTAGCAAATCAATGTTCAGTTTTTCATTGAAACGCGTTTTTTTTTATTTTGTTTAACTCTCTTTTCATTCTGTAATTTTTATTTTGTTGAACTCTCTTTTTATTCTGTAATTTTTATTTTGTTGAACTCTCTTTTCATTCTGTAATTTTTGGAACTTAAATCTCGATAATTAAATTTTCCGCGACTTCACAAGAAATAAAACCGATCATTCAATTTAATAAGTATAAGAAAATATATTATATGTTTCTGTGATAATTGGAATTTATCTCTTATTGTAAATTTTTCGTTTGTTTTTATTCCCAGTTAAGTTTTTCTGCTTGTTATTTTGTACGCTATGAGTTAAAAGTATATCGTTATTTTGTACCGAGCAAATTTAATGATATCGACATCATGTTAAAATATTTTTATACTCCGAAAATAAAATAATGTATTGAGCAATATAACTTGTTTTAATAACAACAAAACTGTGACATTCATCCTTAAATATACTTAGTGACATTCATCCTTAACTATACTTAGTGACATTCATCCTTAACTATACTTAGTGACATTCATTCTTAAGTGTACTTAGTGACATTCATCCTTAACTATACTGTGTGACATTCATCCTTAACTATACTTAGTGGCATTCATCCTTAACTATACTTAGTGACATTCATCCTTAACTATACTTAGTGACATTCATCCTTAAGTATACTTAGTGACATTCATCCTTAACTATACCTAGTGACATTAACTATAGTCAAACTTATACATTTTTTATTTCTATTTTCATCAACAGTACAATATGTCTAACAAAATTATTTAAAAACAGGAGAATGTGCTTCATTTAAAATATTTATAAATTAATCTTAAAAGTAAAAAACAAATAAACAATTTATAACAATTCAACAAAACAAAATAAAAAGACACATTAACACAACAAAATAATTAACATAATACATAAGTATGTACACGAGTTAACATGATAGCATAAATTTAACAATATACACAGTTGATCACACGATACTGGACCGTCTCTAGAGAGCTGCCCGCACCTCACTATACCAATGAAAACAATAAAACAGTACAAATTCAATAGTTCGTCAACTCTGCAATCAGTCTACATTTGGAACTAAACAGACTGGTAAAATGGTATGGTATATGATTGTTTTGTATTATATTTCACTTTGATGTATATCATATATGTACATATTATATATATGACAAAAATATAGTCCTCAGTGAGATATAGGCAAAAGCCTAATTTACTGGGGACACGACAAATGGCAAACGAAAGGCAACAAACCCAGATCCATTAAAATTGTTTGTCCAAATTAAATTACCTGTTGTTTTTATTGCTAATTATGTATATTTCTTGTCCACATCAGTATTTTAAGACCAATATTAATGTATGGGAGTTAAACGAGGACGTGGAACAAGAATGAAAAAAGTCGAATAAATGTTGTACAAATGCAAGCAATTAGAAGTATACACGGAGCAACAATGTATGACAAAATACGGAATGAAGTTGTGGCGGTCGTCGCGGAATATTGTCGCATACATACGGTCAATGACCGATGAAACGACCTTCGGATTCCTCGATAAATTATAGTAAACAGTCCGAAGGTCACATGCCGGCTATTGACGCCGGCCGAGCGACCGCACCACACGCCAGAGAGAGAGAACACACCACGGCTATCTCACCAGTTCCGTATTTAGATGAATACCTACATACGACAATAACCGTTTCTGCATTCACAGAAGCGAGACGTAAGCATATCGCGAGCACACTCTCGCGCACATTCCAAAAAGATATAAATACCTACGTTACTATAAAAATAAACACTCTCTCTTTCCGCATTATTTATTTATTTATCAACAAATCATCCTCATCTTCCCTATCGGACATTCAGCTAAAAAGTGAACAGGGAATAGATATGAATATGAAGTTAAGGCTGATGCGTTCAGTAAGACGAAGAAAATCCCTCTGAGAGGTTTGAGCCCGTGGAACAAATAAATGAATAAAGTGAAATAAATGAAGACAGTGCAAACGTGGATGGAAGGCGAGGTAGAGAAATAATAAGAAAATTACACGTAAAAAGGTAATATAAAAAGTGTCAGAAATCGCAGGAGCTGTATTAGAAGGTGTATAGATGTAGAAGAGGTGAAATATATGTGTCGCGATAAAAAAGTTTAGCGATTTCTCATCTTTGTCTACCCCGACAGGAAGACGGCGTAATGGTATATTGATACGTTTAATGTATATAGTACAACCTGCCCATGTGGTTATTACTTGTAACGAATTAAAAATTTATTTAAATAAGCCTTAAGGAAATCCTAGGTATTATTAACTCTTCAAAAAATATTATGTCTCAACGGGAATCGAACTCGCAACCTCCAGGATGGAAGATAGGTTGAAAACCAACTAGTCTACGGAGATTTTATTTATACAAAACAGACCCAATCCATATTTAACTGGTTTTGTTAGAAATATTTGACATATTATCCCGAGACTTGGTTAGGATTTAAACACAAACATAAAACAATATCTCAGATTGAATTTTTTTTATTTCCTTAATATATTGCCAATAAAAGGATTGAATATTATTTTACAATATTTTGATAAAAACTACCATTATTTAGTTTGAAATATTTTTCTGTCGAAACACTCTATTTTCACTTCCTCTGTCCCTTTCAAGCCTGAACGAAAAAATGTTTGATTTTCTTTAAACTCGATATTTTCCCATTGGACCAAGTGTGTGACGCAATAAGCACTTCAAAAAAATAACGACCTTTATAGGTAGGACCCCCACGTATGATGTGTGCCGGCATACTGCAAAAAAATATAATTTTTGTAGGTGGTAAGTAGGCAAGTAACTTACAGTTCGCCATCGCATGGTTTGATTTACTACAGCAATGGATAGGCTACAATACTCACACAAGTCTAGCATGTGCGAATATTTTTACCTAACAAAATTATTCATCAGACTGAATTTTTTTTAATCTTTTTCTCATATCATCAGGGATTGAACCTGAAACCTACGTGTGCTAGACAAGTTTTTACCAACTAGGTTACGGATGTTACCAATGTCCATGATAAATAGCTGAGGATATTGATACTGATAATCTGATTATATCTTTTCTGAATATCTGACGACCTCCATATTCCGACCTCTGAATATCTGACGACCTCCGACCTAGTTGATAATACGCATGTATCCAACCCGGAGGTTACGGAATTGATTCTCGCTGGAATCAAGTTTTTTTTTTTGGTTTTCCGTCTGATTATCCTTTAAGATCTCATTAACAATTATCTGGTTACTTGGAGGAGATTTTAAGACATATTAATAAAAAAAGTAAATACCGTATTAGCCCGACTATAAGGCGAGGTTTTTATTTTAAAAGGCGACACGTAAATAGGGGGGTCGCTTTATATTCGAGTCACAAACATTGTAACGAGAGCGTTCAAATGGAAATTAGAAAACTCGAAAAAGATTCAGTGATCATTCCTGGTGGAATAACTTCGCAACTACAAGTTTTGGATGTGGTTGTGAATAAGCCATTTAAAGATAACTTGAAAAAACTGCACTCAAACTGGTTGATATCCACTGATCATGCCCTTACACCTACTGAAAAAATGAAAAAAACCATCTATCACTAATCTGTGTGAGTGGATCCTGTAGGCCTGGAATCAAATTTCCAATGAGACCATAATCAATGGATTTAAAAAAAGTTACATATCCAATAAAATGGACGGTGCTGAAGATGATATTTTGTGGGAAGATATGATTGAGGATTCCGAAGACGATAATATCACTGAAGATGAGATGAGACTGATGCTGAGGATGCTACCTACCATATATGGTATAGCCACGTGTGAATCTGACTGATCTGATCAGCTACTGTGGTTGGACTTTTTTATTTCTTCTTGTCATGTTTAACGTGTTCCCCGCGGGGAGCACAAACGCCTGTGATCTGACGACAATCCAAGTTTCAAATCACAAATACTTAAAAAAAATGACACAAAACCGGAATAAAAATTCAACAAAAATTTTAAATAATCTTTATTCTAGCGACATCTCTGAAAACCTTGTCAAATAATATATTAGTTTATGAGATATTGTTGAATAAACAGAGCGCCGAATTTTTTTGGTTTCTCAATATTTCCAGCATTAACGACCTGTCGCGCGGATCGAGTCCTGCTATGAGTCTCTCTTACGTAAATAAACATTACTAAGTCTCTCTTACGTAAATAAACATTACAAGTGCTATATGCATTTGATTGGGTGAGTGTCATGACGCATTGATTTGATCGTAGCATTCCTTTGTTTATTTTACGTAATGTTAAGTTTATCTCCTTTATTTAATGAGTCTCCTTAAGAGTAATGACTATTATTTTTTATCAGAAAATTACTTAAGTGTCATGTTTACTTGGTGTTGTAATCAAATATCAGTGGTTCTAAACAAAATATGTGTTTAAACTTAGAAATTAAAAAACGCTGAAATTGTGCCGCGCACAGGATTCGTGGAATTTGATTTTTAACGCGGTGAACAGGTTAAACATGTACTTTACTATTATCTGGGTACTTGGTTTTAATAAATATTTTTCGTTAAACATTTTGTATTTTATTTTTCATTATATAATGGTGAGGGAAATGTTTTTTTCTCCAAAAAGCAGATAAAAAATAGGGGTCGCCCTATAGTCGGGCCAAAACGGTATAGTAAATTGAGAGCAACATATTTTGTACATATATCTTGCAATTAGATATATATTATATATTTTAAGATAACATTGAAGAATATGTATTTGAGAGAGAAGCTATCAAAAGATCTGGGCACATGTCATAGTTGTGATTCACCCCCACCAATAGAGGGCGAGCCCCGAGAACATCAGATGTTTTATAAAATAATTTAATGACAAGCATTATGGGCTTAGGTGATTAATAACGGAAGTACTTTGCACATTTTTTTTATTTGTATAAAAATCTAGTCGGCAATTTCACTATCCCTAGTGTAAATTAAATCTTCCGCATCATTAATATATCTTTGAATATTATGATTTATACGTGTATTAAACTTGATGACTTCTCAAGGGAGCTATTCTTCATCATTTCAAAATAAGGGCCACTTAAATTCAGGTGAAATAAGGTCTAAAAGCAGATAATAAAAACTAAGATGTTAATAATAAATAAATCATCAAATTATGTAAAAGGAAAAATAAGTAAATAAAAAACTTGTTTTATATTTTTGTGTTCACCACAGGTTTATTTTTGAGTTAACTACCGGTTTTGAAGACCACCGTCTTCATCGTAATTTATCTCCACCTGACGATGAAGACGGTGGTCTTCGAAACCGGTAGGTAACCCACAAATAAACCACCTGTGGTGAACACAAAAATATAAAATAAGTGTTTTATTTACTTATTTTTCCTTTTACACAAAACATGGCACCACAAAGTGAAACTATAGTCTTTTCGAAGATTTAAGAAAAAATCACCAGATATTTTTTACTGGTAATGTTGCCTTTGATATTTGGATAGAAATCAAAAAGTGATACAGAATGAGTTGCAAATCCCGAGGCATTTTGAATAGCCTTAGCTTCTTATTCGATGCTTTCTATAATCGTGTGAGAAACCATAACAGGTGTTTTGTTCTTCGTTTTATACCCGTACTTTCTGAAATGATTTTTTCCTCATTTGTTCTTTGAAATATAAATCGTTTTGCTATAAACTAGAGTCAGTAGATACTTTAAGTGATCTCGCAGCTTTCTTTGTTACACATCATATTTTCTCTTATATATTTAGGGATATATTTACCAAATATCTTTCGGGTCTACCTCTGTGATATATGACCTCCGTGATAATACGTCAGTTGCCAACCTGGGGATTGTAGACTCGATTTTTTTAAGATTTCAGGTCTCACTTAAAACCCATTTAAAATCTTTCTGGTTGATTGACAGAGGTGACTTAGATGCAATAAACCCACCAGATTTTGTGCAACGAAAGTGTAATAATACAATACAACATTTAAGCATACTCGTCATTGTCAATACTAAGGGAAGAATAACATTCTTTTAAATTATTTGATTTTCAAGATTTTATCGTACAGTGTATAAACTGGCTGGTTAATTGCCGGGTGGCAATCTTTTTCACAAAATATGTTAAACACGAAGTAAAATATTAACAGTTTTGCAGTTGGCAGAAAAGGATCTCCCGTAGTTATTTTCATGTCCTAAAAATATAAGTCTGAAAAAATATTTCTACGCAGATCACGCTGGATGACAATTTAGTTATAAGTAGGTGGTAGAGAAATTAAAAAATATAACTGATAGATTTAAAAACAAAACGAAAATATATCAAACAGTTTTAATTATACTTGAAAGACAATGAAATGTATTAATTATAATTCAGGAATAACGAATATGCTTTTTCAGTGAAGGGGAACGTAATTAAATTGACAGCTGTGTTGATCTGTATTCCCGATATGTTAAAGATATACTACCTTGATCAAAAAGTGTTAGGACTTTATTCATAAAATCGAAAATACAAGTTTATTCATCAAAATCAATATGGTCCCCTTCAAAGTACTCCCCATCGACTGCAACGCACTTACTCCAGCGCTTGATCCAATCCTCGAAACACCGCTGGTACTCCATTTTCGGTACGTCCATCAGAGCCGTCTTCGATGTTTTCATGACATCCTCTCGGGTGCTGTAACGCGTTCCGCGAAGTGGTTTTTTAAGTCGGTTGAACAGAAAAAAAGTCGCAGGGAGCCAGATCAGGTGAATTCAAAGGCTACTGGATAGTAATCGTGTTGTTTTTGGTCAAAAACTCATGAAAATCATGTCTTTCGCGATTTCAACGCGGTCCTTTTTTTGCATGAAATTGAGGTCTTTCGGCACCAGTTTTGCAGCGACACGTTTGAAGCCCAAATCATTAACCAAAATATCTTGAGCAAATCCATAAGCTTTGTTCAACTTGTCTGCCAGCTCTCTGATGGTCAATTTGCGGTTTTCGGCCAACATTTATTTGATTTTATCGATGTTTTCATCGGTTTTCGACTGCCATTGCGTTCGTCATCCTCGACCGACTCGAGGATGACGAACGCGACCGACGACCACTTCTGAAGCGTTGGTACCACCGAAAAACACTTCTAAAAGAATTCCAATCGGGTGACTGACAGCGCCGACAGCCGGTCTAAAACTTTTTGATCAAGGTAGTGCCCGTAATATAACTTTTGAGTTATCACAATAAAATTTCCAAGCTAAGCCAAATGGACCATGAATACACAAAAATTTAAATAAAATAAATAAATTAGTCTTAAAACTCACCGCAAATCTCCATAATCTCAATATATTGCGTATTTAACACCCTATCAGTAATAGAACTGTACTAATCTAAAGCTTGTTTTTACTCTTAATTGACTTGGAAGATGTTTGTTATTTCGATGCTAAATAGACTAGAAATATTCCAAAATGTTTGTGTTTAATTTATTTTTAGCTTTAAAAAATATAACCATACGAGTATTTCGCGGTACCGTACCAAATTCCAATGGGCTTAAATAAGACAGCGAAGAAAGCTCCACGTTCTGCCAACCCTCTTTGGAGTATTTAACAATTCAAGCTGTCTTCAGTATCTGCGTAAAAAATAATATTCTTTCTGAGCATAGCCGGTCCCTCTGATCTGGTGACAGCAGAATCTTTTGTATTTGAACACATCATATTTCATTCTAAACCTCATACGTAGCAGTTTACTTGACTCAAATTTGAAACGATCTTCCTGACTCAATGTTGTATGCTTCATTCGTATACATTTTTAAGAAACGAAACAAAAATATTATCTTTAAATAATATTCCTTGCCCCTAAAACGTACACTATTCCCATCATTATATCTAGTTCCCTTGAGATTTATCTTTTGTTTTAATTTTTGTTATAGTTTTTAAAGGTTTCGGCTTTGACATTTTGGATTTCCATAAAATAATATATGACAATAAATTAATAAGTTATTTCCGTAGTAACATTGATTGCGTACGCCGTATCTGCTATGTTAAGAAACATATGTTTTGTTAGAAAACCGCGAAAAATTTACCTAGAAAAGATTGACTGCAAGTAAGCTTGTGTAGATCTTGGCATGCTTTAAGAAGCGACTGAAAAACTCTCAATCTCTAGTCAGTAAATAATGTGTTTCATTCCTGTTTTTTTCTAGCCTCTTCACCATCCCTTCCTTTTCCTTTGATTGATGATATCTAACTTTATATGAAAATGAATTTTCAGGTGATTGCCTCTCTTTATAGGGTTTGTGGGCGTACGCTAACGTATGTGTTTACGGATTTCGACGGAGGTGGATGGTCATTTTAACTTACAATTGCTTTATTTACTTTTGTCTAGTTGGTTGGAAGAGATTGCTGCCTGGATCGCCGCCTGAGTTCGTTGCGAGAGATTTAATAAATAATAATTAATAAGTATATCTTCCAATATGTGATAGCAACACATTCGGCTTCAGGTGGAGTGTAGTGTTCATATTCAATTATACATTTTGATAAAACATACACGTTTATATTTGTATATCACTTTCGTTCTACATACTACAATCTAGCGGACTTATTTCCATTTGGCAATCTCTTTCAACCAAGTGAAAAGATATTAAGGAGTTCTTCAGTGAAAACCAACCAATAATCTTTTTAAAATAAATCTGGGTTTAAACGGGGACTGAACCCGCATCCTCTGGGCTGGAAAACAGACATTTTATCAAGTAGGCCACGGAAGTTATGAATTACGTTTATATCCAACTTTAATGAATTGCAATAAAAGAGAAAGCTTTGTATTCCAATTATTTTATATTTTAGAGTATAAAAAATATAACAATTTAGTTTTTCACAGTACAAAAATATAACAAAATAAAAAATAACACTTTAACATGATCACTACGAACATTATTTTACAGAATAATAACATTTTAACTGCATTTTTATAACAATAATCAAATATAGATAGATATCAGTGACAGAAAGAATTATGAATACATCCACTAATAATTTATTTATCAGAGTTTATTCATCATTTTTATTCTCACAAACGCACTTTAATAATAATAATAAAAGGGCCATTTATATTGCACCATTTAGTGAGCAAATTCTACACAAAAGTACTCCAGCTTGGGACTCGAACCCATTTTTATTGACAATTTAAAAATATTGCAAAATAAAAATCAAATATAAGGTAAGTGAAGAAATAGAAAGACAGTAGCTGCGGCCATTAGTTTATGTACTTCCCCGCATCTTTGTATTTAAATAAAGCAGTTATATTTAGCGTCAGTGGGGGAAAATATTTAGAGGATAAACTATTTGAAAAAATTGCAAGTTTGGTAAAGAATCGAAACCGGAATAACAAAATATAAAGAGTAAGTAACAGAGTGGTGTCCTTTCTAAGTAACAGAGTGGTGTCTTTTCTAAATAACAGAGTGGTGTCCTTTCTAAGTAATTATATAAAAAGTAATGTATCGTTAGAAGTCTTATTTTTTAGTCAAATATTAAAAAAAATCTTTCGTAATCTCATTCAATAGTCAGTACAAGGAAAAATATAACTGTATTAAAAACGTCTTCTCTGTAGCTTGGCCGGAGCTCTACGAGAGTTTGGGGATAGCAGCTGTACCCTCTGCAGTGATGCAGGGTCTACCAGCAGTAAGTAAGCGGACCTCAGGCGGCCGTTCTGTCCATCAGTAGCTAGCGGAGCTATAGTCTCGGTCTCAGGAGCGATTGTGGCGCTATCGTCCCCTGCAGCGGCATCAGCAGGAGGTCCGTACTCTGGTTGGGGAGGTCCATATTCTGGTTGAGGAGGTCCGTACTCTGGCTGGGGAGGTCCGTACTCTGGTTGGGGAGGTCCATATTCTGGAGCTGGAGGTCCATATTCTGGAGCTGGAGGTCCATATGCCTGCGCGGGGTCTGTGGCTTTTTCAGTCGGCAGCTCCAGTGACTTACCTTGTGGCTTCCAGCCACTTGGTGGGTAAGGAGCTGGAGCCGGTGATGTTGCGGGAGGATAGGGTCCAGAGGCATCTTCAGGGGCTGGTACGTCAGTTTCCGCTGGAGCGTCAGGAGCTAGCTCTTGTCTAGCAAAAAACCTGGACCGTTGTTTTGAAAATCTGGACCTCGGAGGCTCGGCAACAGCCACTGCTACCAAAACGCACAGAACTAAGCACAACAAGAACTTCATCTTTACTGTTTCACTGAATTCCTGACTGCTTGAAGAGTCTCAGATGACTGATGCTAATGAAAATATTGGATAACAATTTATACTGGTCTGCGTTCCCTGCAGTGGAGGATATGGAAGTTTAAGACCGTTGGCTGCACGTACCGCTGTTCGCAGATGGATCGATAACAAAGGTCATCAGCTTCAGCCCTGGCCCGCACTGCAACAATATTTGGAAGTATTTTGCAAGTAATTAATCATAAAATGAACAATCAGTAATTAAGAAACTACTCAGCACTATTTCTGTCCCTGTCTTGAAACATAACAAGTCACCTTAAGGATGTTCCGGCCTTTACAAGTTCGAAGCGGTATTTCGCGCGCAATATAGAACGTGACAGTCCTTGCTGAAATGGATGACTATTTATGGATCAATATTTTAGGTTAATCACATCTGATGACGCAGTGATCTTCGGAAAGAAGGTATTTGAATATTTTCATAATGTATTATGTTATATGAACACTACATATTAACACTACCCATGCTCTAAAGCCCAACGTGTTACCATCGCATATCAGAAGAGCTACAAAAGTTTTTTTGTAGTTCGTTTTCCCTCAATTAAGAAACATTAGAGATATACAAAGCCACAAGCAAAACAATAATAAATTGCCAAAGAATGCAAAATGTTTCACCCCTTTTAAATATTTTTCCTTTAGGTCAATAGACTAAATATACGAGTACTTCCGATGTATCATGACACCAATATGAACTAAATAATGTTGTCGTAACGAACCGGAATTAATTCACCAGAAGAGGGCCTCGGGATAGGAGGTAGAAACGCGTTTAAAATTAATGTAAAAAGTGGAACTATATGTGTAAAGTGTCGTCGTAAAAACCCTCCGTGGCGGAGTTGGTGCAAGCAGAAAGTTTCAGATTCGATTCCTGTTTTAACGCAGATTTTTTAACAAATATAGCTGTTTGATCTAGTCTAAAGGCCTCTTAAATATTTTTTTGTTTAGGTGGAAGATATTCTTATATGTCAATAAGTCCGCCAGGTTGTTTTGTGTAATACGAAGCATATCCAGAAAGTAAGTGTACTGAATTTTTGTAGGTTACAGTTTTTTTTATTTAAACAAAAAAATTACGTGGTTACCGTAGTACATATGTAAGCTATTTTTCGACATAGTCGCCATTCCTCTCAATGCAGGTGGTGAAGCGGGGTATCAACTTTTTGATGCTTTCCTCGAAGTAGTTTCCCGCCAACCCCTCCGTCCACTTCTCCACCTCCTCCTTTACCTCCTCGTCGGTTGAAAACCTTTTTCCACCCATGTGCAGCTTCAGGGAGGTAAAGAGATAGTAATCTGAAGGTGCTAGGTCAGGGGAATGCGCGGGATGGTTCAGGACATTCCATTTAAACGAGGCGAGCAGTTCCTTCGTGGCGTTGGCCGTGTGTGGTCTGGCATTGTCGTGCAGCAGGCAGACTCCCTTTGTCAGCATGCCTCTCCTCTTGTTCTGAATCGCCCTCCGCAATTTTTTTAGGGTCTCACAGTAGCTTGCAGAGTTAATGGTCTCCCCTTGAGGCATATATTCAATTAAAATTATGCCTTGACAGTCCAAAAACACGGATACCATGATTTTCTTGGCTGAAATTGTCGTTTTGAACTTTTGGCGGAGGGTGAAGAGGTGTGACGTGACCGTTTTTAAACTCGCGACACCACTTGTACACACTCGTACGATTCATAGCTTTATCACCATATGCAGTTTTTACCTCATTATAAACCTCAACCGGAGATTTTCCCTTCCAAACGAGATAACGGATGACGCCGCGTATTTCGCACTTGGCGGGAGATTGGATTGACATTTTTCACAAAACGTGCTGTCGCGTCGACACTTCTCAACGAACTGACCTCGAACCGGTCTCGTTGCGGAGGGGGAGGGTCAGGCTACACGGAAGTGTAGCCAACATGTCGAAAATAAAATCCATCCGGTCGTGAGAGCCTCAGTACACTTACTTTCTGGATACGCATAGTATATAGCGAAAGTGTAATAAAAAATAAAATTATGGTTCTACGAGTATATTCTAAAATGAAGTTTATTTTGTTTATTTATTTAAATATTTTCTCAAAGCAGGCTTAGCCCAATTACTTTGAAAAATACAGGAAATGTTTATATTAAAAATAAAAAAAAATTACGTATTGTAGAATAAAAAAAATTATATAAAATAAAAAAATTATCTATATGCATACATACGAGTATATACACACACACACATATGATACACATATATTCACAGTCACTTAAGTACGTTGATGAGTGCTTTCTAACGCGCTCAATCTTAGAAGAAAATTTACTTTTGATTTTGGTAATGTGATATGAAATATGTCAATATCCGAAGCAGTCCCGTTCAGAAGAGTTAAGACCCTTCCAACAGGCATAGCGGCTGGAAGATCCGTTCTTGCGTATGTTATTGAGAACAGTTCTTGCCGGCGCAGTCTAGTGTAATTGTTAGGAACATTTAACGCTAATCTTTGTAGTAATGCTGGACAGCTCACAACTCCTCGAACGAGTTTGACAACGTATACCAGGAGACGCAGATCTCTTCTTACGCTCAAGGAGTTATACCCGAGCATGCCCAGCAGAAACTGAGTAGGATAAAGCCATGGATAGACACCAAACTCACTCATAGGACAAAGCCATGGATAGACACCAAACTCACTCATAGGACAAAGCCATGGATATACACCAAACTCACTCATAGGTCAAAGCCATAGATAGAGACCAAACTCACTCATTTACCATGGTTTTGTTAAGTTAAAGCCGAAACCTTTCATAAATTGAGAATTATCAATGAATATTATTGAATGAGTGATTTATTCGTTTTAAAGGCTGCCAATTATCGTCGGTTTTCTTAGCTTAAGTTATGAATTCAAAACTTGTTGCGTCCTTGAAAAATTTTGTGTAGCGTTTTTGAATAAAATTCAACACAGGAACTGCACGTTTTATATGCATCAAGATAAGAATGAAGAAAAGGAACTGCAGAGGTCAATGGGTGACATTCAAATGTCAAATGGGAATGTATGTGGATTGCTGTATGCTGATAAATGGGGGAGTTGGGGGAAAACGGGGATGAATTGACGAATGCGATAAATAAATTGTATGGGAAAAGGAAAGAGAAAGATTTGCAAAGGAATGTAGTGATATTCAAAGTCATTGTAATAGAAAAGTGAAAAAGGAAATGCGATATATGGGTGAGTAATGAAATGTGAAAGCAAAATTCTGCTACTTAGATAGTATTTTCTCCGATTAAGAGTTACTAGAAATATTGAACGGCACGTAGCGATAGGAATCAAAGTCAATGGAACACTAAAGCATATATATAACATATACTCGATCCGGACAGTATCACAATCGTCTCTCGCTTGGTCAGTACAACTCATTGGGACTCCTCCTCTTGTGCGTCGTCGTGATTTTGTACGGTTGTATGCGTCTTTGTCTTTCCAATTATTTTTAATGTAATTGTTTAAAATATTTTTTACGTGAATATATTATATATTCTATCCTATATTATATATTCTAATGTGTTGAGAACCTTCTTCTTACTCTTTTATTGTTATTTATTATTGTCATAAAGTACACTGTACCACTTATTTTTATAAATAATAAAATATAAACAATATATAAATACTGCGAAGACAAGAGACTTAACTTTTAGCATTTTTTACATGATTGGGGAAAAGTGCTACCGACCTGTCTTTGCCATAAGGTCTGCATACAGTGGAATGCTGAGAGGACTAGGGAAGAATGCTGAGAGGACTAGGGAAGAATGCTGAGAGGACTAGGGAAGAATGCGCATAACATCAACTTGAGTGCTGATCACGTTTCTGAGAACTGACCTGATAATGCTGAAGATGAAATTAAGTTCACTAAGGTATCTTCAAGTTGTATTTTCACTCTCCTGCTATATGTCGTGTCGTATTCTACCACTGGATTATAATCTTACATATGTACATATGTACATATGTAAGATGGGATGTACTCATATGAGTACATCCCATCCCGCCGTATCCCTGTTGGGGTACATAGAGAGAACAGAGCACTTGACTTTCTTATCGCAATACACATATTTTTGGTCTCTTCTAGACCCAGACACCTTCTAGATGAACTCATACGATTCCTCTGACTTTACATTTCCTTCTTTCAAAATATACACTTGATCTAACAACATTTTCCTAGATCTTCCTTTACCACGCCTTTCACTCACATTTGCACTGTACATTTTTTGTGAGTGTTTCTTCATTCATTCATTTTATGTGCCTGAACCATCTCAGAGTAATCTAATTAATTGTATTCAACTCATTAAAATACAGGCAAAAGCCTAGTTTACTGGGGACACGGCAAATGAAAGGCAACACACCCAGATCTATTAAAATTGTATGTCCAAATTAAATTGCCTGTTGTTTTATCGAAAATTATGTATATTTCTTGTCATGTGTAAATAAATTAAATAAATAAAAATAAAAATTATCCTTAAGTTCACATTCATCCATAATCATTGAAATTCGTATTCTGTCATACATTGTCGCCCCATGAAGTCTTCTTAATGCAAGGTATTTCCGTCAGTTTTAATTCGTTAAAAATGAAAAGTTGAAAATAATCTTGACATTTTCCTCTTGGGCGTTTCAAGTATTATCCAAAATTGCAATCATTGCACTTGAGAGAACTTCATTCGGGACAGATATCTCAGAAGTAAGATCAACCCTCCTGACCTATAAACGTGATTGAAACTTTATGCCCTTCGCTACAGTATCATAAACGTGAGCCGTGAGGGCTCCATTCCTCAATTCCAGGATATTTCCCCCGGGAAGAGCCGTTCTCTGTTCCAGCTTCCGCGTCCGCTGTTAACGCAGCAAAAGTGTCAGATTACAGATAGACATCAATTTAAAGTTGATCTGTCAAAAATTGTTTCTTTTACTTGGAAATATTATTGGTTAAATTAGTCATGTATCATGACAACCTACGTGCGCTAGTGATGCGAAACTTATTTTTTAATAATAATAATATACCAATAATAAAAGAACAATTTAAAGCGCCGTTTAGGGAGCAAACTCTCTTCAAATGCGTCCCAACTCGAGACTTGAACCGGTGGCTATGATTGACATAAAAAATATTGCAACACAAATATTTATAGCATATATGTTGAGTATTTATTAGGATAGGCATAAGGCAATACAAATATGTTTGACAATAATTCTATAGAAAATTAACTGAGGGAAAACGAACAACAACGAAACCTTTGTAGATTTTCCGACATGTGATAGTTACACCTTCGGCTTTAATTTTAGTGTAATTTATGTGTGTAGTGTTCATATACCATCATAATTGTAATGTGTGTGCGTAGTGTTCATATACTATCATAATTGTTATGTATGTGTGTAGTGTTTATATACCATCATAATTATAACGTATGTATGTAGTGTTCATATACCATCATAATTGTAATGTATGTGTGTAGTGTTCATATACCATCATAATTGTAATATATATTAGTGTAGTGTTCATATGCCATCATAATTGTAATGTATGTGTGTAGTGTTCATACACCATCATAATTGTAATGTATGTGTGTGGTGTTCATATACTATCATAATTGTAATGTATGTGTGTAGTGTTCACACACCATCATAATTTGTTGTTTATAGTTAAGGCATTAACGTTGTGGAGGTTTAAAGACATTGTAATTTATTTTTAACAAACACTGTTTATTCCACTTTTTTATGACGGTATAACCCTACCGGTTTCAAGGCTTTCACCTCATCTTCAGGGGAGCGCAAACAAGACTGCGCTCCCCTGAAGATGAGGTGAAAGCCTTGAAACCGGTAGGGTTATACCGTCATAAAAAAGTGGAATAAACAGTGTTTGTTAAAAATAAATTACCATCATAATTGTAATGTATGTGTGTAGTGTTCATACACCATCATAATTGTAATGTTTGTGTGTAGTGTTCATACACCATCATAATTGTAATGTGTGTGTGTAGTGTTCGTATATCATCATAATTGTAATGTGTGTGTGTAGTGTTCATATAACATTATAATTGTAATGTATGCATGTAGTGTTCATATAACATCATAATTGTAATGTATGTATGTAGTGTTCATATACCATCATAATTGTGATGAATGTGTGAAGTGTTCATATACCATCATAATTGTAATGTATGTGTTTAGAGTTCATATACCATCATAATGGTAATGTATGTGTGTAGTGTTCATATACTTTTATAATTGTGATGTACTCGTGTGTGTGTAGTGTTCATATACCGTCATGGGCTCGCCCTACATTGGTGGGGTGTATCTCGGCCGTGGGATTGTTTGTGGGATGAGCCCGGACCTTTTGGTGTACTCTCTCTTGAATGTATTTTTTTTCTTTTTTTGTCATCTACTATATTTATTTTCTGTGTTTATTTTTTTGTATATATTCCTGTTTCTACGTGTTTAAGGGTGTGGGCTGAAAAACATCTGGTGTCCCCGTGGCTGGGTTCGCCCTATATTGGTGGGGTGTATTTTGGCCGAGGGGATGCTATTAGATGAGCCCAGACCTTTTGACAGCTTCTGTGTCTGATGTATTGTCTGCAATTTATGTTTTTTTAGAAGTGTTATTCAGGTGTGATCTTGTACATACTATGTTGCTGTCAATAAACCTAATATTTATTTATTTATTTATAATTGAGATCTCCCAAAAAGGGTTGTCTTCAAGTGCTATTAACATTTTTTGTCAAAAAATAGATATTATCGATCGTAATATTAGCTATTGCAAAGTTTCTCTAGTCGCAACTTCTGGAAAAATTCGATGCATTTTCTCGGTCATTTTCCAGAAGACTCCAAAACTACCCTCCGTTATTTTTTTTATTTTTCTATTCATTCATTACCGGGGTATAATGGAATGCTTTCAATAGAATTTGTTTGGGAGAAATGGTCGAGTCCTATAGGGTCAGGGTCCCGTCAAACAGGAAATATAATTTGTTTGGGAGAAATGGTCGAGTCCTATAGGGTCAGGGTCCCGTCAAACAGGAAATATAATTTGTTTGGGAGAAATGGTCGAGTCCTATAGGGTCAGGGTCCCGTCAAACAGGAAATATAATTTGTTTGGGAGAAATGGTCGAGTCCTATAGGGTCAGGGTCCCGTCAAACAGGAAATATAATTTGTTTGGGAGAAATGGTCGAGTCCTATAGGGTCAGGGTCCCGTCAAACAGGAAATATAATTTGTTTGGGAGAAATGGTCGAGTCCTATAGGGTCAGGGTCCCGTCAAACAGGAAATATAATTTGTTTGGGAGAAATGGTCGAGTCCTATAGGGTCAGGGTCCCGTCAAACAGGAAATATAATTTGTTTGGGAGAAATGGTCGAGTCCTATAGGGTCAGGGTCCCGTCAAACAGGAAATATAATTTGTTTGGGAGAAATGGTCGAGTCCTATAGGGTCAGGGTCCCGTCAAACAGGAAATATAATTTGTTTGGGAGAAATGGTCGAGTCCTATAGGGTCAGGGTCCCGTCAAACAGGAAATATAATTTGTTTGGGAGAAATGGTCGAGTCCTATAGGGTCAGGGTCCCGTCAAACAGGAAATATAATTTGTTTGGGAGAAATGGTCGAGTCCTATAGGGTCAGGGTCCCGTCAAACAGGAAATATAATTTGTTTGGGAGAAATGGTCGAGTCCTATAGGGTCAGGGTCCCGTCAAACAGGAAATATAATTTGTTTGGGAGAAATGGTCGAGTCCTATAGGGTCAGGGTCCCGTCAAACAGGAAATATAATTTGTTTGGGAGAAATGGTCGAGTCCTATAGGGTCAGGGTCCCGTCAAACAGGAAATATAATTTGTTTGGGAGAAATGGTCGAGTCCTATAGGGTCAGGGTCCCGTCAAACAGGAAATATAATTTGTTTGGGAGAAATGGTCGAGTCCTATAGGGTCAGGGTCCCGTCAAACAGGAAATATAATTTGTTTGGGAGAAATGGTCGAGTCCTATAGGGTCAGGGTCCCGTCAAACAGGAAATATAATTTTCTTTCACACGCAGACGAAATCTGTCTGACTCTTGCGGCCAGTGCCGGAAAGACTTGATTTTATTTTGTTAATCTGTGTTTAAGATTTTATATAAAAATATGCCACTCCACTTACACTAGTTTTACATTCATGCCAAATAAATGTTTGCTTTGAAATTAAGACGGTTGAAATTTTAAAATAATCGTTAGACAGGAAGACATAAAAGAGTGTTATATTTTTCAGAAAGAAAAGAAACATCAATTTCTGTTTAAATATTGGGTGTTAACATAAGTTGTGTCCATTTTTTTCCAAGTGAAGAGAACAAGAGGACACAACAAAAAAAAGTTACAACAATTTAGTCAATAATGTATTCTCCTTCATTATTTACAACAAATTAGTCAATAAAGTATTCTCTTTCATTATTTACCACTTCTTGCCAACGTTCTACAAGTTTTTCAATGCCTGTGCGATAAAACCATCCGGTCCTAACTCGAGGAATTCGTTCAACCATGTCCGCAATTCGACGTCAATACTGAAGGAAAAACCATCGAAAAGCTGTCCTTTCATTCATAGCATCTTCACCGTACACCTCGCAAATATAGCGAGCAGCTTTGGTAGCTTTATTCCCTCGATTGAACGCGAACAGAAGGAGGTGTCGAAAATGCTCACTTTCGTCTACTTGACATTCCATTTTGAAGGCTTGTAATTAAATAAAATATTACATGTAACGTAAAAGCAAACACAATATCTTGTAGAGCAAGAAATTTTTTTTCGAATGACGTATAACATTTACCATTTTGTTTTACTTTTGGTGCTCATTTTTAAATTGGAAAAAATCGGACACAACTTATGTTAATACCTAATATATCCGATGTTTGTTAAAATTTTCAGAAAATTTACTTTCACTTCCTACAACTAGTGTTTTGTATTATACTTTCATTATAATCAGTATAATCTGTCAGAGTTATTGCCATGTAGCAATCTCTTCCAACCGACCAGCAAGTTTTTATGTAGTCCTTATGGTAAAAAAAATTGCAATAGAATGGCTCAACCGAGAATGGAAACCGCAAACCCCGGGCTAGAAATCATGCGTCTTGTCAACGAGGTCACGGAAATTTTTCAGAGGGAGATAAAGGCTTTGACACGCAATGAATATCCTTTACTGTTCATCCAGTGAGACTCTGGAATCAGTTACAAACCAATATAAGACTCGCTCCGTCCTTGGCATGATTTAAGAAGCGATCGAAAAAACTCATAAATTCTAGGCAGTAAAATAACGTATTTCATTCCTGATTCTTCCTTTCCTCTCCACCATCCCTTCCTTTCCTTTTGATTGATGATATCTCACTTTATATTAAAAATAATGTTCGGGTGATTGTCCGTTCTTGTGGGGCTCGTGGGCATATACTCACGTATATGTTTATGGATTTCGGTGGGATGGATAGTCATTTAAATGATTTATGCAGCCATGGAACTTGTTTCATTTACTTTTGTGTGGTTGGTTGGAAGAAATTTCGGCCAGGCAACAAGCCTGCAAGATTGTATTTGCAATAAAAGTGTTTAATAAATAAATATCGGAAACACTTAAATGCATATTGTTTAAGAGTGAAATACAAAATGTAAAACGCATTTTAGCATGTAAGACATTTTTTTATACTTTAACGTTATAGGTCAACAAAATTAATTATTTCCTTGTATCACCTTTCATAACAATTTTAAGCTTTTATAAACAATTACATTTTCACTGTTATTGCCATGAGGCAATCTTTATCGAGCAGCTAGAAAGATGTTAAACAAGCCTTAAGCGAAAACAAGAGTGGAACTCTTCGTCCTCCGTGGCCTTGTTGGTAAGACGCTTGTCTTTCAACCCGGAGTTACAGGATCGATTACCTTTGAAACTTGTTTTTTTTTTAAGGATTCCAGTCTGTTTTCTACTTAACGCATTGTTAAAAACTTTCTGGTTGGCTAGAAGAGATTTCCTCACAGTAATAAGACCACCAGGTTTGTAGTGTATACATTAAAAAAATAATATGATAAACCCATCTTAAAAATTCAGAGTATCAATGGAAATCCAACCCGCATTCTCCAGGTAGGAAAACAAACATGTTTTTTTCTAAGCCATGAAAGTTAACACACAGTGTAAATAACATGACGACAAAATAACTGAAATTCCTCGACATGGCTTGGAAAATTGTTATTATAGATGGTCTTTCAAATTGAGCGGCTTTTTTAATTCTTGGATAAAACACAGATGGCGTCACGAACTTGCCTGGGTCTTGTGACATTTGAAAAGTGTAATGTATGACATTTATACAAATGGAGTCGTATACAGTACAACAACGCGTTAAAATTGTTGAATTATTTTATGTATTTTAATCTCCGGAAACGGTGATGTTAATTGACCATCAAGATCATGTGATCTGACACCGTTCGGCTATTTTCTCTGGAGTTGCGTGAAAAGCCAGGTCTATAAGAATGACCCCCAATCAATTCCTGAGCTGAAGGTCGAAATTATTTGCGTTATTGGTGAGTTACAACGGCAATTATGGCAAAATCTCATCGAAAATTTTGACAAAAGAGTAGACATCTGTGGAGCTGCAAGAGGTGGATATTTGGCAGATATTGTTTTTTTGTGTTTAATTTTTTTTAAATCGAATCAAATTGTGTTTCATTCAAGAATAAAAAAAATAGAATTAAAAAAATCGCTCAATTTGAAAGACCTTTTATATTTAAGACTTAATACGAGTATTATATATTATGCGGCAAGTGTCTTCTTGGGCAATTTTCAGTATAAAAGCGGTCACTGGATCCTCAATTTCATCAGTTCAACATTTCATGTCACGGAGTGACCAGCATTGCAATGTTGCGAAGAGGCTTGTCCGAAGTAATGTCTCAACATTGTTAAAATGATTTATTTAACTTAACTAGCTTCGTCTTTTGTCGTTAGGAACCTTTCAATACATCAGAATTAATAATTCAAACATATTGAAGACCGTGATCGGAAGACAATATTATATTCCATCACAGTAATCAAGTCTGCAGGTTTCTACCAATGTTTGCCATTGCGTGTGTTGACAACATTACCAATCATGCAGAGGCAACAATACTCACACGCGCCGAGAATGAGTATTTTTACCAGACGAACTAATTTACCAGACGGGGACCCTTTCGTAAAATTATTTTTTTTGGGTACTATAGGGAATCGAACCCAAAATTCCCGTGTAGAAGGCAAGGGTCTCTTACCAATTAGGAAACGTTGGCAGTTAATCAGTATAAAACTATAACTCAACATGCTAAAATTGTTATGTAGGGGTATAAGAAAAAATTTATATGAAAAATAAAGTTCGGGTGATTGTCCGTCTTCGTGGGATTTGTGGGCTTGTGCTCACGTATGTGTTTATGGATTTCGTCAGGATGGATAGTCATTTGAATGATTTATGCAACTATGTAACTTGCTTCATTTACTTTTGTCTGGTTGGTTGGAAGAGATTGCTGCTAGGCACTAAGCCCGCTTGATTGTATTTGCAATAAAAGTGTTAAATAAGATCTTTAAATAGTTTTATAAATAAATTTGAGACATTCATGTCTCGAATTTATTTATTTTCTTTTAGTAACCCATTAACTTTGTGTCCTTTTGCAACTCAACGTTCAATACCTCTTTTCGTCGTCTGAGAATTAGTTCGGAGTCAGTTCGGATTTCAAACACGGAAATATATTGTAGTTTGGTATTGTATTTTCAATTTAAGCTGTGTGGTACATTTTTTTTAATTCGCAGGTAGTTTTTTTTAAATATTTTTTTAAACACAATTGTCCTTTAAGAGCTATGTTATACAAATATATAATAGTATAAAATATACGAAATAACGTTCCTTATTATAACAATTATTACTCAGATCTATCCGAAAACTCAGATATAAACAAAATAATAACAACTGAGATCTATACGAAATAATGTAAAATCTAAAAACAGATGTCGCCTAATAGTTGTTAATTGTTGAAATAGTTCTGATTTATAGTAACATATGTCGTACTATTTAGCTTTCATACTAAATTGTAAATATTAACTCTTATCCTCCTGATGTATTGAATAAATAATACTCACATTTAAGTTTTTATAAGTCTGATATTCAGCTGTCGGGTAATGTGTGAGAGTGGTATTGTTGTGTTTAATTTGATATTTTATTTGAGAAATGGATATAAACTGTGTTTAGAAGAGAATTATGATGGATATTTTATTTAAAAGCAAACAGCGTGGATATTTTATTTAAAAGCACTGTTTTTTCATATGTAATATAAGAGTACACATCAGTCCAGAAATTAAAAAACTCTGAAACTGTACATGGTACGGGTAGTCTTCAAGTTCTATATTAAACGAAATAAATAAAAAGTCCATACCGCTATTCTCGAATGAAATACTTATAAAACATCATTTCTCAACATGTGGATCGTTACCTCCAAGGGAGCCACGTAAAATATCAAAGGGGTGGTGAAAATAAAAGTAATTAACAATTACAAAAGGAAAATAACACATTTTCTGAATGTTATTTTGCTTTTATACACGTACGTGTATGTTATTTTGTATCAACGAGATATTAAATTTTTGCCGGGGATCAAGAAGTCTTCATTTTTTTAGGTGTCGCATAGCTTAAACGTTTGAGAAACAATGTTGCAAAGTACCACAATATTAAACTTTTGTTTGTATTCCTTTTTCAGCATTTTAAGAGAGGTTTTTGAGGAAAACCCCTTTCTAGCTTTATTTACGAGTTAATGTACATTTTGGGGTAAGCAGATAGGGATTCACGACTTTTTTAATTTACACAGCACTCTTTTTGTTCACATATACATATTTTATCATACGTGTACATGTTCACCTGTTTCTCATAATTAAACAAATAAATACAAATAGGTTTATTGATAGCAACATGGTATGTACATATACTCGTATATCCTGAAATATCATGAATTTCAAGGCAATGGAAAAGAAAATACATTTTAAGAAGAAGCCATCAAAACGTCTTGGCTCATCTCATAACATCCCCCAGTCGTGATACACATCCACCATGATTGGCTGAACCCAGCAGCGAGGACATTAGATGTTTTTCAGCTCATAAACTTGCACACATAAATTTTGCATTCACCTTTGTTCAATTTAAATTTATCCAACACATTTTTTTGCAAGTATTTCAAAAACTCATTTGATAACGTACCCATCGAGCAAGTCATGTGATTCGCTTACCTAGGTGTAGAGATCTGCAGCAACGGTGACCTTTATAATGAAGTACGAGCACAAACTAATAAAGCGACAGCTCTGGCTGGCTGCCTGCGGGACACTATATGGAGAAACAAACACACGCTAACCAAAAGTAAGGTCAGGATATAAAAGAAATGCGTCCGCCTCATCATGACATATGGGATAGAAGTGAGAGCCGATACCAACAGGACAAAAAACCTTCTCAGAGTGGTGGAAATGAGAACCCTACGCTCCATCGCAGGCAGAACTCTTAGAGATCAGATCAGATATGAGACGATAAATCTGTGGTGTTGAAGACATAGTGAGGTGGAGAAGAAGCAGAAGACGCTTTTGGAGGGATCATGTAGACCGCATGAAGGATACGAGACTTGTGAAAATTGCTAAGACTGAAAACCCTAGCAGCAGGAGATTACCAGGAAGGCCACCGAAAATATAGAAGGACAGCTCGACGTTATCATCCCAGGACAACCCACCGTCACAAACAGGTCGTATGACCTAGACGAAGAGGAAGAAGAAGAAGAATAGTCTTCTTCAAAATGACATTCGTGGCATAGTTGCCACTGTTGTTTGACCCAGAGGTTACTTGTTTAAATTCCATTGGCACATATGTAAAAAAAAATATGAATCTGGTTTTCAGATAAAATCATTTCAGTCCCTTTCTGCTTGGTTGTAGTGTATACAACGAAAGAGTTATCAAATCATTTCAACATATCAATCTTAATGTCCACCTCTCCATCTCTCACGGACACGTCCATCTCTCACGGATAGTTATCCTTAATCGGATAATTTTAACTCTATTATACCAGATAGTACGAGTATATGCAAGGCTCGCACTTCTACCACATTTACTTTGATCTTATCTCAGACTTCGCTTCAGTAAACCCAGGCTGGCACTAGCATAACATTGTAGACAATAATTTTTGAAAAATTTGCTATTAATTTGTTAGCAAAAATAGCACAACGTGTGTTGTTGACTTTATTTCCCGCAGCAAATCGTCTTTCAAACTCTTTTTTATCTATTCAATCTCAAAAACATCTTTCTCAAACAGTAAATTAAAATAAATTTTCGACCCATTAGTGAATAATTCGAAACATTAATGTGAAATAATCACTGAAAATAGGAGAAAATTTTGATTAAATTCGTTTATAAATTTATTAAAACTCCATTAAAATATTGAGTTACAATTTTATAATAAAATAATATTGGCTCCTTTGTTACTTTGATTATCTTATTTTGTATTCCTGAAAGAAAACTGAAAGCTATTTTGAGTCAAGGTTTAATTTAGAATAAATTATAATTGAGTTTTATCAATAAACTCAGCAGTGGAAATACGAAGGTACGTTTATTTTCTATTTAACACTGTTATTGCAAATATGTGCCAGGCGGCAATCTCTTCCAACCAACCGGACAAAAGTAAATGAAGCAAGTTACGTGGTCGCATAAATCATTCAAATGACTATCCATCCCCACGAAATCCATAAACATATACGTGAGCATATGCCCACGAACTCCACCCGAACATTATTTTTCATATAAAGTGAGATATCATCAATCAAAAGGAAAGGAAGGGATGGTGGAGAGGAAAGGAAAAGAAAAATCAGGAATGAAACACGTTATTTTACTTTGACTAGAAATTAAGAGTTTTTTTCAGTCGCTTCTTAAAGCATGCCAAGGACGGAGCGAGTCTTATATTGGTTTGTGACTGATTCCAGAGTCTCACTGCATGGACAGTAAAGGACGACGTAAAAAAAGAGGAGCGGTGAACTGGAAAGGCCAATAGACAATCTCTGTTTGAGCGTAGCGCTAATCCATGATTGGAAAGACGCTGAGAATTTTCGGCAGGACAGTTAAGGATATTATACAATAGAGACAGTATGTGAATTTGATGTCTATTTCTAACATTCAACCAGTTCAATGCCTTCTTGTATGAAGTTATATGATCGTACTTTCGTTGGTTGAAAATAAATCTACGTTCTACAGCTATAAAAATATGAAAGCTTGAAATTTCTTGAAATTATTCTGGAAACTAACGAATAAAATCGAACATGTCTATTAATTTCATGAACAAGGCTTTTAACATACTTCTTGTTCTGGGTACATTCCTATTCTCAACTGTCAACATATAAACAACCTCCATGAAATATGTGCTTTACTTGAAAAATTGTAGCATGGTCCCTGTGAATCAAATAATATTTGGTGACGTTCGTCAAAAGTCACTACGTTAGTCTGCATTGGCTAGGGATGGGGTATACGGTAATTGGATTTTAGATTTTTTATACCTAAAATTAAATGTTCGTAATTAGTATTAATTCATAGTGGATCTTGGCCTATTAAAAGATAGATACAAATCATACAATACATAAGAAAGTCAGCATAATGAAAATTAGGAATTAAAACGTCAGTTTAGAGAAAAAAAAACGATTTATAAAAAAAACTATTCGATTTGTAAAAAATACGATTTTACCCCATCCCTTTGAGACATGACATTTCAAATGTCACAAGAACCACCCTACATTTTCTCAAGTAAAGTTTCATTCGAGGGTTTCTGGGGATTGCCGTCCACATAAAAAAACTCAAGAAGAGCCAGAATGATTTACACATACACACTTTTAAACACTTTTTTTATTAATTAGAAAACTTAAACTTTCCAGGTCATACAGCACACAACAAAAATGTTATATACTAGTAATATACTAAATTTAATTATAAGGACAATTTTATACAGCGCCTTTAAGAGAGCAAACCCTCTTCAAGGGGTCGAAACTCGATCCCACTATCACTAAATCAATCATGTCTGTCAGCTATAAGACACTAAGTTTCAACGGGAATCGAACCCGCAATCTGTGTATTGAAGATAAGAGTCTAGCCAGCTAAGCCACGGAGGTCGTCACTAAAATAAAAACATCCTCAAAAATATGTTCCCCTGCTATAAAGCGCTCTTAAAGCATGCCAAGGACTCGCTCTGTCCTTGGCATGCTTTAAGAAGTGACTGAAAAAACTATTAATTTCAAGTCAGTAAAATAACGTGTTTCATTCCTAATGTTTCTTTTCCTTTCCTCTCCACCATCCCTTCCTTTCCTTTTGATTTATGATATCCCACTTTATATGAAAAATAATGTTCGGGTGATTGTCCGTCTTTGTGACGTTCGTGGACATATGCTCACGTATGTGTTTATGGATTTCATGGGGATGGATAGTCATTTGAATGATTTATGCGACCACGTAACTTGCTTCATTTACTTTTGTCTAATTAGTTGGAAGAGATTGCCGCCTGGCAAAAAGCCCGTCAGATTTTATTTGCAATAAAAGTGTTCAATATATAAAACGAAGAATTAACTATTTGTAATAAAACATTTAAAAAATCATATAAGTTATTTTTTTAAAATACTCGTACATTACACGAATTAATTATAATACTCGTATTTATTAGAAGTAATCTTCTTATTTCTAGAAAATAAGAATGAAATATTTTTATACACGTATGTGACGGCCTTCGTGAACTAGTTGGTAAGACGAATGTTTTCCATCCCGGGGGTAGTTGGTTCGATTTCCATTGGAACCCATATTTTTTTATGGATTTCAGTCTTATTAAAGACTTCTTGAAAATCTTTCTAGCTGATTAGAAGTGATCGCTATATGGCAACACATCCGTTAGGTTGTACTATAAATAACAACAATGTTATACAGTACAACACGTATATTACATGAACATGAAGAAAATAAATCTCCTAAGTACACAGAGAATACTTAACAAGACAAAACATAATACAGTACCTGGCGTTAAGTAATATACGTCGTTTGTAGAGCATCGTCTCTGTCGCACGATGCGCTAACAGTCCGGTGTCGTAGTCACGATACGGTTAGTGCATCGTGCGACTGAGACGACGCTCTACAAATGATGTGTATTACTTACCACCGGGTATTGTACTATATTTTGCTTTATTTCAGTACAAAGCCCTTATTTTTTGGATCATTATTTTATTCAATTTGAATCTAATTAATAAAAAAATAAAATTTTAAAAGAAATTATAAAAACATGCCAGAATAAATTTTTCAGAAAATAGTGCAAATGTGAATGGAAGACCAAGGAAAGTATAGTTAGATCGAGTGAATTGTATTTTGAAATAAGGAAACGTAGAAGGTGTATGGATGTGAAAGGACTAAGAATGTGTGTCGAGTTAAAAAAAAGTCTAGCGCTCTCTCATCCTTGCCAACCCCGACAGGGAAATGGAGTGATGGTATGTATATATATATTGTACACGAGTATACAAATAGATGATAAATAGTTATCAAAATGTTATGTTTTATGATAATTCTAAATAAACGCAGTATGATTATTAATGCAGTTATTATTTTTTTAATTATCTGGGTAAATAACGTTATCGAAATTAATTGTGGTTAAATTAATTAGTAAGGAATAAAAACAGAGAAGAAAAGCTGTAATGTTGGAGAAAAAAGAACATTTCTCATCTGAACAAACTGAATTAATATTATTTACCCAAATAAATATTAACCAGAAAATAAATATATTTTGATTAATTGTAACAATAGACAAGCAAATACAAAATAATAATAACAGCGCAGCGAGAGTAAGTGATAGCTATAAACGGTTTTTTGTATCAGCTTTATTCCCGAATAAAGGCAGCTCATTGTCGAGATAACGCGGCGAATAAATCACGAAAAGTTTCCCGGGATAAATAATTACAGTTTTGAATAAGATTAATTGCCCGAGTATACTCCCGAATAAAACCAGTGCGAGTCACATCTTAAACAATACAAAACTTTACGACATTTCGACAATCATTATTTTGTTGTTAACGGTATATGTGGTCTACGAGTAATTAGGTAAGTTCACGTACTAAACAAGATGACGTTTTAGAAACAATACCCTGTGACTTCTGCTTCAGAAATGGCATTGCTTTCAGAGTTTTAATATTAGGTGTTAACATAAGTTCTGTCCGTTTTTTTCCAAATTTAAAAATGAACACCAAAAGTAAAACAAAATGGTAAAGGTTATACGTCATTCGAAAGAATTTTCTGCTCTACAAGATGTCGTGTTTGCTTTTTACGTTACATATATTATTTTATTTGATTACAAGCCTTCAAAATGGAATGTCAAATAGACGAAAGTGAGCATTTTCGACACCTCCTTCTGTTCGCGTTCAATCGAGGGAATAAAGCTGCCAAAGCTGCTCGCGATATTTGCGAGGTGTACAACGAGGATGTTATGAATGAAAGGACAACTCGTCGATGGTTTTTCCTTGAATAATGACGTCGAATTGCGGACATGATTGGACGAATTCCTCGAGTCAAGACTGGATGGTTTTTATCGCGCAGGCATTGAAAAACTCGTAGAACGTAACATATGTTATTTTATTTGATTACAAGCCTTCAAAATGGAATGTCAAGTAGACGAAAGTGAGCATTTTCGACATCTCCTTCTGTTTGCGTTCAATCGAGGGAATAAAACTGCCAAAGCTGCTCGCGATATTTGCAAAGTGTACGGTGAAAATGCTATGAATGAAAGGACAGCTCGTCGATGGTTTTTGCGTTTCAAAGACGGTAATTTCGACCTGAAAGACATGGAGCATTCCGGACGACCAGTGGACTTCGATGAGGACCGCTTAAACCATATTATTCATGAAGATCCCCTTCAAACCACCGTAGAATTGGCTGAACAGATGAATTGTAGTGACAAGACTGTATACCGCCATCTTAAATCAATGGGAAAAGTGCAGAAGTTTGGCGCTTGGGTTCCATATGTTTTGAGTGAAAACAACTAAAATCAACGTTCGACAATTTTTGCTGGTTCGCTCGGGCGTCATCGAGCTACGCATGGCTACAAGCAAAGGCTCCTTTACCGCATCATTACTGGTGATGAAAAATAGTGCCTTTATGTGAATATGAAGAAACGGAAGGAATGGGTGAATTGTGGTCAACAAGCAACGCCCAGAGCGAAACAAGGTTTGCATCTGCGCAAGACGATGATTTGCATCTGGTGGTATTGGCAAGGCGTCATCCACTACGATATACTTGAACGCAATCAGACAGTCAACACAGCTATACATTCTGTAAAAAAATAATAAAATAAATAAATTAATTTAATTTATAATAATAAAATTTCAAAAACGGACAAAACTTATGTTAACACCCAACATATAATAATTTCAGAATTCATTTATTTATATAATATATCGCATAAAGCGTACATATACAAGCTAAACCCAATGACATACAAAAAAGGTTTTTATGTTTTGTAAACTTTAAACTGTAGACTCCAATAACTGAGTTGGATTATACACGTACCACATATTGTTGAAAGTGGTGAGGCTCACAACCTTTGTCAGATAGAAGAAAGATGTTTGACTTCTCAGTATTAAGATTATCAGATCGTTTTTCAATAGTTCGTAACTAATTCAATAGTTCTGGTAGGCCCACTTGGTAAAATGTTTTGTTCCATAGTGAAGTGGTTGCAACTAATTACACTAGGTAACAAATTTCAACTTTTTGTCTGTAACAGAGATTAAATTAGCTGATTATCACTAAATCGACCCTGCTGATTATGAAAAATTTGTAACACGTAATATTTTTGTGTAACAGAAGGGGGGTGGGGGGGTATTTTAATAAAATAGGTAGGTTTTTGCGCATTATAAAAGTCTTACAACAATGAAAATAAATAAATTCCTGAAACACTAAATTTATACACAGAATACAATGTTGTTACATAGGAAAATAAAAAAAAGCAAAACAATACATAATTACTATAAGAAAAATTGACCTTATGTTATCTACCATTTTTTTTTATATAACCTTTTTTTGTAAATCTGATCGTATCAACAATTTTTTTTTGTATATTAAATTGAATGAAAACTCAAATTAGATAACTGAGAAGCCCGTGCATTACAGTAAACAGCCATATAAAGATTACTTTAGTTTGAAAATTCTAGGATGAGTCCTGTGACAGCCCACAAATTTGCCCCAATACAACCTAATGTTATGTATTTACCTAAATAACTTGCTATTTATTAGAATTGAGGCTTATATTAAAGTTGATAAAATAATTAAAATTACTGAATATCGTTACAAGGTTGTATTGGGGCCAATTTGTGAGCTGTCACAGGACTCATCCTAGATTTTCCGAACTATAGCAACATTTTTTTGTTAAAATATCAAATACTTACAGCTATTTTTTCCTCTTGTACTTTGTGTCACCTTCTCTGAACAAAAACTAACAGTAGTCGTTACAGCAGTAGTTATATCATCGTATTTCCGTAGGTTGAAAATAAATCTTAGACACGCATTACTTTAAAAGATTTAATTTAAGACAAATCTATTACTTTTATAAGAAAAAAATTAATTAAATCGATAGTTTTAAATAATATGGATTACATATTGTGACTATATTCCTCATGGTAGACTGTTGTAATATTCGCTAGGGAAACGATTTCTTGGAAACAAAATTTAATATTCCTTATTTGCAAAGTTCTGCCAATACTGGATGAATTTTAGTTCAACATCGTATGTGAACAAATACATAAAGAAGTCTTGTAAAATAATATAGAAAACCATATACACAAGACACTTCTATCAACACACACATCAAATTTCTAAAGCGTTAGAAAACTGGGAAAAACTGAATGGCAAAAATGATAAGCGAACATCCTGAAAGCATGCCTTAAGTGAAAAATATGATAACTTTATTTAAGACAACTTGCTAATTGAAAATGGGAAAAACATAGCAGAGATGACATATCTCAAAGCTTTTCTATCCCAGGACACAACTTTCACCTCATCCATATTGATTCATCTCGTCATGCACAATCTAATATTATTCATACGAGTATTTCTCACTTTAGCTTCTTTTAACATCAAATCTGGCCCATTCGTCCAGATTCGTTTTATTCGGTCTACCTCTTTGATGCATGCCTTGTTATTTTTATTTGTGTACTCGCTTAGTCATTCTTTCGTTATTAATTCACTCTACGTGTCCAAATTATCGTAAAGTTCCTTCATAGTATTCATCTTACTTAAAGCATGTATTAATTTCTGATGTTTTTATTGAACACTCCCCGCGCTCTCCAGACCTCATGCCAAAGGACTTTTTTTGAGAGAACTCACCAAAGATAAAATATATCGCACAAAACTGGCAACAGTAAGGCTAAGGCCCCACCAAAGTGCTTCGCTAGGTGCTACGTGACTAATATACTAGGTGACTTCATGCTTGGCCACACCAAAGTGTTTCACACAAATTAATTTGACATTTGGGGGTGGTTGAGTCAACAAACGATGCCACTCTCAAAACTAACCAATTTCATTATAACTTACCATCTTTATTTACTTCCTGTGCAACTTTATTCCAAAGTGATTTTATTACACGTACATTTTTATATAATTTTCTCGATGGGTTCCACAAAGGCTCCCTTTTATACACAGCTGCTGTTAAAACTTCCGCCATCTTGTAAAATCACTTGGTGACACAATAAAATTAACCAACACGTCTGTTCGCTATGAGACTCACTAGTTCGCTAGGAGACTCACTGACTAATCGTCACATGCGTTGCGCTAATCGCGCAGTTTTGCCTTTGCGATAGTATACGGTGCGTTGGTTGGTGCGCAGCGTAGCTCTAAGCACAAGCGAGGCTCCTACCTGTGTGGCCGAGGCCTTAATGAATTGAGAGCAATCATTCAAATACTCGTATAGTGCGTTCAAATATCAAAACGAATTATTCCTGATGTTTGTGATTCCAAGTCATCAGCCGTACATGAACCAGAACGATAATTAATTAGTGCATTTGCAACTATTTGTAAAATATTGGCCTATGTTCTTTAATTTGATGTTTAAATCTTAAAATTCCTAATTACTTTCTGATTACAAATAATTTATTTTGGTATTTGAGCGCAGTCTCTTTCAATAGTGACGTGTGGACTCAATACGTTTCAAATCAATACTTTCAACAATTATAATAAGAAGATATTTTTTCCAGCCATCTTATATTTGTATAATTTTATTATATTAACGTTAATGAAAATTAAATTAAAATTAACCAGCGGTAAAGAAATTATTTATTAAATGAGCTATGAAAAGACATACCTTAATAAATATTGAATTTATAGTCATTCAAAGTGTGTGAATGTTTTTTGGCACCCTATATGTATGAAGGTTGCGAAATTATATGTTGGAAGTCAATATATTTTTTTATTCCCTCGTTTATTATTATTTTAGTTTATATAACTTTCTAGACCTGGTGAGATTTATGAAATTAAAAAAATCAACCACTTAGGTTAATTAAAAAATTATTAAAGTAAAAACACAGTTTCAAAGTAAAAAATCCAATAGACTACTCGTAATATTGTCAATTTTTACATTTTACTTTGTTGCTGAAAAAAAATCTTAATTTAAATTATTTTAGTTTTTCTTTTGAAATATGTTTTTTTGACATATTTTTTTATTCGCTAACTATTTATTACATGAACCAATATTGGAAGATGAAATTGAAACAGTAAAAAATGACAAGCAATTAAAGTTTTTACTTAAAGTTAACGATTTTATAATAAATTGAAAACAGAAACGAGAAATAAGTATGGGTACAAATTTTCTGCAAAGAAAATTGTAGCAATTTTTAATGATATTGAAAATAATTGCAAAATTTGTAATTTTTTACGGAATTTTGTTTAAAAAATTAATTTGTTTTTAAAACACATACTATGTAGATTGGGGAAAGTATCTAAAATGAGTACTGCAGACACAAATTAGGGTGTGGGCTGAAAAACATCTGGTGTCCCCGTGGCTGGGTTCGCCCTATATTGGTGGGGTGTATTTTGGCCGAGGGGATGTTATTAGATGAGCCCATACCTTTTGATAGCTTCTGTATTTAATGTATTATCTGCAATTTATGTGTTTAAGAAGTGTTATTTAAATATATTTTGTACATACTATGTTGCTGTCAATAAACTTATATTTATTTATTTATTATTTATTTAAAATTACTGACATCACAAATAAAATTTTACTTACCCATTAAATTAAAACTGTATTGGTATTTCTTCAATTTTTCAGTAAAAAGTTTATAACCAAATTTTAAAAATATATATACTCGTATATATGATTTTTGAATGAGTGATAAGCCATTTTCACTTCATGAATAATCAGAAAATGTTATAATAGAGTTGTTTATTTCTATTTGTTTTGTTAGATAACTTATATCTTACACACCTTTTATTTTATTTTTATTATTACACACCTTTTTAGAAAAACATTTTGTCAGCAAAATATATTTTATTTCAAATTATTTCATAATTTTAAACATAATAATTTAACCCTTTAGGATGGAAAAAATCTGTACAATAAACTTTTAATTAAAGTGACTGACAAACGAAAACCCATTTGTTAAGTGAAACAGGTCTGTCACTTTTCCTTAAGTTAATTGTGTAGAATTTTTTCACATTTAGAAGTTTAATTATCGTTTTTAACCCTTCCTTCCCTGTGACGTGTAACTAGTACACATTGCTTTTAAAAACTTTAATATCTCTATAAATATAATAAATACTGGGTTCAGATTTTAGGTATTCCACCGTAATACATTTACGCATTGAATGAAAAAAATAATATTGATAATAATTTGCACTTATCGTACACATCAGAGACATTTTGTGAAAATCGGGAATAAATTCACCAATACAATCAAACATGTGCCAGTGTATGACGTAGGTATATTAATTCTAAAAAACCGTTATGGGTGAGGAAGCGACGCTATACACGTCTCACTCTCATTCTACTTCGGTATATGGGAACGCAAGAAATATAACCTCAGTTCGCTCGCTTCAGTAGCTTTCGGGCATCCATTTGAGGTGGTCACTTCGCCCGTTTTGTGAACGTCGGCCGATGTTTTTTTTTTTCATGTTTTTAGCAATTAAATTTCAATTATTATCACTTTTGACTTCAAATTTAATTAATTTAAGCGATTTGCTATGAATATTCTTATTTTTCCGCTTTTAAATCGTTCATTTTTACATGTATATAAATACACAGCACCGGAACGCGCGGATTTTTTTAGCGCAGGAAAGGAAAGGTTAAAAAAGGAACTCTATGATATGCTCCTAAATACTAAACCAATCAATGATTTCTAAGTTATTTAAAGAGTTTGTATTATAATTGTATAAATACATTTTTTCCTTTATGCTTCACCATAAATTACATAAAAAATCTATATAATAAATTTACTTTTCGCTATTTCGCTCTATGATAGCTCAGAAATAGTCGTAGAATGAAACAGACCTCACAATTCATCTAACTGAATCTTTTACATTTTATCATATTGTGTTGATAATTATTAAGTCGAAATTCATTAGAAGATTTTTAAGTTTAAAATATTATACATATTTTTCTTTCTTAATAATAATAATATTGAATTAGATTCCAATTTAAAAGAAAATGAAAGCCTTAGAAAAAGTCATATTAACGTTAGATTTTTTTTAATGGCTGGATGAAAGATGTCATATTTTTTAATGGCTGGATGAAAGATGTCATATTTTTTAATGGCTGGATGAAAGATGTCACATTTTTTAATGGCTGGATGAAAGATGTCATATTTTTTAATGGCTGGATGAAAGATGTCATATTTTTTAATGGCTGGATGAAAGATGTCATATTTTTTAATGGCTGGATGAAAGATGTCATATTTTTATTTATTATTTTGAATACCCGTTCAAGAAAAATATATTATTGATCATATACAATAAATATTAAAAATGTATTTTTAATTCTAAATGAAAAAACTTAACATAGTTATTGTAAGATGAAACATTCACGTTTTCAAATAATCAATGTGACAGAAAAAGGAATTGTTTTTTTACCATTTGTTTTTTTTACCAATTTGAAAAAAAACATGTAGAAAATTTATGTTAAAAATTAAAATTAAATTAGTGATCCTAGCAGGATTAGTAAAATATAAATGAATATATTCGTATACTTAAAATTATGTCAGTCAAAATATTTCTGTACCTAAGGAGCAAAATATTCGTTTGTAGTAGACAGTTATATTTTTCATAAATTAGAACTATTTCATTATTTCTTAAGTTGTCGTTATTTTGGTGACCAAATCAAATATAACCCAGAAAATCCTTGAATAATGACCAAGAATCACAAACGCATAGTTAAAGAGGAACTTGTACTCTTCGGAAATATTTGTAACCTACTGATTTACTATTCAAAAAAAAAAGGGGAGAAATGTATAATTCCATTTCATTAACATTCCTCTTTCTGGTTGGTCTGTTTGGTCTGAGGAGAAAACAAATATTGTACTATATTCGAAAATATAGTGAAACACTATTGTGTAATATAGTATACAAGTGATGTGAAAATTAATTTAATGTATTATTTAAGTCAGTGCGTTAAGGATTTTACCCCTAGAAAAGTCAGTGTTGAAGTTATTCACATTTAGTTTACATTCTTGATCATTACTATGGTTTTAACTATGGAAGAAACAAACATCGTATCAGGTTTTAAAATAGTTACTCTGAGGTACAAAATTTATTTCACTTGAGAAAATGTAGCATGGTCCCTGTGATAGTTCACAAATTTGCCCCAATACAACTATGTAACGACGTTCAGTAATTTTAATTATTTTATCAACTTTAATATAAGTCTCGATTCTAATAAATAGCAAGTTATTTAGGTAAATACATTACATAAAACTAACAATAATGACAAATTAATACATCTTGTTACAAATTAGCAAAAATGTGGCAGTTTGTTACAATCAAATAATATTTGATGACGTTTATCAAAAGTCACTACGTTAGTCCGCATTGGCTAGGGATGGGGTATACGATAATTGGATTTTCGATATTTTTATACCTAACATTAAATGTTCGTAATTAGTATTAATTCATAGTGGATCTTGGTCTATTTAAAGATAGATACAAATCATACAATACATTAGAAAGTCAGTATAGTGAAAATTAGGAATTAAAACGTCAGTTTAGGAAAAAAAACAATTTTTCGATTTGTAAAAAAACGATTCGATTTGTAAAAAAAACTATTTTCCCCCATCCCTTTGAGATATGACATTTTAAATGTTACAGGGACCATCATACATTTTCTCAAGTATAGTTATTATTAAAGCGTTAGTCTTTATAGCACTTGGAACTGAGAATATTGTGGTTAAATATTATATTTGAACTATTCTAGTTTTTTTAAAGAATTAACTTTTTACACGGTTTGAAAACGTAGGAAGAAGAAACTTGTTACCTCTTTCATATAATAATTTAATTAATACAGGTTTTCCTAATTCACTGCGCTAAAAGTTAATTTATCAAATAACTAGGGTAACTATTAATATATTAATTAACTAAACTATTTGCACATATTGGGCGTACTGAGGAGTTAGCACATAAGAAGCACTGGTGAGAGGGAAATTACCGAAGTACGGCAAAGTTTGAGGAAGAGAGAATAGTAATTGAGGCTGCACGTTCACGGCTGCTACTTGCTTTTCACTGTTAGGCTTCTTTAACTGGGCTTTTTCTTCACTTCCACTGACATCTATATTCTCGACTTCCGGTTCCGAAGCTTCTTTGTTCAAAGGTAAAGGAGTTGTCGATGCCACGTACGCTTGACTGGGTGCACCGTAAGTAACTGCAGGACTGTTCGTTTCTTGTCTCGGAGGCAGAGTGAAAGCTGGTCCCGAAGGTCTCCAACCAGATTGAGAATAAGGACCGTTTCTCGGTGTTGTGAATTCCGCTTCCTGCCTAGCTAACAGCCTCGGGTTGTAATTTCTTCCTCTATTCTTCGAATGTTCCGCAGATACCGAGGCAACAAGTAGGAATACCAATGCTGTTGTAGTCTTCATGTTGCTGTTGATGCTCGAGGACTGGTGAGATAAGATCTGACTGATGGAGGCCGATAAAGCGTAGTGTTTTTATACCGCTGTTGATATAATTTCACAGTACGTGACATTACTAAAGCATTCCAGAACACCCCGCCCGTTCTTGTTGTAAAGAGTTTCGACAGTTCTTCGGCCAACATCGATATTCTGTCAACGAAGAGGTTGTCTTGACATTGGTCAGTGTTTCGTCAGTCTGCCGGTTCGAATACTAATTGTCGCTCGCCACACTGCTTCACCTGTGATTCATAACGTACTAAAAACACGCAACTATCTTTACACATGTTTATGTTTTAAATTCTATTTGTCTAAACGTTTTTCCCTAATAAAATTTAGTGACGTAACAACTCGGAATATTTCAGATGACATAATGCTACCGTTTTTATTTATTACAACTGTGCCTCGAAATTTTATTTGCTTTAATGATTAACTTCGAAATCTGAACTGTCAAACTAAATATTGATTGCACTGTCGTTTGTCCACGTTTGGTTTCTATTTTTTAAGCATGCTCTCTACGTTGTGTTTAATTCTTTAAGCATACTCTCTACGTTGTGTTGAATTATTTAAGCATACTCTCTACGTTGTGTTTAATTCTATAAGCATACTCTCTACGTTGTTTTTAATTCTTTAAGCATACTCTCTACGTTGTGTTTAATTCTTTAAGCATACTCTCTACGTTGTGTATAATTGTTTAAGCATACTCTCTACGTCATGTTTAATTCTTTAAGCATACTCTCTACGGTGTGTTTAATTCTTTAAGCATACTCTCTACGGTATGTTTAATTCTTTAAGCATACTCTCTACGGTGTGTTTAATTCTTTAAGCATTTCTCTTCAGAGTTTATTGTTTACGCAGTTTCAACTTTGAAGCATTTCTTATATCAGTATTAATTTTTTTAACATATGTTATCTTATTTATTTATTTGAGAAATAATACAACTCTTTAGAAAGCTAACAAGAGATGATAATACAAAAAATTAAATAAAGTGAGTAACAAAAAATAAATAGCTATAAATTTATAAAATATTAATTACTATTCCTACCTTCATAGCTTTAGAGTAACATTCTTGAGTTTCACCTTGGTGTTTTGGGCTCGAATCCCGATAAAGGATGCCAGTCACAGAGTTTGTCTATTTATTTATTTTTTCAAAACAGGTTTAGCCCAATTACTTTGAAAAATACAAAACATTAAAAAAGAAGAAAAATTACATAGAAAAAGTTTATATAAAATAAAAAATAATGCATATGTATAGTATACATACGAGTATATACACAAACATATGATACACATATATTCACAGTCACTTAAGTACGTTGATGAGTGCTTTATAACGCGCTCAATCTAAGAAGAAAATTTACTTTTGCTTTTGGTAATGTGATATGAAATATGTCAATATCCGAAGCAGTCCCGTTCAGAAGAGGTAAGGCCCTTCCAACAGGCATAGCGGCTGGAAGACCCGTTCTTGCGTATGTTATTGAGAACAGTTCTTGCCGGCGAAGTCTAGTGTAATTGTTAGGAACATTTAACGCTAACCTTTGTCTATATATAGGTACACGTGCTGCGCAGTAGTGTTGCCAACACGTTCAATTACGAACCGCGAATTCCGTGCATACCCCAGAGGTTCTTAACCGGAATACTCGTTTACTGGGATTGAGTACAATGTTGCCTCCTGGCAACGCTATTCAATTTGTTTCATACACTTATTCTGATATATTTAAGGGTACAATATAAAAATTGATATACCCGTATTTTTTCTTTATAAGCTGTTAAATGCAAAGAGGAATAAATTATTTTTCATAACACATTTCTGTAATTTCAGCCTTTTAGACGAATACCCAAGGTTACATTACATTACCAAATGGTCTCTTGGGTAAACGTTGTATGATGATGTTCGCATTACTTCATCAAGATCATTTCATAAAGTACTGCGTGCGAGTGTGCAAGACGTAATGGAAATCCGTGATTTACACTCATTTTCCATATTCTTACAAAGTTAAAATTGCACCATCAATCGAAACGTGTCCGAGACGAACAAGAGAAAAGGTTTGAAACTTATGAAATACTCCCAGGGATGCTTGGCAAGAGTATATTATAATAGCTTTAATCTACTGACCTAAACATTGGCAATTGAACTCAATCTGGAAATATGACCTGGTTCAGTTTAACACTTGCCACCCTGTGATGGATAGCGAGTGACCAGGACTTATATTTTATTTGATTGTTCGACGTTTTAATACTCAATAAAACGATTTTAATAGCTAATTACAAAAAATAACCTAACAGATTTTGCATAATTTTAATTTAAAATATACATTTTTCACTGGACGCTTAGCGTCCAGCACCATGGCTGGCGAATTTTTTTAGCACAGTAAGGCAAGTGTTAAACGACGGTGTTTAAGTGATTTCTACTTAATAAAACGACCATAATTATTGGCACCGTCGAATCCCAAACACCGCAGTTTTACGCCGAGCAGGTGTATTGGGTGTTAACATAAGTTTTGTCCGTTTTTTTTTAATTGGAAAATGAGCACCAAAAGTAAAACAAAATTGTAAAAATTAATAAAGTGAAGCGCTGCTCAGCAAGTGCGTGTCCCATCGATGCAAATAAGTAGTAATCGGATGGAACCAAGTCTGGTGAGTAAAACCGCATGCGAAAATATTTGCCAACTAAACGCCGCAATCGTTTCTTTGGCCGGTTTTACTGTGTGCGATGGTGCATTATCATGAAGCAAAATCATTTTAAAACATTATCAAACTGTATGACTTTTCATTAAATAAGTAATTAATTTGCCCGTGCGTGTGTACTCGAAATGCGAATGACAATAAATGTTTTTTAATTTATTATGAAAATAAGTTCGAAACAAATATTTAGTAACCATATAATTTTATATTGCAAGTAATTATTTTCCAACTACTGACCTCTTTTACTTTATTTGTTTTCTCAAAACAGGCTTAGCCCAATTACTTTGAAAAATACAGGACATGTTAACATTAAAAATAAATAAAATTATATAAAATAAAAAGAAATTATATATATGCATACACATATACAAACAAACATACACATACTCGTATATTCAAAGTCACTTAAGAACGTTGATGAGTGCTTTCTAACGCACTCAATCTTAGAAGATAATTTATTTTTGCTTTTGGTAATGTGATATGAAATATGTCAATATTCGAAGCAGTCCCGTTCAAAAGAGTTAAGGTCCTTCCAACAGGCACAGCGGCTGGAAGACCCGTTCTTGCGTATGTTCTTGCCGGCGCAGTCTAGTGTAATTGTTAGGAACATTTAACGCTAATCTTTGTAGTAATGCTGGACAGCTCACAACTCTTAGAACGAGTCTGACAACGTATACCAGGAGGCGCAGATCTCTTCTTACGCTCAAGAAGTTATACCCGAGCATGCCCAGCAGGAACTGAGTAGGATTAAGCTATGGATAGACACCAAACTCACTCATGTAGAGATATCGTAGATATTTTTTTTGTACTTTCTCCTTTAATGACGTGTGTTTCGAAATTGGAATATTTACTTTACCAGTAGCTTCTGTGTGTATATTTTGTTTATTTTTTTCTTCACGGACATATTATGTTTTTTTTCATTTCACGGCATTGGGTAAATTATATAAGAAGAATATTTTACACAATCAACGAATCAATAAAAATCAAATGAAAAAAATAATATTATATAATATAATATATATTTTATATAATGAAACGCGCAGAGTTCTTAAAGGTGTATAAATAATTTATTTTGATATTCATGTGCTGTAAAATTAACCTTTTACTATACAAAAACAAAAACAGAATTCAACACCCGGCGAGGACCAAAGGGGTGAGCGGATCGGTGTACCCGAATGTATGGCAATACTATTATTAACATTGTTAGGGACCTCAAAGGACTTTCTGGAAATATTAATAGACAGAGATATTAAATTTATTGGGTAAACTGATCCACTTTTACACTTGACAGAGGCGGTTCGAGATCATTTAATGATTATTTTTTAATAACGCCATTTTTCAGTTGATTTACTGATATAATATCCGTGATTAACAATATTTCATTAAGTATTAAGCGGATGTCCTTTGGACGAGCTGATGATTTTGATTGTTTGGTATTTAAATAAAATACGTCGATTAGCAATGCGGAAAGTGAGAGTGAATAATCAATGAATAAAAAACAGTGATGAATGGTCAAATGATTAATGATAAGTGATGCTTTATTTATCGGTAAGTAGGTATATATACATTTCAGAACGGGGCGCGTGAGTGCGCCCGCAATATATTTTTATCTCCCTCTGTGCGTGCCGAGGTGGTCGATCGAAATATTGCAGACGTCGCGAATAATATTGTGGGTAGATAATTTGTTGGCGAAAACGGCGAGACAACGCGATGCGTTCTCTTTCTACTGTGGAATGTATCGTAAATAGTATTTGCGGGTAAACAATATCAATGTTCTGGTATGCGACCTTTGGACATGTCCGAATGTCGTTTCGTCGGTCGTTGACCGTGCGTGTTGACAATATTCAGGGACGACCGCAGTTCCTACAAGTATTTTTCCATTTATTTACAATGTACGATACTTTAAATATAATTACATTACTGATACTGAAAATACTATTTTGAGTGCTTATGAATATAAAATCAGCTTATCACAAAAAGTATAAACATTTACAAAAAGTATAATCATACATACGTATAAATATCAGGAAGCAGTGCATTCATTCATACTACCTGTCATACATATAATACAAACTTGAGACAGGCTCAGTCTCAGGTGATCCATGGTCCTAACATGCAAAGAAAATAACAACCTGTTTGTAAAAAATTAAAACAAAAAAATGTGTATAATTCATCCACTCCAGTACACTAAAAAAAGAAACGATGTTATATTCAGATGTTTTTGATTTAATATTTAATGGCACAGTGAGCAAACTTGCTGAATTATTTTCAAATCTAGACAATATTCTCAACTATTCATTTATTTAACACTTTTATTGCAAATGCAATCTGGCGGGCTTATTGCCAGGCGGCAATCTCTTCCAACCAACCAGACAAAAGTAAATGAAGTAAGTTACGTGGTCACATAAATCAATCAAATGACTATCCATCCCCACGAAATCCATAAACATATACGTGAGCACATGCCGACGAACCCCACAAAGACGGACAGTCACCCGAACATTCTTTTTCATATAAAATGAGATATCATCAATCAAAAGGAAAGGATGAGATGGTGGAGAGGAAAGGAAAAGAAAAATCAGGAATGAAACACGTTATTTTACTGACTAGAAATTAAGAGGTTTTTCAGTCGCTTCTTAAAGCATGCCAAGGACGGAGCGAGTCTTATATTGGTTTGTAACTGATTCCAGAGTCTCACTGCATGGACAGTAAAGGATGACGTAAAGAAAGAGGAGCGGTAAACTGGAAAGGCCAATAGACAATCTCTGTTTGAGCGTAGCGCTAATCCATGATTGGAAAGACGCTGAAAATTTTTATTTTCGCGAGAAGAGGTGAGCGGGGGGTGGGGACAGTTAAGGATATTATACAATAGAGACAGTATGTGAATTTGGCGTCTATTTCTAACATTCAACCTGTTCAATGCGATTCAACTATCTACCATACACAATTACAATATTTTTTTAATTGTCGTTAAAATATAATCACTATCACACTAATATGGGTTGTCATTTTTCTACTATTAAATTACGCGGATCATGTTTATTAAATTGATAACTCCGTTTGCTTTGTTCCATGTTGTTACCCTTCTTTGCATTTTCCTTTCAACTCATTCATCACACGTTAACATACTGCTCAGATCCATTAAAATTATATGTCCAAATCAAATTACCTGTTGTTTTTTCTCAAATTGTGTATATTTCTTGTCATGTGTAATAAAAAAAAAAAAAAAAAAAAGATACAGCTCATCTGTCTGAAGGGACATTTTTTTAATAATTAATTTAAGGGGTTTTCGCCTTATTTTTATCTTAGTATGAATTTAAAGGGTTTTCGCCTTATTTTTATCTTAGTATGAATTTAAGGGGTTTTCGCCTTATTTAAATTTAAGGGGTTTTCGCCTTATTTTTATCTTAGTATGTTTGGAAAGAATAAACACAGATATTTTTGTAAACCATGTAGATGAACCCATCATACATAGGTAATAAAGTAGGACAGTAAAACGAAGCTCGAAAGCATTCGCTCTTATCTGTTCCAAAGCAGGGCTGTCCCTGTTCCTGTCCATATTCCCGGGTATTCTCTGGAAAACAATCGGCAAACATGGCTTGGTTTTCCCTATAAAGTAGCCCACTTCCCGCTTCCAGCTTCCAGCCAGCCGGTAATGGGGCGGTGTGGGACTCCCGGCACCCTCCGCCCGGCCCATCACTAACCTTCCTTTCTATCACTCTACGATCACTGAACTATTACTGGGCCGGTCTAGCGAGAAGAGCATTGGTATTCAGGGGACAGTGTGTTATCAAGTGTGTTTGTTGGACAGGGGTCAGCAACTTGGTGGTGTGAATTCATAATGATTTTTTTAACTATTTTCAAAATTTGTGCTTATCATTCAGTAAATGAATTACTTAAACTTTTTTCATTTAAAACCCAAAAGAACACTTATCATACAGAGAAGCACCTAATAATTTAATGACCGTGACTATTCCCTCAACACTTTTAGGAGACTTTTTTTTTTTTTTTATTTATTATTACACATGACAAGAATTATACATAATTTGCGAAAAATCAACAGGTAATTTAATTTGGACATACAATTTTAATGGATCTGGGTTTGTTGCCTTTCATTTGTCGCATCCCCAGTATACTAAGCTTTTTCCTGTATCTCACTGAGGATATTTAGCATGAAAAAATAAATCGATACTTCTTTCCGATTTTTGATTACAAAAAAACAAAACCCCGTTGCACGTTCTCATCAACTTGACAAACAGTGACACTCAATTACAACTGGAAACGTCATGCGAAATCAAACTCCTCACACTTCATCACTCCAGAAAGATCAAAAATGTTCATTCCATAATATACCGCACACAATCATAAGAACAAAAATACACAGAAACACAAATATAAAACAACAAAAATTAAAATAACAAGAAGAAACCCACACTCAAGAGCCCACACAAATCTTTTCCATACGCCATTCATCCTGAAAGCCCAAGTACTCAAAATCATGTCGCAATAACAACCACGCTCCGATCGACTGTCGAAATGGTTTTCCTACCTTTACCTTTATTGAAGTCGGCACGCCATTGTATGTAATGGGAGCCAAATAAGCATATTGCCTTTGGGCAAAAGAGGTTTTAACTCTAGGGATGGTGAACATTTCATTAGTTGCCATGCGTGTCATGTGTGTCTGCTGAGAACTCCACGAACGAAAACGAACAAAAAAACTCCACGAAACAGCTTCGTTTCCCAACTGAATTGGCATTGTAATGGCGAGAGGATGCTCCATTACAAGGCCTAGCAATGACGTCGACAACATACAGTGGCTTTGAATCTCGAATAAGAACTCCTTTGAGGAGAGTCTGCTCTCTATACAGCGATATATAAATTATCATTTTATTTTCAATATAGTTATGTTAAACATTTATGTTTTTTGTCGTATCATGTAAGGAAGAGAAATAAATGCGACAGTGAATAAAATGTTCCGCGGCCCTGCCCCGCCACGGGTCTGCGGCCGACACAATTGCGGTTTGTTTACACACATTTAGTGAGCACATTCTTTTCACTTTCGCTTCCCGCCGCCAATAGAAATGGACAATTACACGCCAATAGGATTCTTCATTTCTCGCAATACGAGAGTACAGTCGTACCCCGACCTGGGACAGTCGTACCACCGATCCCCGCTCGCACGGCTGGGCAAGGAGATATATTTCTTGACTCTCGGCGACAATTCATGAATATAAAATTTTCCATTCTAAGAAATCTAAAAAAACAATTTAAATTGTTTTTTTTTTTTTTCGTAAATAAACTTCGACGCAGTGGTCTGATAGTGAATTTCGACATTGTATAAAAAAATCTTTGCTGGGTTTTCTTTCATCCGAATATTTTATAAGTATACATATTAGGTGTTAACATAAGTTGTGTCCATTTTTTTCCAATTTAAAAATGAGCACCAAAAGTAAAATAAAAGGTAAAGGTTATAACGTCATTCGAAAGAAAATTATCTGCTCTTCAAGATATTGTGTTTGCTTTTACGTTACATATATTATTTTATTTGATTACAAGCCTTCAAAATGGAATGTCAAGTAGACGAAAGTGAGCATTTTCGATACCTCCTTCTGTTCGCGTTCAATTGAGGGAATAAAGCTGCCAAAGTTGCTCGCAATATTTACAAGGTGTACGGTGAAGATGCTATGAATAAAAGGACAGCGCGTCGATGGTTTTTCCTTCAATAATGACGTCGAATTGCCGACATGCTTGAACGAATTCCTAGAGTCAAGACCGGATGGTTTTTATCGCACAGGCATTGAAAAACTTGTAGAACGTTGGCAAGAAATTGTAAATAGTGAAGGAGAATACCTTATTGACTAATTTGTTGTAAACTAAAGAAGGAGAATACATTATTGACTAATTTGTTATAACTTTTTTTTGTTGTGTCTTCTTGTTCTCTTCACTTTGTAAAAAACGGACACCACTTATGTTAACACCCAATATATTGTCGACCTTCGTGGCTTAGTTGAAAATACGCTTAACCATCCAGGCTTTTCGGGTTCGATTCCCGATGTTACCCGAAAAAAGAGTTCGTCAGGTAACAATACTCACATGTGCTAATATTGTGGCCTCATCGAGTTACGTGGCCACTTAAAGAGGTTGTTTGTTCAAAAGCTCGAAGAATAAGACCGAAGACGTTGTTGTCTCTCAGCCACGCTCTTGAACACATCCTAATAACTGATTCCGGTATGTTGAAGGTTTCCATATGAATACATAAACCAAAAATTAAATTAACAAATAGATTATATTATTATGCTATAATATTTAGAAAATAAAAAACTTTGTTATTACACTATTGAGTAAAAGGGTTGTGAGACGTAGACCAAGGAAGGTATGGTTGGATCAAGCTAATTATATTCTGAAACAAGGAAACGTAGAAAGTCAGATAAACCGTTGGAGCTATATGAGAAGGTGTATGGATATGGAAAAGGCTAATGATGTGTGTCGAAACAGGAAAGTTCAGCGCTCTGTCTTATTTGCGTACCTCGTCAGAGAAATGGCGCGATGGTATATTTGTTTAGGCGAATGTCCGATAGGGAAGAGATGATGATGATTTGTTGATAAATAATAAAACACGTTAGATCGCAATGCGGAAAGAGAGTCCAATTTTATTAGTAACGTAGGTATTTATATCTTTTTAGAATGTGCGCGAGAATGCGCTCGCGATATGCCTACGTCTCGTTTCTGTGAATGCAAAACGATTAATTGTTGTATGTAGGTATCATTCAAATACGGAACTAGCGAGACAAGCGTGGTGCGTTCTCTTTCTAGTATGGAATGCAGTCCGCTCGGCTATGGGTTGAATGGCCGGCGGGTGAACTTCGGACTTGCCTATTTAGATTGTCGAGGAGTGCGAAGGTCATCTCATCGGCCATTGACCGTATGTATGAATGCCCACAGTATTCCGAGTGGGCGACCGCCACATATGTACATTATCCACAACCTTTATTAATACCAGCTACACGTGTTTCTACCTACTATCCCGCTGCTCTCTTTTGGGATAGGAGGTAGGGAGCCTCGGGATAGGAGGTGGAAACACGTGTCACGTGGACCATAGTGATTAGTGGAATGATAATGTTATTGATTGTTAAATATAAATATAACTAATGTGGAGTTCTACAAAGTTCAAGCCGAATTTTTAGATAAATTATAGTTATGTATTTATTAAATGGAGTTATCTTGAACAATTACAATGATCTTTAGTTTCATCCCTTACAAAGGCCCAAGGACAAGATTCCCAAGGATTAATTATTCTATAGAAGTGTGAATAGAATGGAGACAGAACAGGCAAGCACCTGGGCAAATGGAAGGGAGGAGGGGGAAGGGGAAGGGAGAGGATGTTAATAGAATTTAACTAAACCCCCTGAATTTAGGGTAACATGTTGATCCAAGACTAGGCGGGATGACAGAGCGGATCTGCTGGGATCAGATCAGAATACAGAGGCGCTGGAATACGGATGAGAGAGGAATGGAGGTGAACTCGAGTAAAACGGAGATTTATTTTATTTTTTAAATATTCACATATTTTAACATACTCGTAAAATAACATATATCGACGACGTAAAATGTTCAAAAATAATCCTGCACTTCGGTGTGCTAGTGTCAAACTTGATGTACGAGTATATAAGCGAAGTCTGTGCCTGAAAAGGGGATGGGTGATCTTGCGTACGTTAGAATATCTAGGATAACAATTTGTGATCCGTGATATTTATATGTTTCGAGAATGTATGTTAAATGTCAAACGTATGTTTTTGATTAACCGATTTGCTAATTTTAAAAAATAATTACAATTTCGCGCTTGAATTGAGAGGAATGTGCAATAAAATTTAGGTAAAAAAACCACACTAAAAAATAAATTGTCCTGAACCTTCAGAATAATAATAAAAGGACGATTTATATAGCGCCGTTTAGTGAGCAAACTCTCTTCAAGAGCGTTATAACTATTATTGACAAATTTAAAATATTACAAAATAAACATGAAGTTAAGTAAGGGTAGCAAGGTATTGGTATCGTTCATTAGATTAGCTACTTCTTCGTATCTGCACATATTCAGAAAAAAATATTTGGTAAGAAAACCTCAGAAAACTTACCACGGGAAGACGAACTACAAAGAAACCTTTGTATATCTTTCGATTTGTGATCGTAACACATTTAGATTTAGATAAAGTGCCGTGTTATGTGTAGTGGTCATATAATATCATTAATTTTAACATAAAAATCTCCTAAAAAGGTTTGTCTTTAAATGCTTTATAAAACTGTATACGCCATCCATATATTTAATCCATTCTACGCAACACGACTAGCAACGGCAACCGCTATATTTAATTATTGCTACGCCACATGACAAGCAAAGGCAACAGCTCTGTTTAATCCATTCTACGCCACACGACTAGCAACGGGAACAGCTCTATTCAATCCATTCTACACCACATGACTAGCAACGGCAAGAGCTCTTTTTAATCCATTCTACGCCACATGACTAGCAACGGCAACAACTCTTTCACAACACATCATTAAGGGTCTTGAATATTGTTACAAAGAGACAAAGCTTGAAATGAATCCACCCGCGACACTTTAGCCAGTGTTAACTTTAGAAGTGAACTAATATGGCAATATCTAGAATATCGTGTATTCAAGAGTCTAGATTTTTTTCTGAAAAAAATATCCTTCATTTTCACTGGGTACGCACCCTTACAAATGTGAACTTTTCGTTTTTTGTAATAATTTATGAATATTAAAATATAAAACAGTTTACGTGATGATACACGTAAGTTTAAACAGTTTGTTTCTTCATTTGCACTAAATGAAATTTATTTATTTGAATTTGAAAATTAACAGTTTTTCGATTTTGTCAAAGTACTGCAACTTGAAATTCAGAAGCTGAAAAGTGTCGAGGGCGCCACAGCCTTAATGCTTTGTGCTCGGAGTATCGGCCCGGTTTAGGGTCACCTTAACACACTCCTTCATCGAATATTGTCAGACGGACTTGGGTTATTTTGTTTGGATATTTTGGGTGGTGGAGAAAACAACGGCATTAGAGAGGAAATTGTAGAATTTTATACATATTTATGTATAAAATTCTACAATTTCCTATGTATGTTATAAAATACATATATGTATGTTACATGTTAATATACTCATATTTATATATGTCACACGCGTTTATATTATATATTTATACAGTTTATCTTATATATGTATCTCTATTCTTTATCTCTTTATATGCACGTGTTTATATTATATATGTATCTCGATCCGTTATATCTTTATGTATACGCGTTTATATTATATATGTATCTCTATCCGTTATATCTTTATGTATATGCGTTTATATTATATAGGTATCTCTATCCGTTATATCTTTATGTATACGCGTTTATATTATATATGTATCTCTATCCGTTATATCTTTATGTATACGCGTTTATATTATATATGTATCTCTATACGTTATATCTTTATGTATACGCGTTTATATTATATATGTATCTCTATCCGTTATATCTTTATGTATATGCGTTTATATTATATAGGTATCTCTATCCGTTATATCTTTATGTATACGCGTTTATATTATATATGTATCTCTATCCGTTATATCTTTATGTATACGCGTTTATATTATATATGTATCTCTATACGTTATATCTTTATGTATACGCGTTTATATTATATATGTATCGCTACCCGTTATCTCTTTATGGACCTTTTAATGTCTTCTCTCTTGAATGAATTTTTTTGTCATCTATTTATTCATGTATTATATTTTTTTTTGTTATCTGTTTTTTTTATCTTATTATTCTACATGTTTAAGGGTGTGGGCTGAAAAACATCCGGTGTCCCCGTGGCTGGGCTCGCCCTATATTGGTGGGGTGTATCTTGGCCGGGGGGATGTTATTAGACGAGACAAGACCTTTTGATAGCTTCTGTTTGTTAATTTATTGTCTTTTTAATGTGTTCTTGAAATATATCTTAATGTATTATGTACATACTATGTTGCTATCAATAAACCTGTATTTATTTATTTATTTATTATGTACACGTGTTTATATTATATATGTATCTCCATCCTTTATCTCTTTATATGCACGCGTTTATATTATTATTATTTATATTAATATATATCTATCCGTTACATTATTTATATTAATATATACGAGTATATGTATCTCTATCCGTTATATCTTTATGTACACGCGTTTATATTATGTATGTATCTCTATCCTTTATCTCTGTATACATCTTTAATACCATATAAGTATATGTATACACGGACAAAGGATGGAGATATACACACTATCATACATTGTTCTCCAATATATTTTTCTCAGAGGCTGCATTTCTTCAGCATTTATTCGAATCTTTTAAATATTTTACTAGGTTTCACTTCCATAAAATCAAAGCTGGTAGTAGAATATTGTTGTGGAATCTAATGTTACATGCATATCTCTGTTTGGTTAGGTTAGGTCAGGTTAGGTTAGGTTAGTTTAGGTTAGGTTAGGTTAGGTTAGGTTAGGGTTTTCTCATTCATTCGAACTACACGCCCAAACCATCTTAAAGTGCTCTTCTTCATCTTACTCAACAAATTAGCCTTAAGTACACATTCATTCCCAATCACTTTATTTCGTATTTTGTCGTACGTTGTCACCTAACGTATTCTGCTCAGTGTACGTATTTCAACAGTACTTATATTCACTTAATTGTTTCATTCAATACTTGAATTGAAAATAAAAATGTTCAATATGAATTGTTCGGTATCGAGTACCCGAGCTCGGGTGAGCGGCGGGCAAGAGAAGTGACGTCACCTCGAAACAAATACCAGCTCATTTATCAAATTTCTCTTGGTTAATTTGCTGGGAATTTAATCTCCGCTTATATAATGGCGAGAGTGGGAAGGGGGTGGGGAGGGGAGGGTTTGGGGTATAAGTTGTTCCAGGGTTTTCTGTTTTACGTTTTGCATTTGTGTTCTGCACTTTGGTGTCCTGGCTCTGGATATTTTCATATGAAGTAAAATATTGTTTGTTTTTATAGGCAATCTATCCAAACTAGAATAATTTGTACCATCAACTTCAAATCATTATACAATTATCTGAGTTAATACAACTAAACCAATTCTTTAAAAAAAATGACAATTCTAGACAATTTAATGTTTCAACTAATTATGCCTCAATGAGATGGTATGGGCACGTTGGACGCAGAGCACCCGATCACGTTGTGAACCAGGCAATCTCCATGGATCTTCCTCGAATAACAACCAGAGGAAGGCCAAATAATTCATGGGTGGTGCAAAAAGATACCCTGACGCAGAGGCACCTGGGGGACGTCGTCCGGGACAGAAGAGCATACAACCTGAGGACGAGGAGAGCTGACCCCAACAGTCTTCGCAGACACTGAGTTGGAATGGAGCAAGGGAGAAGAAGGACTAATTATGCTTCAAAAAATAAAAATCGATATACAAGTGGAAAAGTTCCACGAAGAAAGAAGAAATGAAACATTAATTAGATGCGTTAAAGATATGTGGCTTTTAGTAAATTATATATGTCTTGCAAAAGATAATCGAAACATACATGGTCAATAAATTCACAATCCAGACCACACTCGCAGCCAGGATTCTCCACGACACTCATTCTGTCAAGATGACGCAAATGGCACATTATAGACATTTCCATCTTATTTATTCTTATTATGTGAAACCATGGTTTCTAAGGGATAGTTTGTTGGATTGATTTATATCTAGATCCCTTATATATTACACTGGTCATATCCTAAATATTTTAGTTGTTAATAGTCCAAAATAATGACGATAATAAAATGGCTTTCGCTCACGACCTCATAAATATCTTTCTGTTTGATTGCAAGAATTGCCACATAGTAACAATCCCGCAAGGTTACACAAAAAACTGTTATACGTGATTTGCTCGGGCACTGATATATATTAGCTATCAGATGTGATTAGTTTAACCTTTCTCTTCCTGTGCTAAAAAAATCGCGCGTTCCGGTGCTGTGTATTCAATACACATCAGTATACATGTAAAAATGAGCGATTCAAAATCGGAAAAATAAGAATATTCACAGCAAATCGCTTAAATTAAATTAATTTGAAGTCAAAAGTGATAATAATTGAAATTTTATTGCTGAAAACATGAAATAAACATCGGCCGACGTTCACCAAACGGGCGCAGAGACCACTTCATATGAATACCTGCGAGCTACTGAGACGGGACTCGGAACACTAACACTGTGTATGTTATACCTCGAAGGAAGAAACAACTGCGAACTGAGATTATATTTCTTGCGTTCCCATATACCGAAGTAGAGTGATAGTGAGACGTGAATAGCGTCGCTTTTTCACCCATAACTGTTTTAGAATGAATTTACCTACGTCACACACTGGCAAACGTTTGATTGTATTGGTGAATTTATTCCCGATTTTCACAAAATACTCGTATCTCTGATGTGGCCTGATGTGATTAATATTATTATTTTCATTCGATGCGTCGTAAATGTATTACGGAGGAATACCTAAAATCTGAACCCAGTATTTATAATATTTATAGAGATATTAAAGAGTTTAGGAGCCATGTGTACTAGTTACACATCACAGGGAAGGATTCTGCTATTTAGATAATATTTTTTATCAGATGATTGTAGAAGACTTAATAGGGATATCGAACAGTGTGTAGCGATAGGAAACAATGTTAATGGGGTACGAAAACATATTTACTCTAACCAGACAGTATCAAAATCTGCAAGTTGTGTAACGATATTTTAGAACCAACTTTGATGTATGGAAGTGTAATGAACAATTTCTTCATTCTTTGAAAATTAACACTGACTTCAGCTTCAGCTTGTTCTTTCGTAGAATAATGAACCTATGCGCTCACGTTACAGGTGAGACTCCGCTATAGGTCAAGCGGTGTCCGGATCGCAGTAACTTATGACGTATAAACAACCTTGAAGATGAAAACAGTAACGTTTTTGAAACGTCGGCATCATAAACCCAAGCCATGCGGAATATCACTTCAAAATACTTTATACAACTAACACCGAAAGTCTTAAAACATGTCTAATTTAGTAACAGTTGGCAGTATTTGAAGGCAGCGATCTTACTAAGGCAGCGATCTTCCTAATGGCGGGCCTTAAAATCTCCCCGATTCTTTCAGTGGATCCAAATAAGGGAAGGAAAAGTTTCGACGTTTTGAAAAAAAAAACCTTCAAGATAAAACCACCCCCGGGAATTATTATTGTACGGTGGAACATTATAACATAAAAATTGGGAATTTTTCAAACCTATTTGACGAAAATATTGCTGACGAATGTGGATAGAGATGGGTGGAGCGAGGAGATCTCAATCAGCGAGGATCGAGAATACTTCATGTGGATAAAACACGTTTCATAGAATTTATGTTTTTTTTTATTGAATTGAAAAAAAAGTTTTTATTTTTTACTCTGATTGAGGTATATCAATGTGAAATGCTTGAATAATTTTTGATAGAATCGAGTGTTTTTGAGAATGATGTGAACGCTCTACATATCAATAACAGGTAGTTATTTATATGGATCCTTTAACGAGATCGCGGTGAGATCATACAATATATAATTTGATCACTTCCATGGCCAAGTTTGTAAGATGCTTGTTTCCTAGCCCGGAGGCTGCGAGATCGATTACCGATGGAACCCAGATTTGTTTGTAAATGATTTTCCCTTAAGTCCTCTTGATCATCATTTTGATTGGTTGAAAGATATTGCCACACGGCAATAAGCCCACCGGGTTGTACAGTATACAACGAAAACTTTATACGATAACTTAATTTCACGTTTTGTATTAACCCTTCCTGTCCTGTGATGTGTAACTAATACACATTGCTTCTAAAAACAGATTTTAGGTATTCCTCCGTAATACATTTACGCATTGAATTAAAAAATAATATTAATCATGATTAGCACTTATCGGCCACATCAGATATATTTTGTGAAAATCGGGAATAAATTCATCAATACAATCAAACGTGTGCCAGTGTGTGGCGTAGGTATATTCATTCTAAAAAAACGCTATGGGTGAGAAAGCGACTCTATTCACGTTTCACTCTCACTCTACATTGGTATTCGGTAGTGATTGGGACTGAATGGAAATTTAAAACTAATGTGTTGAGTAAAATGAAGAACAGTACTCTGAAATGGTTTGGGCACGTGGAACGAATGAATGAAGAAGTATTGACAAAACAAATGAATGTAGAGTAAATGTGGAGTAAATGTAGAGTAAATGTGAGATGAAAGCGTGCAAGAGGAATACCAAGGAAAGTATGATTGAATCAAGTGTATGATATTTTAAAAGGAGGAAAAGTATAAAGGTCAGATAGATCGTAAGAGTTGTATGAAAAGGTGCATGGATGAAGAAGACGCGAAAGACGTGTGTCACGACAGGAATTTCTGGCGCTCGATGTATTTAATATTTTACAAAAACATTTTGTTATTCCACAAATTACATTCGCCGCCTTCACTTAGTTGATAGGTTACTTAACTTATCAACTAAGGTCTCGACCGCACAGCAAGGAGCCTCGCTTGATGCTTAGAGCTATGTTATGTTGCGAGTTAGGCGACATATCCTAACGAACCAACGTACCGCATACTATCGCAGTGGCCACACTGCACGCTTCGCGCTACGTTGCATGACGATTAGTCATCGAGTTAATCTCCTAGCAAACAGACGTGTTGGTTAATTTACAAGATGGCGGAAGTTTTAATGACAGCTGTGCATAAAATGGAGCCTTTGTGGAACCCATCGAGAAAATTATACAAAAATGTACCTGTAATAAAATGACTTTGGAATGAAGTTGCACAGGAAGTAAATAAAGATGGTAAGTTGTAATGAAACTGGTTAATTTTGACATTGACATCGTGTGTTGACTCAATCGCTCCCAACTGTCAAATGAATTTGTGCGTAGCACTTTGGTGTGGCCAGGCATGAAGTGACCTAGTATATGAGTCACGTAAAATCTAGCTTAGCACCTAACGAAGCATTTTGGTGTGGCTTCGGCCTAAGTGAAGGCGGTGTTTATGGTTAATGTCACCTTGGAGTTTTGGGTTCAATTCTAAACTATTAAACTAAACAAATTACAATGTGATAGAATAAGAACAAATTACAATGTGATAGAATTAGAACAAATTACAATGTGATAGAATTAGAACAAATTACAATGTGATAGAATTAGAATAAATTACAATGTGATAAGAATTAGAACAAATTATAATGACATAAATATTTTACAATTTCTACTAACCTAATCCAATGGCAGCAGCCACTACCTTCCTACCCTTATACGAGTACATACCAATATAATATTTTTGCTCTGTTAATAATAGTGAGTTCGAATACCGAGTTAGAGGAGAGGTTGTTGTCTAAACGGCACTATATAAATACTCGTAGCCCCTTTAATATTACTATCTCATGCTCCTTTATTATCTTAAAATTTAAATCCTTCCTTTTTCCTTATTCGATCATACATTGCTTTTTCCCAGATTTCACACAACGATGTAATTTATCATTTTGCCACGCGCAAGTTTCACTTTATGTCAATAAGCCTTGAAATCATGAATTCTATTATAAGCAGTCAGTTTTGCTTCCCTTGAAATGTCTCGGTTAACATTATATGAAATATTGTATAACCCACCATTCTATATTTTGCTTGCAGTTACTCTTCGTTATACGAGTATATAGTCAAGCTAAGAATTTATTGAGAACTTGACAAAAAGTTGCAAACAAATTACACACAGTGTAAAACACAAGTTAACGCGCGAGGTCAAATTGTTCTGCCTTGTTGCGCTGTGGTCAGTGCTGCTTTTGTATAGAAGACGCCCGTAGGCAGTTTGTCATTTGCGCCCCCTTTCCCAAAATATAATTTAAAAAACCTTGCCATCTTGGACGCCACGTCTTTTCACGCCACAAAACATGCCACTACAGTTTATGTATTGCCTTCTTCTCCGCAAATACATCTAACATACGATATCATTAAACATACATACATACCATCACGTTGTCTTCCTTTATCGAGAAAAAAAGAGAAAAAGAGCGCCAGACTTTCCTGTAGCGACACACGTATATTTTGTTTCTTCTAAATCCATATACTTTGTTATATTTTATTTATAGTTAAGACATTAACATTGTGGAGGTTTAAAGACATTGTAATTTGTTTTATCAAACACTGTTTATTCCACTTTTTGTAACGGTATAACCCTACCGGTTTCAAGGTTTTCACCTCATCATCAGGGAGTTCGAACTGGTGCCGAGATATACGTTAATAACAGTAAGCATTCGGATTGGGGACTGAGGGTTGAGGGAGGGATGTGACGACTTCGGTGAGCAGCGGAGAGATTCTTGGGATATATGTGTTTGCCAGATGTTTACCTCGATGTACTGACTTAGAAATTTCTAGGGCCTCTAGCCTGTCCAATTTATTTCCGTTACTACTGATATGTAAGAATTTGGCATCATTGATAGAAAAAGTATGGTTTTCACGGTGACAATGATTAGCCATTTCAGAATAAATTAGAGGATTTGTTAAGGCGGATTTGTGTTCACGAAATCTCTTTTCAAAAGATCTTCCTGTCTTTCCCATATAGAAATTGTCCCAGTCAGCACATAAAAGTTTATACACACCACTGTTGCTAAGTATTCCATTTTTACCTTTCCCGTTAAATAAGAGTTTCCGGAGATTAAAATTAGTGTAAAAAGTTGGCTTTATGTGACTTGGATTTTTTTTGGTTATTTCGTATAGGTTTTTTATAAATAGGACTTTGCTCTATTTTATACGTATAGTATGTCGGTTAAACCATGAAACCGGTAGGGTCATACCGTTCCAAAAAGTGGATGTATTGATGTTTTTTAAACTTTTATATCATATACTTGATCCAACCATATTTTCTTTGCCCTTCCTCTACCATGTCTACCACTCACGTTCGCACTGTATATTGATGTTTTTTTAGTATTTGATCAATGGAGTCTTTATTCATGGTTATATCTGATTATATCGATAGTTTGGTTTTTGAAGTGAAACTTCTATAGGCGTGGTAGCGCAAATTGGACTGAACGTCACGAAAAGTGAAACGGTGTATTATATTATTATTTTATTATTTAAAGGTTATCAATAGATTTTCAATATGAACTGAAATCATTTATCTAAATAGTACTTGTACCTATTTTTATAATCTATTTATTAATCTTTGGGCACCTCTATTGGCTCGGCGCCCCGAGGCAAATGCCTAGGTTAACCTGTTATCTAACGCGGCTCTGGCTGTGGTTCTTACTTTGTACTTCTTAAACAAGTCACGGCTGTTTGTTATTGTTACGTTAATTAACAGCAATTTGATTTGTTGTAATTGTATAATATAATACACGTGTATTGATTTTGTACTCGAGAATGCTATGGAGTGGGAAGTTAGAACTTTCTGGATGTTTGAAAACGATTGTCACATGGCAATAAACCCGCAATGTTGTACTTTATTTAACGATATGTGTAACAATACAATACAAAACAATTAAATGCATGGCTGCGCAGTAACGCGTTGGATTTCAGTGCGGAAAGTTGCTAGTTCGAACCCCGCGCTGTGCTACTCCCTTCAAATGACACAGGATTTTTGAAATGAAACTTCCATTGGCGCGGTAGGGCAAATTGACCTGAACGTCATGAAAACTGAAACGGTGACTTATATTATTATTAAATTATTACTTATTATTAATAATAATTAATATTATGAAGTGTATTACATCATTATAAAAAATATTATTTAGTATTAAAATTATTATTACTTATCATTAAAAATAAAAAATATTTTTTTTTGTCATATATTATTTTTATATTTATATATTTAACATTTATTAATTTTATTTTATATTAAATTATTTTATTTTATTAAATATTTATTTTTATATTTATTTAATGTATAATTATAATAATATATGTATATGTGTTATTATAACATTAATAATTATAATATTATAATGAATTATAATATAATAATTAATTAATAATAAAATATAATAGTATTATTATCATTTATGTTATTTATAATATAATAAAAATAATAAAATAATAAATAAATCATCATTTAAAAATAATTAATTTAATAATTAATAATAACATAAAAATATCAATATACTCGTATTTAATATTAAAAAATATAAATTTAATGTTATTAAGTGAATCATATTCTTATTAAAATTATTATTTCTTATTAAAAATTAAAAAAATAATACTTTTTTATTTAATTAAGAGACATTTTCTTGAATTAAATTCCACATAACCATTTCCTTATCCTAGAAAAAAATCGTTAACAAATGGAAAAAAAGCAATGCATAAAATCCATTTTTCCTAGAAGCTAAGAAGTTTCACTTCTACTACGCGAGAGTCTCACGCATCTGTTTTTTTCCGCCAGGTATTCGACGGTTTAAATATAAATATATCTATGACTTGGGTATTAATTACTTCTTTCATTTTTTCCATTCAAATATCTGTGGGTTGTATAAACTCATTTCTAAAACTACGGACCACAAACTGTACGGTGCTCCCCGACTACTGTAGTTTGCGGACCATTGCTTGAGTTATTATTGATGATGATGGGAATAACTAAAAGAGTTGGTTACAAATATATTTTATGGTAAGTTATTCCGAGTTAATGAATTATATAAAACACTATTTTATCAAAGGTTTCAACTTTGAAGGATCCATATCATAATATTCAACAATTAATTGCTTTGTTTTTAATAACACAAATTCTCACTATACTCGTTTCTACTTCCTGTCTCGAGGCTCTCTATAGGCGGATTGATCCAGATTTGTTAAGAGAACTGTGTTTATATCAGATTTGCGTCATGTTACTTTACTATGGATCATTTACATTAAAAGTGTGTGATATATTTACAGAAAGATATCAATTTTGATAAATGAAGTCATTTATTTTATGCTAATATTTTTTAGTATTTCATGATATTAATGGAGAGAGGCTTCTTCTCCTGTTCTGTTAGCATTTACAGTGTTTTTACCTCAGGTAGGCTACTAACCTTGCCTGGGAAACCTTCTCCTTTATCCGGGCTTGGGACCGGCAGTGCTTCCTTCCTAGGCGGCACAGATGGAGTTTAAACGATGGAGAGATAGCTAGAGATCAGCATCACGACTCTTGAGTCTATAGAAAGTTTAAGAAGAAGAAGAATGCAGAAAAAAAGAGTTGAAGAGATGTGAAACCTTTTGCATTATTTGATTGCCATATTTAATATATTACTTTTTAATTTTAGCTTTTGGCTTTGTGTATTAGTAATATTATTAAATTCATTGTAAATTGTTTTATCAAACACTGTTTATTCCACTTCAAATAACGGTTTAACCCTACCGGTTTCAAGACTTTCACCTCATCATCAGGGAGCATAAACAATACTCGAGTATTTTTTGTGCTCCCCTGATGACGAGGTGAAAGCTTTGAAACCGGTAGGATTATACCATTACATAAAGTGGAATAAGCAGTGTTTGATAAAACAAATGACAATGTCTTCAAATCTTCACAATGTTAATGCTTTATCAGTAAATAATATGTTATTGTCTTATATCATTTCTGTGACGTTTGCAAAACTTTTATGATGCAGGTGGTCCATAGTAATGTGACATGAGACCAGTCTGATATAATTACTGCTCTCGTAAAAAAACTGGGATCATTCTGCCTGAAGAGAGCCTCGGGATAGGAGGTAGAAACACGTTTATCGAGGATTAATGTAATTAGTGTAATAACAAAGTGTTCAATTTTTCGATTTTATACCATTAATGTTCTTAAATATTTTTTTTAATGTCATTTATAACATTATTGCTATTCATTTTTGCGGTATCTTTTACTGTCCATGCTGTTAGATTCTGGAACTAGCTACAATGTAATAAAAGTTTCACCCCGTCATTGACGTGTATTAAAACATTAATTAAAAAGTTAACATTTCCCTTCAGTGATGTAGCGATGTCCTTTAACACGGAGGATTGCGGGTGTGATTCCTGTTAAAATCCAGAATTTAAAAAAAATCTAGTTTGGTTTCTACTTATTTAAACAACTTGCTTATTGGTTGGAAGAGATTGCTACAAGGCAATATATTCGCCAGGTTATTCTGTTTACAGCGAATATGTAATATCTTCTTCTTCTTCTTCTCAGTGTCGTGTCAGGTCCCCCCCAACGTTGAATATTACCTGATTGTAGACGTCTTTGTCCCTGGCACCCCGATAAAGATCTCCAACGCCCCTTATGCTAGTCCAATCACTTATATTGCGGAGCCAGGAGATTTGCCTTCTTCCAACACCTCTTCGGCCTTCCATTTAGCCTTGGATGATCAGGTGCAGTAATTTGTACTTTGCTTCTCTAAGCACATGACCCAAGTAGGACACCTTTCGGATTTTAATGTTAGTCAGCAACTATATATTAGCTTTGGCTCTTTGAAGAACGTTTGTGTTGCTGACCATATCCGTCCAGGTTATCCGTAGCATTTTCTGGTGCATCCACATTTCGAATGCTTCCAGTCGGTTCATACTACTGACTTGATAGATTTAATATAATATAACATAATTATGAATTCGTTTTTTTTTTCTCCATTAAAAATGGGACGTTTTCGCCTTTATCTCGAATTACAGTTGTACGGTTGTTTGGAAAATATTGCCATTTGACAAAAAACCATAAAGTATTAAGAAAATATTTGTTATTCGAGATCTTTTTTTATAAAACAAATTAGTTGAACCAATGAAATCAGCAATGATTTATTCTGACGGAGGGCAGAAAGAAGCACGATGATTAGTGCATGATATATAAGGACTTACTACACGAGACGCTTTAAAACATCAATGCTCAGCACAAATGGGAACAAGGAGCAGCAGAAAGAACCAAATGGCTTAGGGTGTCTGCTAGTTATCAGGGATCCAATAGAAAAGGAAGTCGCAGATAAGCTGCGAAGTACTTAACCTAGTTTCTTCATATGCAACATGATATGCCCATCACAAATTGGTTTACCAACCTCAAGTAACCTGATCACCCACTAAGTAAATAAGAGAGGAAGGATGTGTGTCGAGATTCGAAAGTTTGGCACTTTGTCCTCTCTCTCTCCCCGACATAGAAATAGCGTGATAGTATTTATAATATATAACAGGGCGTGGGGGCATACGTGAGGTCAACGAGAGCCACATTCTGAATTTTCACATATATAAAGAGGCGCATAATAGTCATGTTTCCACGTTGTATAAAATATACAAATTCAAATTTATTACATATTCTACACAAATCTTAATTGCTACATAAAGTATAAAAAATACACGTATTATGAAATTAAAAAATTGCGCAGAATACAGTTTGCGTGGTTTGCGCACATAAAGAGGCGGGAGATGTGCGCGCACCCTACACATTGAAATCACAGCACACACGTATACACCAATACTTGCGTCTTTGACAGTTGCATTCATACATGCGCATCTTGTCACTTAGAAAGGAAAATCGCGAAAATACAAGTATAATGGGGAAATAAAGTATCTATATTTTTATAAGAGACATTGGGAGCCGCACTTAACCCAACGAAGAGCCGCATTTGCCCACTTCTGATATATATGTATGAACAACATCTTATACCTACCCATACATTTAGTAGCCATTTTGTTGAGTTAGTTTTAATGTTAGTTACTTGACACGCTTCTTGACCTCACTATACTAGAAATATCAGCGTATATCAATATAAAAATAACAAACAACAAGGAATAAAATGTAAAAAAAAGGATCCCCTTAAACCCGAGCCTCACCCTCTCATGTAAGGGTAAGGGTAGGAGCAGGGAGGGATATAGTTTCGATGAAAGAACAAAACTGCTTTTGTATGAAAGCTCTTTTTCATCCCTTATCAGGCCTTCTTTCAGGACCTTCAATAAATCACTAATATATTCATACGCAGGACCGGTACTGGGAGCAGTGCGGCCTTTAAGCTAAATTGAAAAATATTACCTATGATAAGAATCTTTGTACATGTATAATAATTTATACTGAATTTTATACTTGAGTAATTTCTTTCCAACACAAACAAATACTACATAGTAAGCTAAGAGACGCGGATAGAAATAATATGAAATCAAAATTTGACTGAATTGTCTTAAAGCAATTGTATGTTGATGGTATAATGAAATTGAACATTAGAATATTTCTCAACAAACTTACAAAATCAATGATTTTTTTTTAGAATTAAAACTGAAATATGAATAATGTATTTATGGAAATTTACTCATAGAATTGACATATTTTATGCGGAGCTGAGTGCTGGATAAAATGGATGCGAATGCTGCATATCCCACGAAGGCAAGCATTTTAGATTACTGAAAGACATTTAACTTGTAGAAAAAGCGTCTCAACGTACTTTGGGCATGTTGCCTGAAATAATGATGAAAGTTTGAAGAAGTTGGTGATTACGGGTACATTAGAGGGAAATCGAGCAAGAAGAAGGTGTATTATGTGATGGGCGGATCAAATGAAGGAGTTTACAGAATCCTCTTTAAATGCTGCATTCAGCATGGCACAGGACCGGGACGTACGGAGACTGGTGGTGCGTTGAGCTCAAGGCAAATCACGATAAAGCAGAACTGAGTAACTGTATTGCATACATTCGTTAAATATTATTTCTTCGATTTATCATCAAAGAATGATATCACAGGACCTTTCCGATCAACAACCCGCTAACAGCGCAAATATTGCGCATCAAATCGCGAGGGCCCAGCCACTATCCTTTGTTCAGACTAATTCAGGCGACAAGGGCTGGCGGCTTTGTCCGTCATTGTTCTCCGGAAGGTCCGGCGACCCGTCCCCGAGGCCGCGCTGGCCTGCCGCTACCTGCCGCCTCCTGCTCTTGGGCCAAATTAATCACCCATGACCTCCGGCGACCTCTAACGAGGCTAATTATTGTGCGCGTGATGCGAATTTTACGCTTTTTATGCAAATAAACATCGCTTACATTTTTGTGAGCCTTTTGTTCGCAATGTTCTAATTTTTTTGTACGTGAACGTTGCTAATAGTTTTTCTCAAAAAAAAAATTTATTTAATTATTTTAAGTATTAAACTATGTTTACTTTCAAACTAAAAATCAAGAGTGGTTAAAACTCCATTATATTATTAAAAATATAATAACTTCGATTGAGAGTGTATTTTTTAAGTTTTCGATTACATCTGTCACGTTGTGTACTTACATTAAGAGGAGACACTAAGAAGTCTTGATACGAGAGTTTGCTTTTTGACATGTTAGACGTGCTATTTGTGCTTCTGAATGTTGGAGGTTAGCAATTATCGTTGTACATATTAAGAGGAGAAAATACACAACGCTGCCGAACGCCACGGCATATATTATAAATATCTGGTGTCAAGCTATCGTCTATCTTCACTGCTGCCGCTGCCCTTTGGTGCCAGTATGGATTTCCGACAATTCTTACACATCTTGTGTCCAGACAATAATTTCTTGCAGTTTGTTTAATATTTATTGTTTTTATTTATTTTTATAAACATTCCGTGATCTTCATGGCCTAGTCGGTAAGACGCCTGTCTTTCAGTACGGAGGTAATGCGTTCAATTCCCATTGAAAGAGATTTAAAAATAAAAGGTTTATAAACAGATTTTAATTTAAAGCCAAATGAACATCTTTCTGGTAGGTTGTAAAAGAGTTGGCCACAGGGCTAAAATTTTACAAGGTTTTACAACGAAAAGTGTAATACGCGATGCGCTCGGGTTGATAGACGTTATTTGTTTATTAATTTTATTTCTTTGTTTATTAAGTTTATAAATATAATTGATAGACGTTATTTGTTTATTAATGTTGGGTTCAATGCCCGAGTTAGAGCGCCTTGCTCTCTAAACGGCGCTTTATAAAATTGTCCTTTAAATTGATTGATTATCTTGCTATAATATGCATACGTATGCGCGGTTATTTTTCACCATTAAACTGAACAAAAATAAATAAGATATACATGTACCGGTATCAGGAATAAAAATCCTACTTAAACAAAAGATAAATGAAATCCCACCATAATCACATTAAACCAAAAAAGAATATTGAAATTACAATTGGCAGAATACAATACAATTGGCAGAATAATGCAGAACACAATTAGCAGAATAAAGCAAAAGGGAATTGCACATGAAGTTATTGACAACCTCAGTGGCTTAGTTGGTATGACGTTTGTCTCCCTGCCCGGAGGTTGCGGGTTCAAATCCCGCTGGAACCGAGATTTTTTTAAAGAAGATTTCAGTCTTGTTATCACTTAAGGCCTCTTAAGCATCTTTCTGGTTGGTTGGAAAAGATTTCCATAAGGCAATACGCCCAACAGGTTGTACTGAAAAATATACACGTATATAGAGAACAGTACTAAGAATAAAAATCACACTTAAACAGCAGACAAATTAAATCCCGTCATAATCACATTACGCCAAGAAAGAGTATTGAAATTAGTTATATTCAATATTTAAGTACTATACTCGTATTATATTATCATAAGTGTAATACTCGTACATTACAATATTTTTTTGAATAAATCAAGATTATTTCCATTTTTATGTTGACATTTGAATAACACGAAGTGAAATATAATTGTTGATATCATAGTATAAATAGGCCAAAACCCGTACGGCTGTCGAATACTTGGATTCTCTCCGAAAGTATTTCGAAATTTGAATCTCGGTGGGTCCGTGATACTGAACGAATTTTAAATACCTAGCTTTCAATTTTTGAACCGGTGTAAAAGGGGACGATGTATAAATGATTTTCATAAATGTAGAATTTGTTTTACTTCCGTGAATATTTCACGGGTTGCAACTAGTTATATTTAAAAGTCGAATCAATTATTTACCTCGTGGTTTCTCTCAGCCTGTGGGTTGTTCACCCACCCCTAGTGGGCTGCAATGATATATTGTATCAGGGAGGTCACGAAAATACAAATAGAATACGTGTTTATAGGAAAACAGCACTGTTTGCAATATCATTTAACACATTTATTTTAAGTCTTTGCAGATGAGCCACGAAGTTTAAATATTTTTTTTATGTTTCGAAGGATCGCAAGCTTGAAAAATTGAGAAACAATGTCCTTAAGTTAAAATGTTTTCACCCTCGACCAGTACACATACATAATATATATTAATTTGATTATTTTTTGTTGCAGATATCCCTGTCACAATGGCTTTAAGTCACTTTTGGTGAGTCACAATATACGAGTACATTGTTTTAATTAGTTTATTGTATATTAATGGAGTATTATTTGTAAAGATATTTTGTTTATTAAAATAAAAACCAGTTCGATACATTAAGGTGGAGTGTCCAACTGAAATATTTGGTGGGCCAAATAAAACATTGAAACTCTTTGATGGGCCACACATATAAATATTTTATAACTTAATAATAATATGACGTTTTTTTATATTCAAAATAAACAAACAATTTACAATTTAAATATTTTATTACTTTGTAAAATTAATGAAACAATTTTTTTTTATTATTAGATAATTTTTTTATTAGATATTTTTTTTATTAATAAATAATTTTTGTATTATTAGAAAATTTTTTAAATATTAGATATTTTTTTTATTATTAGATAATTTTTTTTATTACTACATATTTTTTTTATTATTTGATATTTTTTTTATTATTAGATATTTTTTTTATTATTAGATAATTTTTTTTATTATTAAATATTTTTTTTATTATTAGATAATTTTTTTATTATTTGACAATTTTTTTTATTATTAAGTAATTTTTTTATTATTAGATAATTTTTTTTATTATTAGATATTTTTTTATTATTAGATAATTTTTTTTATTATTAGATATTTTTTTATTATTAGATAATTTTTTTATTATTAGAATTTTTTTTTTAAATCGACTGATAATTTGGACGTCGCGCATCGCAGTTGATTGGTCAAGTTTTCATCAGTCAATCTGTTTTGACACTTCGATTTTATAATTTTGAAAATTAATACAGTTAACGTGCATGGAGTTTGTTTTTTATTTTATCAATAGTAAAATTCAAAATGAATAGAAAGTTGGAAACCTCGAAAGAGCCACACAAAATTTTAAATTGGGCCACGAGTGGCCCACGGGCCACGATTTGAACATGCATTGAGGAACAATTATTTAAAAATAAATAAATATTAACATTGAATCAATAACAAAATCTTAAAACATGATAGTACATAAAGGTGTGTTAATGCCGATATGATGTATGGAAGTGAAGCCTAGACATATAGGAAGAGTGATGTAGTTATATTTGCTTTCCAAAGAATAGTTGGGATAAGAACAAAGTATGAAAGGGTAAATAATGAGTGGATAAGGGATAGTTGTAAGAGTTGGATGGGTGTAAGTAGGATTGAGAAATTAATTTAGAAATGGTTTATATTATACATATCAAGAGAATGAGATCTTAAAGATTTACAAAACTAGTATATTGTAATTTGTTTTATCAAATACTGTTTATTCCACTTTTTATAATGGTAAAACCATACCGGTTTCAAGGCTTTCCCCTCATCATCAGAGGAGCACAAACAAGTCTTGTTTGTGCTCTCTTGATGATGAGGTGAAAACCTTGAAACCGGTAGGGTTATACCGTTACAAAAAAGTGGAATAAACAGTGTTTGATAAAACAAATTACAATGTCTTTAAACCTCCACAATGTTTATGCCTTAACTATAAATAAAATTAAAAAAACTAGTATATATTCCTGAAATTAATAGTGTGGAAGAAAAACTTTAGCAGAGGAAAGAATAAAGGGATATATGATAACAATTTTTCGATGGAGGAAGAGTTAAACATTATGATATAAGAAATATGACGAGATGTATGAATGCAGAAAAAGGTATAAATATATACTTCTCTGTTTACCTTAAAAGGGAACAATACGTGATGGTAACATATGTAAGTATTTTGTAATTTATTTTTATCAAACACTGTTTATTCCACTTTTTTGTGACGGTATAACCCTACCGGTTTCAAGGTGAGGTGAAAGCCTTGAAACCGGTAGGATTATACCGTCACAAAAAAGTGGAATAAACAGTGTTTGATAAAAATAAATTCCAATGTTTTTAAACCTCTACAACGTTAATGCCTTAACTACGAGTATAAACAACATGTAAGTATTTTGACTTACCGTATTTTTCGGATCTTAATACGCACTTGTTTTCTTAGAAATATCGATTTAAAATTAGGCTGCGTCATTTGGTATGAAAGTATGTGGTACTCGTAGATGATTCGTGGTGATATGGTAGATACATAGGTCCCTGCAGATAATTATTTAAACTACCAAATTAATATAACATATGCCTTTCTTTTTACACCTATGCATTTATTTTATTTTAATACTTACGTAATATACTTTTTATTTGATCTTTTCCTTTAATTTTCTGTACAATATTTTATACTTTTTCTATACCTATTGGATCTCTCAAATACAAACGATCGATAAATCGGCGTAAGATGGTGCTCGTTGCCTCGCTCGCGAATGAGGTGTAGAGTCCACGCGGCGTAAGGAAAGAATTGTGACCGTATTATACTATAACGTAGGTACACATAGCGTGTGATTGTGTCAGTCAACTGTTGCGTGCTGATTGGTCAGTTTCTAATATTAGTGTGTCATCGTGTCAAAAAATAGTGTCACCATGATTTCTAGTAATAATTCAAACTCTAGTGACATTATGAAACTGATCGAGAAAATTTGGGTCTCTGTCGAAGGGTATGTTGGTTCTAGATATGTATAGTTCACATTGAATACAATGAATCAAATAGTAATAGAAAAAGTTTATTTGATAAACTCTGATGTGTGGAGCAGAATATGTAGCCACGTGAGAGACATAGAGTCGGAATATTGGGAAAGAGAAATCATGTTTGACCATACGAGTATAAGTGAAAACCACAATTTCATAATAAGTTTAAGTGAAGCGAGTGATAGTGGTTCATCATCAGACTGGGAATAATTTTATTGGTGAAATAAAATGTGACTGTTTCTTTTATAAATTTATTTATGTATAATGAATTCAGTTCTTTTTGTATTTTTATGTTATATTGTTATGTTTGATAAAATTTCTATACTGTGTTTCTTAACCAATACGTTTCTAAAAAAACGTTATCTAAAAAAACAATGGACGATTTTTTTTAAATGAAAGTACCTTTTGGGAGAATAGTGGCTTTCTCCTGGGTTTCTGTAATCCTCGTCAAGTAACGAGTAAGATATAGTTTTTCATCTCCGAGTAAGTGGATTTTTCATTCCGTTCCCTACAAAGTGACTTAAAAGCAGCAGCCTGCGAGCCGTCTGCGCCCCGAGTCCCGGCTCCAGACTTTGAGTGATAGACGAGAAAATTAAGAGTCGAGGTATGGAACTGGGACATGTCAGAGTATTTTGTCTAAATAATAATGTGTTCTTGATCGAAACTTCGCGATTCATTCCTCGTTCTTCATTCAATCATAATAAATGTTTATTAGAATGGAGCATATTTTCCAACAAAATCATATAACCAAGTAATAAGGGACAAACTATGGAAAATATTGAACGAATATGGCGCTGAATATTAATGAATATATGATATTGCGTCACTATACGCCGATAGTAGAGTATGTATAAGAGTGAGAGTGCGCCTTGATTGAGGGGTTTAATATTTCAAAATGGGTGAAGCAAGGATATGTTATGTCACCCTGGTTGTTCAACATTTTTACATATGTAGATTCGTGTGAAAGGACTTACAAAGGACAATGGGTAGCATGTTAATATTGAAGGTGAACGTATACGAACAAGGGTTAACACAAGGGTTCTTCAAAGAGCCAAAGTTAATAGACAGTTGCTGACTTATATTAAAATCTGAAAGGTGTCTTACTTGGATCATGTATACTTAGAGGAGCAAAGTACAAATTACTGCACCTGATCATCCAAGGCAAAATAGAAAGCCGAAGAGGTGTTGGCAGGAGGAAAATCTGGCTCGGCAATATACGCGATTGGACTGGCATAAGGGGCGTTGGAGATCTTTTTAGGGCTGCCGGGGACAAAGATATCTACTCTCAGGTGATAGTCAACGTTGGGAGGACCTGACATGACACTGGGAAGAAGAAGAAGAACGTATACGGATTGTTGTATGCTGATGACATGGTGGGGTGGTGTTGGCGGAAATTAAACACAAATTGCAGTGTTTGATAAGTGAATTGTATCAGATATGCGAAGAGAAAGGTCTGAGAATTAATAATATTCAATCAAAACTCACCTGATAGAGAAGTATGAGAGGAAAGTAAATCTGATAAATGGATGAACAATTGAACTGGACCAATTTGAGGAATTCCGCAACTTGGAAAGTATTTACTCAGATTATGGAAGAATAAAAATTATTGTTATTGTTTGAAAAAGGTCATGTATTGTTCTAAATGTATAAATATTGCAAAATACATAGAAAAATAATACGATTTCGATTTATCTGGACTTCCTCAAGCTAATTTTGGGAATTTTCCATTCAAAGCTTCGAGCTCAATCCGACAGATGTAAGTGTTGTGGAATCGATGATTGTTTCGATTTTTTTATTTTATATGAAAAAAAAATACTACACATGTCTTGAATGGTTACGTTCTAATCTCATCATCCGACAGAAATACAACTTCTCTGATATTTGTATAATGTTGCAATGGAGTCAGTTGTATTTAAAATTGGTACCTATGAGCATGCAACCATTACTCGTAAAAGGGAAAATCGATTTCAAATAATATTACAAAAGCATGCACTTAGAAGAAAACGAGGTGTAATTTTACAGAAAATAGTATGAAGAGATAAGGGATAGTTATGTGGGATAATATTACAGAATACAGTATGAAGAGATAAGGGATAGTTATGTGGGAAAATATTACAGAATACAGTATGAAGAGATAAGGGATAGTTATGTGGGATAATATTAATATAGAATACAGTATGATGAGATAAAGGATAGTTATGTGGGATAATATTACAAAATAATGTATGAAAAGATAAGGAATCGTTATATGGGACAATATTACATAATATTTTATGAAGAGATAAGGGATAGTTATGTGGGAAAATATTACAGAATACAGTATGAAGAGATAAGCGACAGTTATGAGTGATAATATTAATATAGAATACAGTGTGATGAGATAAGGGATAGTTATGTGGGTGTAATTTTACAGAAAATAGTATGAAGAGATAAGGGATAGTTATATGGGATAATATTACAGAATACAGTATGAAGAGATAAGGGATAGTTTTGTGGGATAATATTACAGAATATAGTATAAAGAGATAAGGGATAGTTTTGAGGGATAATATTACAGAATACAGCATGAAGAGATAAGGGATAGTTATGAATTTAAGGCTAATGTGTTGAGTAAGATGAAGAAAAGCACTCTGTGATGGTTTGGGCACATGGAATGAATGAATGTAAAAAATATTATGGAAACAAACATACAGTGTAAAGAGTGAAATGTGTGGTCGAGACAAACCAAGGAATATATGGTTGGATTGAGTTAATGATATTTTGAAAGAATGAAATATAAAAGTCAGAGAAATCACAGGAACTGTGTGAGAAAGTGTATGAATGTAAAAGAGACCAAAGTTATGTATCGTGAAAGAAAATTCAAGCGCTATCTCCTCTCTGCCTAATCTGACATGAATACGGTTTGATGTAATGTTTGTGTAAGAACAACACCATTGATTTCTGCATCAAAAATGCGAAACACAATTACCTTCATTTCTCAATTAATTTTTCAAGTGTGTATCCATAATCTTAGAGCCTTCAACAAAAATATTCACAAGTGACGGAAAGACACAGGGAGGTAATAAATTATGAATCGACTGAAAGCCTTGAACATGACAGGAGTTTAACGACCGAAATGTTTCGCTTTTTTATCCTCAAGTGGCTTATATAAAACAAAATGTGCGTGCGGTTGGGCAACGAATTTCAGTCAACAAATTTGAATACAAAATATATTTTTATGTGTTCATGTCGCACCTTGAATGCAACTCTGTTACTATATTTTTTTTAAATCCTTATGCAATACCGTTGTAGTTTAAAATAAATGATAGGTAGTAGCATATTGTTCAACTTGGCGTCTTTTTTTTATTATTTGGCAATTTTTCCAACCCACCAGAAAGGTACTAAACGAGCTATAAGTGAAAACCATACTGAACTTAACTTGATCATTTATTTATTTATTTGACACTTTTATTGCAAATACAATCTGTCGGGCTTATTGCCAGGCGGCAATCTCTTCCAACCAACCAGACAAAAGTAAATAAAGCAAGTTACGTGGTCGCATAAATCATTCAAATGACTATGCATCCCCACGAAATCCATAAACATATACGTGAGCACATGCCCACGAACCCCACAAAGACGGACAATCACCTGAACATTCTTTTTCATATAAAGTGAGATATCATCAATCAAAAGGAAATGAAGGCAAGGTGTAGAGGAAAGGAAAAGAAAAATCAGGAATGAAACACGTTATTTTACTGACTAGAAAATAAGAGTTTTTTAAGTTGATTCTTAAAGCATGCCAAGGACGGAGCGAGTCTTATATTGGTTTGTAACTGATTCCAGAGTCTCACTGCATGGACAGTAAAGGACGACGTAAAAAAAGGGGAGCGGTGAACTGGAAATGCCAATAGACAATCTCTGTTTGAGCGTAGCGCTAATCCACGATTGGAAAGACGCTGAAAATTTTCGGTGAGATAAGAGGGGGCGGCGGGACAGTTGAGGATATTATACAATAGAGACTAGATTTCTAGCATTCAACCAGTTCAATGCCTTCTGGTATGAAGTTATATTATCGTACTTACGTAGGTTGAAAATGAATCTTTGACACACAAATCTATTCTTTAAAAAAATTTCAACGATCACTCAATTTTTTTTCGTAAAACATTTGTAAAGTTAGGTTAAATTCTTACGGTGAAATAAAGTGTAGAAATAAATAAAATTTCCAGTTTATTTTCACACTTTTCAATATTTAAATTCTCGAATTTCGAATCTCAAAACGATGTCAATAGTCTCTTGACAGTCATGCATTACAGGTGCGATGTATTTTCGTACTTTAAATGACGAAATACTTATTTTATAGCTACACATTAATCATAGTATACTCGTAAATAGGCCAAAGCCCGTACGATGGTTGTCGCCAAAGAAAGAATACGAGAATTGAATTTTGAATACGAGAGAGTACTTGGATTCTCTCCGAAAGTAATTCGAAATTTGAATCTCGGTGGGGCCGTGATACTGAACGAATTTTAAATACCTTGCTTACAATTTTTGAACCGGTGTAAAAGGGGACGATTTGTAAATGATACACGAGTATATAAATAAATTCTATATTTATGAATACATATTTTCATAAATGTAGAATTTGTTTTACTTTCATGAATATTTCACGGGTTGCAACTAGTATATAAAATGTGCTCGGGGATAATTTTTAAAAAGTTGTAACAAATGTGCGTCTGTAAAGAAAAATCTTGAAATTAACTCCTCAACAGTCTGAAACTGAACTAAACTTTATTAAGTTCCAAACCTGATTAAATCTTAGGGTATAACCACATTTTATCTTTGTAAATACTAGGGCATAACCTCATTTTATCTTTGTAAATACTAGGGCATAACTACATTTTATCTGTGTAAGTATTAGGGCATAACCTCATTTTATCTTTGTAAATACTAGGGCATAACCACGTTTTATCTTTGTAAATACGAGGGCATAACCACATTTTATCTTTGTAAATACTAGGGCATAACCAATCTTTGTAAATACTAGGGCATAACCAATCTTTGTAAATACTAGGGCATAACTACGTTTTATCTTTGTTAATATATATTATTTGAAACCTAATATAACAATTTATACAGCGCCGCATAGACAGCAGACTCCTCAAGGGCGCTCTTACTCGGGATTTGAACCTAATATTATTTCTTCATTAATTCGTTCCAAGTGCCCAAACCATCTGTCTTAAGTTCACGTTCATCCTTAATCACTTCATTCTATATTCTGCCATACATTGTTACACCATATATTATTATAAATGCACGCATTACTACACATTTATTCGACTCCTTTCACTTTTCGCATCATCCTCGTTTTACTCCCATACATAAAGTTGGCACTAAAATGTTATTATAAACTATCATCTAACAATATTTTTATACTATCCAGTTCGAGTAAATATGTTTCAGTGTACCATTGACTTTGTTTCTCAATGTCACACGCCGTTCAACATCCCTCGTAAGTTCTACACCACCTAAGAGAATACTACCTAAATACTCGTAGAAGATTTTGATACTGTCCGGTTCGAGTATATAATCAGTTCGGCAGGTCGTGCGTATTGAGTTCCACGGCATTCGCTTGATTATTGTGTCAAGGGGATTCAGTTAATGGGCTGCAAATTAAGTTATAAAACGTTATATTTTGGGGTCTAAAGGGCACCATAATCCTTTGGGTGTGTCCCACTTCGAGCGTGCGGACTTCTAAAGATTATATGAAGTTCTCCGATGGAGATCCTCCACTATCTATCTGGGGGCATTCAAAGGTTAAAGTGCAGGGGTTAACAATGTTCACAGCTTAGTACAAACAAAATTTAACTTTATTTATAGTTAAGGCATTAACGTTGTGGAGGTTTAAAGACATTGTAATTTGTTTTATCAAACACTGTTTATTCCACTTTTTGTTACGATATAACCCTACCGGTTTCGAGGCCTTCACCTCATCTTTAGGGTAGCACAAACAAGACTTGTTTGTGCTCCCCCGAAGATGAGGTGTGCACCTTGAAACCGGTAGGGTTATACCATTACAAAAACTGGAATAAACAGTGTTTGATAAAACAAATTACCTAAATTTTGCTTATTTATTTATTGAACATTTTTTTATTAACCACCTGGTAATTTACTTTTGAAAGCGGGTTTATAGGTGCAGTATCTACGAACCAACTAAATAAAAGTAAATAAAGTTAGTTACATTGTCGAAAACATATTCAATTTTCAATTCTACTTATGTAAATGTCGAACAAAGGTAAAAATGTGTTATTTTAAGTAACCAGAAAAAGTAAATACAGGAAACACATAGTCGCAAATTATTATTTAAACCAGTATTCACCTGTACTAAGTTCATGAGCAGTGAATATACTTAGTTAAATATAATTAAGATATAATTAATTAAGAAAAAATGAAGGAACGGTGAAGGGAAAAGAAAAAATAAGAATTAAAACATGGTACATTGTCATAAGTACATTTACCCTCCCGAATACTAGGTGAAAAAAAATGCGTGTGTTAATCGACGACCCAGCGCGGGGCTCGAACCTGGGACTTTCCGCACTGAAGACAAGCGTGTTGCAACGGGGCCATGCCCCTCGGTCATCCACTAAACGATTACTTAATCTTGCTCTTATTGTGGTTACTATGATACATTGCCTAAAATATTATAGAAAAGACTCTCTCACTTCTCTAATCTCAATTTCATCATTTTTAGGACATCATATAATATGTAAATCTATTTTTTTCTTCTTTCATTGATTTCCTGAAATACTGAAAAATCAGCATTTATCTTCATATTTACTATTACAATTTCTCCAGGTTTCTATTTATTTGATTTTTTCATGGCTGCTTTTTATCCATTCATGAGATAACTGTGAACTCTTTCAGTTAAATACTCAATAGTTTTTTTGCATATAAATTTTAGAATTTAAACCGGTTTAATGAAACTAAAATACCGGCAAAAATTTATCCAAAAAAATTTGACCCTACTTGTTACTACTCGTATGTCGCTCGCGTGTCTGAATTTGCCGATCCTTGTTTTATAAATTGGTTCGTTTGATTTCACGCACGAACCATATCGAAACATTTATGTTAAATCTGACCAAATCAAAATAAAGTTTATCAATATTTCATTATGAATATATTATGTATTGAAACATTTCTTGTCCGTAAAACAGTTTTCTGAGTATTATCGTATCTGAAAAATAATTATTAAACTCATATAAATTGCTCCCAAAGACGGTCCAACAATCTCTAGTCATTTATCATCAATTCATTCATTATCGCCTTACCGTTCTGGGGTGATTGTCTTCTTCATCGTATTTTAGGCCTGTTGGCCTGTTATGGTCCTGCATCATTGTTTGCCTCTTGCGACGTCGACTGCCAGCTGTCTTTCAATCTTTTGGGAGGTCGTCCTGGAGGTCTGCTTGCTTGGGGGATACTGTCCCTGGCCATTCTTACGGCTCTTGGTTCCGCCATTCTGGATACGTGTTCGTTCCAGAACCTTCTTCTCTGTTGTCCCCATCTGACAATATCTTCAACTTCGCACGTCTTTCGGATTTCTGTGTATCGTGCTCTATCACGAAAGGTTTTGCCAGCGATACTCCTGAGTGCCTTCATTTCGCTGATTCGAAGGAGATTTTTGGTTCTGACAGTATCTGCTCTGGACTCTATGCTGTATGTCATTATGGGGCGGACACAGGTCTTGTATATCCTCACCTTGCTTTGGATGTTCATATGCTGGTTTTTCCAGATAGGGGTTATTGTGATTTAATTTATTCTGGTTTGTCTAATTTGAAAATTTCTAAACTCCAGTCTATTAACATTGCAGCTGCTAGATTGATATACTCGTACATGTATGGTAGTCATAAAGATGTTCATATTAGGCCTCGGTCACACAGATAGGAGCCTTGCTTGGTGCTTAGAGCTATGCTGCGAGCTAGCTCTAAGCACCAAGGTGACATAATATCCTAGCGAACCAAATCACCCATTATTATCGCAATGGCCAAAATGCACGCTTCGCGCTACGCTACGTGACTATTATAGTCGCCAAGTCTATTAGTCACGTAGCACATGGCGAAGCGCTTCGGTGTGGCCTTAGTCTTAGTCCACTTCTAAAAAGGTCTACACTGGCTCAAGAGTCACTCACGGATTGATTTCAAACGGAAGTATTAACTTCCCTTAATGGAATGTCTCCACTGTGTCTTTCGAATCTGTATCTGAAAGATGTTCTTTCTGAAAGGAGTTATATTTTGAGGTCGATTTATTCTTCATCTAATTAACTGATTGTTCCAAATTAATCCAATGGGGCAAATTTTTTTTCGTTGGTGATCTTGTGGCGGGGAATAGTCTGCCTTTTAGTGTAAGATATATGCAGCTTTATGAAGCACTTGAAGACAACCCTTTTTGGGAGATCTTACCAAAATTGATGATGTTATATGAACACACTATACTATACGCACACTATACTATATTATACTATATACACACTATACTATATGATAATACACTATTCTATACCCATTTTTTTCTTTGTAGTTTGGCTTTCCTTGGTAAGTTAATTAAGATAGGCAGCTAATGGCTGCGGCCCTTAACTTCTTATCCTTGCACTCTATTTATATAAATATTTATTTTATATTATTTTAATTTGTCAATAATAAGGAGCTTGAGTCTCGGGTTAAAGCGCCCTCGAGAAGAGTTTGCTTTCTAAACGGCGCTATATAAATTGTCCTTTTATAAATATGATTATTTTACCAGGAACATACAACGCCTCTATTTAGGTCGGTTTAATATCATGCCAAACCAGCTTCGAGGTGGTATATGACTTTTGTTACAGCTAATTTAAATTACCACTACCACAAGTGATATTGCGAAATTATATGCTAAAAAAACTTAGGTATTGTGTGATTATAGGTGTATCGGACGTATGCGTCACCATAAAATTTGATTGATGTTACTTGTTATTTGGTAATTTTACTTGTATAAATTCTTGTTCATATTTTGATGTTTGAATGTATAATTATTATGTTTGTTGAGGTCCGTCCTGTGTCACGACCGCAACTGAAATGTACCCTATGCGCGGCCTTCGCGAGACAGTATCAAAAGTCGACCGGCCCATGCATGCGAAAACTTGCGGGAATTATGATATTTCGCAAGTTATGACGGCACGCACGGGCGAAAACAGGCGTTTGCGATGATCGATTGGCCACACACAAGGATCCCAAAAGTCGAAAAAATAGATTATCAGTTCACTCCAGTCTACTGCCTTTTACTTGCGACCGTCTACTACCTGATAAAGAGGAATCTCTTCACCCTGCTACTTAACACCGACCTTTTCACCGTTAGCTGAAATATCCGAGCATTGAGCAGCAGTAATCTACATATTTCTACAGTCCTTTGTACTGGTGCCGTACAATAGTTATATGCTGAAAATGGATCATGAATTAGAATAAACAGTTCCTTAACTGAAAGGTTTGATATTTCAAAAAGGGGTGTAAAGCTAGGTTGGGTTATGTCACGCTGGTTGTTTAATATTTACATGGATTCATGTGTAAACGAACCATGTAGGTCAATGGGTGGCATACAATTAACGAATGGGAATGTGCGTAGATAGCAGTATGCTGATAACAGTGAAAAAAAAGTTATGTATGGATTTAAAAGGTAAATGCGATATTAAATATATGAGTTATGAAAAACTGGAGTAACTTGAGCTACTCTTTTTACATTTTTACAAGTATTATTCAATGTACGTCTTTTAATACTCATCCGTATATCACATTAACTTTTCCTTTCTCAATTTCCTACCACCATGACTTTGTTTTTCGCAACATTCATTCTCAGATCTTTCCCTTTCATATATTGTAACTTGAAACATCTCTTATATAATTTGCTTATCAGACTTTCATATAATTTGCTTATCAGTCATTCATCTTCCTTCTTAACATCTCTTATATAATTTGCTTATCAGTCATTCATCTTCCTTCTTAACATATCTCATATAATTTGCTTATCAGTCATTCATCTTCCTTCTTAACATCTCTTATATAATTTGCTTATCAGTCATTCATCTTCCTTCTTAACATCTCTCATATAATTTTCTTATCAGTCATTACCTTCCTTCTTAACATTTCTCATATAATTTGCTTATCAGTCATTCATCTTCCTTCTTAACATTTCTCATATAATTTGCTTATCAGTCATTCATCTTCCTTCTTAACATTTCTCATATAATTTGCTTATCAGTCATTCATCTCCCTTCTTAACATCTCTCATATAATTTGCTTATCAGTCATTCATCTTCCTTCTTAACATCTCTTATATAATTTGCTTATCAGTCATTCATCTTCCTTCTTAACATCTCTCATAAAATTTGCTTATCAATCATTCATCTTCCTTCTTAACATCTCTTATATAATTTGCTTATCAGTCATTCATCTTCCTTCTTAACATCTCTCATAAAATTGGCTTATCAGTCATTCATCTTCTTTCTTAACATTTCTCATATAATTTGCGTATCAGTCATTCATATTCCTTCTCCGATAACAATCAACATACAGCTATTTGCAAACATTCCCACTCATAGTTAATGCATAAAATCTCAAAGAATTGAAATACGACGTACTCGTTAGTATATATGCTGGATCGTCGTAAGTGTATATGCTGGATCGTCGTAAGTATATATGCTGGATCGTCGTAAATATATATGCTAGATCGTCGATGATAGACAACTGTCGTTTCCTTCAATATGGCTTTCGCAATAATCATTCTCAGATCACCTCATGGTTTAAAGAGAATTATATTATATATCGGATTTTAATATAGAAGATTTTTCGGTAGCATACGTACTCATATTTGTCATCTTTACGTAATTTGTAGTCTTCACAAAAAAATGTAACGCGATTTGATTTATTTCTATTATAAAATCCTATCCTCGCAGTCAGAAGATTTATCTCAGTCCCGAACAGAAATCAGACTTGACACGAATTTACATACATATCTGAACTCGCTTTACTTTTTCCGTCTGGAACAAAATACATTTATGCTCGGCGGTGCGAATGGAGAGTGAAATCCAGCGGAGGTAATTCTAATTCTTCCACTCCTTCCGCCCCTCGCGCTACCCTTCTTCTTCTTCCACCCCTACCAGACCTGTTCCGGCGGAGAGACGAGATCGCGTGATGGAAATAATAAAAGGGCAACCCATCCTCCCGAAGATATTTCGCCTTCGGAAGTCAATTTGCTGGTGAAACTGGTCACGAAAGTCTTTCATCATGAAGGAGTTCAGGGTAGTTTTAAAGACTATTGCCGCCTACACCCTAATATATATAGAAGTACAATAAGTAGCCTCTTGATTAGCAGGGGTGGTACGTAAAAAAATAGATAACCTCCGCAAAAAAAAATTAATAAAAAACTTAAAATTATTCTACGCTCGTTTTCATTCAAAATACGTCTGGAAAGAAATTTATTTTTTCCCCTCTGGTCACTTTTTGGTAAATGGCGCTAAGCAGATTTCGCAACATATGTAAGTTTGGCATGAGGAGTCATAAAATGGATAACACGACTCTAAGTTCCAAAAAAAATACTGAAGTCAAGAAATAAAATAGGTACACAAAAAACTAGAGTATACGAATTTGTGATACAAAATTTTAAAATTGAGAGTATAAAATACTAGTGTAAACAATTAAAATAGTCAAAAACAAATCAACCGCAATACAAACGTCATTTTAATTCACAATTTGGCATGATGCGCACACCCGCTTGCATAAAAAATAACACTGCATCTAAACGCATCCAAATAATAATTTACGACGTCCTCGGCTGAGATTTCTGATCGATGAAGCATTCACAATTTTACAAGTGTTATGACCAATTTAACCAGTTTTACTTTCCGGTGCATATTTATGTAGCCGAATGAAAACCCTATTTTTTTTTTCATTTTAAATATTATTCCGAATTGTTTTTAAAAAAAACATTTTTTTATTGCCCCAGTTAATCCACAAATCAGTCACGTATGAACGAGAGTATATTTATTTATTGATATTTCATTTTTATTGTTTATGGTGTAATAATAGAATGATTGTATTGTATTAAAGTTAGTACTTTTCCAACCAACCAGATTATCTTGGATACATTCAACTGTTTTGATTCATGGCAAATTTTATGGAAAAAATACTTAAGCTAAATAAAAACAAGTAAATGACTAATATTTAGCAATGATGGTAAAAATAATGGAAAGTATAATTAATAATTCGTTCAAGGATAAGGAAGGAAAATAAGGATGAACAAGTATTCTGAGTGATGTACAATAATATTTTGTTGATTCCCTCTTAAATGTAAATAAGTATGGTGCACATCTGATAAATCTTGGAAGTTCGTTCCGCAGTCGCGCCGAGTGAACTGCAAATGAAGATGTCTTAAATGTGGTGTAATTTGGGTTAGTTTACAGAGGAATTTTTTGTCGATTGTTGAAAGAAACTAGATTTTTTGCTATGAAGATATGAAGGAGAATTGTTAAGCACGCAAAATAATTTAAAGGTTTCTTGGCTGCCTCATTTCAAGCCATTGAAATCTGTTCCAAAACTCCTGAGGTTAATGAAATATAACACTTCACTTATCCAAAGCAAGGTGAAGATATACAAGACCTGTGCCCGCCACATAATAACATACAGCATACAGTCCAGAGCCGACACTGTCAGAAGCAAAAATCTCCTTCGAACCAGCGAAATGAAGGTACTCAAGAGTATCGCTGGTAAAACCCTTCGTGATAGAGTACGAAACACAGAAATCCGAAGGATGTGCGAAGTTGAAGATATTGTCAGATGGGTACGACAGAAAAGAAGGTTCTGGAACGAATATACTCGTATATCCAGAATAGCGGAACCAAGAGCCGTAAGAATGGCCACGGACAGTATCATCCAAGCAAGCAGACCTCCAGGACGACCTCCCAAAAGATGGAAAGATAGCTGGCAGTCGACGTCACAAGAGCGAAATAATGATGCAGGACCATAACAGGCCAACAGGCCTAAAAGAAGAAGATGAAGAAGAAGACTTCACTTATCCTTATGCCTCTATAGAACTTCAGAAGGCATTCGGAAAGAATGGAAGATACTCGTATATGTTCCACCGTTTATTTTTATTTATTATAATTTGATATACTCGTAGTACTGTTTTCCAGTCATTAAGATAACTTCAAAAGTGCTTCCTATCTGGCTTAATCTATTGACTTACAGAACATTTACAGAAGACAAGTGACATTTCGAGTCTACCGAGAACTTGGCCAGTTTGATGATTTGCCTCATATAGAACGAAATACGCTTCCGTGCATTAGATCCCGCTGCCTGAAATGTTCTATCAAAATATTTGGGTTTAACAATTCGACTGGAAATCTGAAAAGTCAAAGTATTCGTAACGCTCGGCCAATTAATCTGAGACGAGATTCAGTCATCTCCTTTAGTCTTAAACTATTCTGGTAATATCGAGCAGCCTGACTGTTGGTCTCCTTGAACACCATAACTCCAACCTTACGAGTATGTTGAGACCTCAGCTCTATCTTCAACCACCCAAACACTTAAAGTAGGGATGTGTCATTTTTCGTACTACCGAAAATGAGACGCACAGCTGCATTTTAAACTTACTAGCATACAGTATATGTTGTGCTATAACTATAGGTAAACCCAAATGCAAACTGTTACATCGGTAAATACAATAGTAAACACGGGAAACATCGTATTTATTTATACGCGAGACTGTTCACACGGAAGAGACCCCAAAATACGTTTAAGCTACCTAAGTTAGAAGAAGCTAAAACCTATAATACTTCACATTTGTGTTCTGTGGGCAGAGAACTATAGATGTCTTATTCTTCTTCCTGGCACTGTCTTAACTCATTGCCTAGGTAGGCTGTTGGGGTCGGCTCTTCTCGTTCTCAGGTTGTATGTTCTTCGGTTCTGGTTGTCGCTTTCATCTGGGCCGTTTCTCTGCAGGATTTTGGAGCATTGAGTCATCCATGAATTCTTTGATCTTCCTCTGGACGGCTGTCGAGGAAGATCCACAGACATTGCCTGATTTACCGTATGGTCTGGTGGTCTCCGTCTTATGTGCTCGTACCATCTCAGTATGACATCTATAGAGAATTATAGGTACCTTCTCAGCATGACATCTATAGAGAATTATAGATGTCAAAACCTAGAAATTTATCTTAGCTTTTTGAGACCATTTTTTTTATCCACTTTGCACGGATTTCTCCTGTTACACAAAGAGGGTCTGCTTCTAGCGTTAGCTTATTCGTTAGGAAGAATATCAGCCAGGATTCTTCGCATACTGCTAGGCGGTACCGAGAATATATCAACAGTGTCATTCAGTTGGTTCAATATCTCAATACCACGCGTGACTGAGTGTTTAGCCATGATATTTGTCCTATAAGTTGGTATGTAGAACAGAGGGTGATTCCTTGTATGGATATATTTATTAGGTACATATAAACTTAGTGCTTCTAGAATCGCGGGACAGTTAAAGCAAATGATCTGTCAATAATCCTCACTCGGGCACGGAGGTCACCTGTGTCCTGTGTGCGACCACTGGTTTTATAATGTAAAACAACCAAATATAATATTTATTTATTCTCATACTTTAATATATTGTGGGAGTTAAAGATAATCTGGGCGGCTTATCACATCACTTTGACAAATCTTTTCCTTGAGATAAACTTTTCGTGACACTTTCAGCTCGTTGTAAATTAATTCCAGCTCGGAATGAAGAAATAAATGTTTATTTTTAGAACGAAAAAATGTTGACTCGACGAGCGTATTAAAATAAAATGAATTTTTTTTTTAGTTTATGTGAGATTTTCTAAAATTTCTAAGTTATTCTCTTTTTTCGGAGTTTATGCAGGTTGTGAAACGTCGAACTTGGTAAGCTAATGAAACTTAACACATTTTTATCAATGGTCAAGGCTCTAAATGCGAGGAAAACAATTTAAGGTTTTGCATTTAAGTATTTTTTTTGTTCCTCCACTTATAATTTCTCCATTTATCCCAATGTCTCCACGTATCCCAATGTCTCCACTTATAATTTCTCCCCTTATCCCAATGTCTCCACTTATAATGTTTCCACTTATCCCAATGTTTCCACTTATAATTTCTACACTTATTCCAATGTCTCCACTTATAATTTCTCCCCTTATCCCAATGTCTCCACTTAGAATTTATCCACTTATCCCAATGTCCCCACTTATAATTTATCCACTTATCCCAATGTTTCCACTTATAATTTCTACACTTATTCCAATGTCTCCACTTATCCCAATGTCTCCACTTATAATTTTTCCGCTTATCCCAATGTCTCCACTTATAATTTTTCCACTTATCCCACAATGTCTTCACATATAATTTCTCCACTTATCCCAATGTCTCCACTTATGATTTTTCCACTTATCCTAATGTCTCCACTTATCCCAATGTCTCCATTTATAATGTCTTTACTTATCCCAATATCTCCACTTATAATTTCTCCACTTATCCCAATGTCTCCACTTATAATGTATCCACTTATCCCAATCTTTCCCCTTATAATTTCTCCACTTATTCCAATGTCTCCACTTCTAGGTAATTTCTCCACTTATCCCGATGTCTCCACTTATAATTTCTTGACAAGGTGTACACTAGAAACACTTATCGTGAAGTTTAATATGTGAATAGGAGATTGAAACACTTATCGTGAAGTTTAATATGTGAATAGGAGGTAGAAACACTTATCGTGAAGTTTAATATGTGAATAAGAGATAGAAACACTTATCGTGAAGTTTAATATGTGAATAGGAGATCGAAACACTTATCGTGAAGTTTAATATGTGAATAGGAGATAGAAACACTTATCGTGAAGTTTAATATGTGGACTAAAATATCACTTAAGTTTATTGTTTCTTATATAAACCGGTTGAGTTGAGAGATGCTGCTACTTAGATAGTATTTTCTCAGATGGTGGAAGAGTTGAGAGGAAAATAGAACTGCGTGCATAGAAAACAAAGTCAATGGGGCACTAAAACGTGTATTCCAGTTTGGTCAGAGGCTCTATGTATATCTAATGCATCGATGGAGACTGCTTTACTCTTCTCTCTTTTTTTTTTAACTAATAACATAGGGTATTCCAACCTTTAAATAAGATTATTTGTGACAATGCTAATTTGAATAAAGGAAGTAAATTTTTTTTGAGAAATCATCAGGAGTTGTATGAGAAGGTGTATATGAGAAATAGGCGAAGAATATGAGTCGAGATAGGAAAGTCGGGCGCTCTGCCCTCGCTGCCTACACATACAGGGATATGACGTGATATAATCTATGTGTGTATATAAACTGATTCAATTTTGTACAAAATATTCCGGGTGTGAATATAAAGCCTTATATTTACACCCGGAATATGAATATGAAATACGTGACTTCGCGCGTCGTTTCGTCGCGCGACCATATGAACAATTGTAGGTACGAGTATATAGTATGAGAATTATGAATCTTTTTACGCGCGTATTCCAGCGATTTGTGCAACGCGCGTTCACGCGCGACCGTCTGAACTTAGCCTAAGTTGTCTTAGAACGGTTATACACGTATAGTGTATCTGTCTTACAACTGATATACATGTGTAGTGTGTCTGTCTTAGAACGGATATACACGTTAGTACTCGTATGTATGTCTTAAAACTGATATACACGTGTAGTGTGCCTGTCTTAGAATGGATATACACGTATAGCGTGTCTGTCTTAGAACGGATATACACGTATAGTGTGTCTGTCTTAGAACGGATATACACATATAGTGTGTCGGTCTTAGAACCGATATACACGTATAGTGTGTCAATACATTTTATTGTTCACATGGTAAGGGGTTAAGAGATAACCAAATGGCAATTACAGTACCGTTGTACCGTATAAAATGGCAATTACAATACCGTTGTACCGTATAAAATGGCAATTACAGTACCGTTGTACCGTATAAAATGGCAATTACAATACCGTTGTACCGTATAAAATGGCAATTACAGTACCGTTGTACCGTATAAAATGGCAATTACGATACCGTTGTACCGTATAAAATGGCAATTACAGTACCGTTGTACCGTATAAAATGGTAGTGTAGTACGATATCGCGTGGAGGTTATGCATGATCTTGATTTCCATTACGACTCTCGTCTAACATTTGAGTATCATGTGAACTAGACAGTGAAGAAGTTTCTTTGATTGTTGGGATTCTTAATGAAAATCACAAGACCATTCATTAATTTGTCATCATTGATGATATTGTATAAGTCATTGATAAGAAGCAACCTGGAGTGTGTCTCTGTAATATAGGACCCTTACTACGAGTATAGGGTAAACGTTGGTTTAGTTGAGGTGGTCCTGCGCTAATTTTTTTGAGTTTATGTGTCTTAGGGAGGAGTTGTAAAGTGATCTTGCGTCGCACAGTGATATATTGTCTTTTTTTTGTTCTTCAGTCACTTGAGGCTTTGATCTTGTATTTCTTTGGAAAGTCTTTATATACCTAGTGAACTCACCTGCTACTCTAAAACGTACTAATTTAAGTGTTTCCTTTCGTTTTCTTAGATGAGGTAGGTTGGGTAAGGTTAGATTAGATTAGATTAGATTAGATTACTAGTAACTCTTAAAATAACAAATAGCAGCCCGCGTGCACCGCACATGTCGCACGGTAAAGCGAGTCGACACTGGAGGTCTGTTAAGGCTAATCGGCACGAGGGTTATCTGTCACAACTCAAATAAGGGTTCCACACGCGACAGCATTGTTTGCCTTTGTCTACAAATAAAAGATCAATTATTGCTCTGAGCTATGTTTGTCTAGGGATTGTATTTTTGGAATTTCTATAATACGATTTTCCTTCGGAGAATACGGAATTCCGACTCTTGGAATTAGTCATTACGGTTAGAATCTTGATTCTCAGAATCGCGAATTCCAATCCGTCTTAGCGAAATAAAATGACTAAATGTTGACTTTCATGGTAGCCCCTGATGACTGCCCTCCATCCATCCCTGAACTCTGCGGTTCGAAAAGTAGTTGTTAATAGTAGTCCTGTTGTGCCTTTCACTTAGTTAGTTCAGCAAATTAAGACTACTTTTTGTACGCCATCCTTCTATGCTTCCAGTTACCACACACCTCTCCAAACTATCTCCTTTGTAACGAGCAATGTATTCAAAGCATCGTAGACATTCTGTCGACAATCTATGAGTGATTTTTGTATCCGTTTTGCTGTATAGAGCACAATCTGTTAGGGTAATTGCCATGTTGCAATATATTTCCAACGACCAGAAAGACATTAAAGAGGCCTTAAGGAAAACCAAAGGAGGATATTTTTTAAAAGAATCTGGATTCTAGCCCAAAGAAGAGTTGTTTAAAAAAATTAAAACAATAGTTTGTTATCAATTTTCTTACTGCAAACATGTAACAAAAGATTAGAAGTTTACTTTTTATAAATAATAATGTCGAGATGACTACCATCGCGCCGACGCCATTCTTCTAATATGATTTAAAAAAATATTTTAAGTACGCGTCCGCATGTTATCCGAAGTATCGCTTTAATCTATTGACGATTTTTTTGTTTCAATGGCAACATAGTCATTGGGTAATTGGTATTTACTCAACGTTTTAGGTATATCTACTAAAAAAAATGAGTAAGGATAAATCAAGACTTCTTGGTGGCCACGCAACGTCACACCTTCGCAAAATCAGTATTCCGGGGAACATACGAGTATATTATACCAAATTGTTATTGGACTTGTAACGATGGTCGTTATCAATGTAGCGTGTGTCCTATTAGAACGTGCTGATGATTTTGATATCGACATCGCTATCTTCGTTTTAGTCGATTCTGCGTTACTTCTCGTTCAGAGTCATCAATATAGCGGATTGCTTATCTCTATAAGTCATGATGATCTTGATTTGTATTCAATGAATATAGACTCAGGAATGCGGATATAAAACGATAAGTGGACAGCGGGTAAAATAAATAACAAGTCTTGACAGTTGAATGAATGACAATAATAATATGTTTATTTCTCGGCGTCCGAGTAATTTATACCAATGAGTGAATACATTCGCGATACATATCTGCTTTGCTCTAGCGCATGAACTGGCGGTAGGTTAATTATTTATATTTGGAGATGGCTAGCCAATTCGCAGACGTTGTAAATAGTAAATATTGTTGTTGTTCATAGTGTGTGACAATCATTGAATTCTTCATCGGTTATTGCCCCTGTATGTTTACTATCTGACAATAATTAATTTAATTTAATTGTGTTTAACAATTCACTTATTCATTTTGACAATTATTTATTTATTTATTTATTTAGGTAGGTATTTCTACAGACTTGTAACAAGTGACGCCGTCATGTTGAAATGACGTCCTTGAATAGTAAGTCGTTTTTTTTTACAAATTTAAAGTAAAAAAACTCTCTCAGTATTTGAATATAACGCTCCGAATTAACTGTTATTGTTTGAACTCGAGCGTTCTTAAAGAAATAAGAACCGATTCCCGACACTAACGTGGCTGCCCAAACTGTTATTCGTGCACGATCCAATGATCTCTGGTGTTCAATTCTTGAGATTCTTTAGTCTAATAGTGATGATTTCGCTCATTAATGAACCATTCACATGGAAATGTGCTACGTTTGGAAAAGTACGTTTTTAAACTCGGAGAACTGCTCAAATATTTTTGTTGCGAAATAAGTAAACTAGAAATCAAGTCCGCTTAATTTTAATCCTAATTAAGTTCAATTTCATAGAGATGGAGTTTTAAGTCAAGATAAAATGTGCTGCAATGTCATACGCGACATCGCTAATGGAGACGAAACAAAAGTGTACTTTATTGTGGGCCACTATATAACATAGCTGTTAAAATATCGAAGAAATTTTCATTGCACCCACTCCCACAGTTTTTGGCATTGTTGTAGAGCGACCATATGGTTGAATTGGGATAGATTATGATAGCCATTTTTTCTTCTTTTTAGTGTCATGTCAGGTCCTACCAACGTTGACCATCACCTGAGAGTAAGCATTTTTATCCCCGGCAACCCGAAAAAGATCCGTAACGTTCCTTATACCAGTCCAATCATGTATATTGCGGAGCCAGGAGATTTGCCTCCTGCCAACACCTCTTCGACCCTCTATTTTGCCTTGGATGATCAGGTGCAGTAATTTGCACTTTGCTCCTCTAAGTACATGCCCCAAATAGGACACCTTTCGGAGTTTAATATTAGTCAGCAACTCTCTATCAACTTTGGCTCTTTGAAGAACCCTCGTGCTGCTGACCATATCCGTCCAAGGTATCCGTAACATTCTCCGGTGCATCCACATTTAGAATGTTTCCAGTTGGTTCATGCTACCAACTTTAAGGATATATGATTCCACTCCATGTAATAACACTGACCAAACGTAGCATTTGACTAACAGTTGTCGAAGTTTCAAGTTTAGATTACCATCGCAGAATACACTTCTCATTTTATTAAAAGCCGCACGAGATGATTTAATTCTTCACTTGACTTCGGTTTCTAGGTCGAGGTCTTCCACTAGGACACTTCCGAGGTATTTAAATGTTTACACTCTCTCTATATCAGCACCGTTCAATATAAGACGTGCTCCTGCGTGATCCTGCTGGCCAAACACCATGAACTTAGTTTTACTCACGTTCATGTTCAGCCCCTAGCCTCACACCGGCTTCATTAATTCTATCTTTAAGCATTTATGATATATAAAATTACCGATATATAATCAAGATACACTCGTATCTGTGGGAAAAGGATAATATCTAACACAAGGTGGGTTTGATATTTGCTTTCTCCCGCTTCGGTTACCTTAATTATTTATCTGGCCCACCTGTGTGCTGGGAACATGAATAATGGTTTGATCGAGTGTCCGCTCGATCAATATGTGTACCCCTAGTCAGAACCGTGTTTGTATAGAAAGCGCCCCTTGGCTGTTTGCAGCTTGCACCCATATTCCACCCTCACAACACTTAATAAAATAAATGGTAACTCTTTCTGTTCCAAATGATGACCTAGGACGATGATATATTTCGCGCCACACAACAAATGATGACCTAGGATGATGATATGTTTCGCGCCATACAACAAATGATGACCTAGGACGATGATATATTTCGCGCCACACAACAAATGATGACCTAGAACGATGATATATTTCGCGCCACACAACAAATTATGACCTAGGACGATGGTATATTTCGAGCCACACAACAAATGATAACCTAGGACGATGATATATTTCGCGCCACACAACAAAGCTTACATCTTACTTTCTTCTCCGCAACATCTTACTTTCTTCTACATCTTCAATGTCAGTGAATTCCATATTCACTGTGTGTGTTTCTTTTGATTTAACATATAATATGGCGAATGCATTTTGTCTGTTTTATTTTAGCGTGGACCTTAAATAGGCTTTTAATCGTTTTAATAATGAAAAACTTGTTTCCGCGGAACAGGTGGTTAATGGTGTGCATAAATACAATAATATTAACTCTTTTAATCCCATCATATTTTGCATAAAATGTGCGAAAAATCCTAAGCATTTTTATTTTTTATCTCAGTTAATATTTAGTTTTAAAACCTATTTTTTGTGGAGACCTCCCTGTACGAGTAGACTGTAAAATAATAAGTAATTTTCATATTTCATAAAAATAACATTTTTTTTATTCAACATAAAAACTTGTATAAAAACTTTGAGGTCGATGATCCGCCCCCGTGGGATTAAAAGGGTTACTATTTATATAAACAGTTACTATCTTTTTGTTGATTATTAGTTTGTCAAGCTGTAGTCATCGACCAGTCATAGTTATTTTTCGATTTTGAATATGAACTGAAGTGAAAGCATTCTTTCATAAAGCATTTATCTAAATCGTTCTTATGCGATCGTTTCGTCGTTTTGTAACCTATTTCTGAATATTTGAACACCCTGTTCGGCTTGTCGCCCCTAGGCAAATGCTTAGGTTTGCCTTTTAGCTAACGCGGATCTGACCCTAACGTGAGCTATTTGTCTAGAGCAAGGTGGCTGGCCATTCGAGTCTGCCCAACTAAATATAATAGTTCACTGATGGATTCTGTCTATTCGGAGGTCTATGGTATACCCAGAAAGATGAAAACATTTATCATCCGAAACTTACTTCAATCTATGGGTATTTTTTTTATCATACGCCACTCGTATTGAAAGGTTTTATGAAATATTGTATTGAATTCCCACAATAGAACGAAATAAATATCTGTTTTTATTTAGTTATTGTTCTTACATACATTGTATATGATACATGACATCTCGTTTATGATACATGACATCTCGTCTATGATACATGACATCTCGTCTATAATACATGACATCTCGTCTATGATACATGACATCTTATCTATAATACATGACATCTCGTCTATGATACATGACATATCGTCTATGATAAATGACATCTCGTCTTTCCGCTGCTGTGATAGGTAGATATGACATATCCAAACACCTTAAGCCACAGCGCCTACAGGTTCGCTGACTTTTGTATTTCGTTCTTTCAAAATTCACACTAGATCTAGTCATACTTTCCTCAGTCGTTCTCTGCCCTTCCTATCATTTAAATTTGCACTGTATGTTTGTGTTATTAGTCTTTATTCATTTATTTGTTCCCCGGTATTATTGTTAAAATGATTTATTTATAAGTTGTGGAATCTGCTTTCAGACTGGTTTCAAGTCTTCTTTTATTTAAAGTGATTCACATAGCATCGTTGGTGAAAGGCTGAAGTTGAACATGGCCAAACCATCTCAGAGTGCTCTTCTAAGTCTTACTCAACTCTGTTCTCAATAACATACGCAATGTCTGTTGGAAGGGCATTGCTATGCCTGTTGAAAGGGCCTTAACTCTTCTGAACGGGACTGCTTCGGATATTGACATATTTCATATCACATTACCAAAAGCAAAAGTAAATTTTTTTCTAAGATTGAGCGTGTTAGAAAGCACTCATTTAAGTATTTAAGTGACTTTAAATATATGCGTATATTTGTGTGTGTGTGTTATATGTACGTATATACTCGTACATAATTTTTATTATTTTTATTTTGTATAATATTTCATGTTAACATGTTTTTGTATTTTTCAATGTAATTGGGCTAAGCCTGTTATGAGATTTTTTTTTAAATAGCACATCAGCCTTAAATTCCCATTCGTCCCTAATTACTTCATCCCGTATTATATCATACATTGTCACCCTATGTATTATTCCTAATATACGCATTTCTACAATATTTATTCGACTCCTATCAGTCATTTTCCACGTTCAAGTTTCACGAACGTAAGTCAAAGTATTCACCAAAATACTATTGTGGACTATCGTTTTAGTGCATTTTTATACAGTTTGGTTCGAGTATAAGTGTTTTACTGTCCCGTTGATTGTGTCTCCTGTCGTTACACGACGTTCGATATCCTTCTCAACTCTTCCATCATCTGACAAAATACTATATATTATATATAGCTAAATATCTCAACTTGCTACAATATTTAATTATTTACACATATATTATTGTATTTAATTTTCTTATCACAAAAACAAAAATATGTATTTTTATGATTTGTCCATTTCATTTCACATAAAAAACGTACAAAGTTAATAAAGAATGGAACAAATCTTCTTGCGTTTATCTGACGAAGCATTAAGAATAGAAAATTGCAGTTTATACATATTTCAGTTGGTGCTGAACAGCGAGTTTTATTTCACCCTGTGCCCCCTCCACTTATCTCAAGTGATACTCTGGGACAAGAATGCACATCGTTAATCAGTCTTGAATCCCGTCAGGAGAGAAAAACGTGCACATTGGGGGTGGAAGACGTAGCTCTACCGGGACAAAGAGGTCGTGGAGGTCACACCGGAGGAGGAATGCCCACTGCAGACAGAGGATTTTATCATTGAGGAACCTCAATGGTGCCCTCTAACCTCAGTATGACAAACCCTCGGTTACATCTCAACACTTTTCAGGAAAATCTTGCAATATATGATACATTTATAGATATTTTTTATTTACTTAAAGGTATAATTGAGAGCGCTATACAAAGTGAGTGATGAGGGTACTTGACGTTGCTGTCACCGGAGATGACTATGTTAGGCAATTTAACATATGATAGGCATATCCAATATATAGGGCAAGAAGCTTTAGTACTTGCAGCTTGTCCGCGTCTTCTTTCTCTATCGAGTCGCATAAGATAAGACGGCGCTACTGTAGAACTAGCTTCCAGCTTTATCAGATATGCACTATCTACTATTTATTTACGTTTAAAAGATTACTTAGTAGCAGCTCTACGTCATTTGACCCTATCTGCTGTTGTTTACGTCACGATGATAATGTAGTCCTATTCAAATTATCGTCTTTGTTCTAGCGGCTGTGTGTAGTTAAGTTGGACCTGCCACGCTTCCGACCCAATTTGGGCTGCAGATCTACGGTGGTTATCCTGTGGCATAGAAAGACCCTGACGATAATGTCTTCCGCAGAACTCGAGTTGTTCTGGAAGGAGTTATTTCATTATCCTTCTTTGTGGAAAGTGGTTGAATTCCTCCTGCTGATATACCACCGATACAGATCTCGCCCGTTCACTTCCAGTTCCCCTGCGTGTTGGTGATGTTGACTTTTGGGCAGCTGAGATTATGACAGCCCCTTACACCCACAAATGAATATTCATTCATATTAATCTTGTCGGAGAATGGTTTGCACGATTGCTTAGGACATGTCATAATTTACGCGTATTTCTTAGCTGGTTTTACTTTGAAGCCTTTTTCATCTGAATGTGTTGTTGTTTCGACATTTGGTCACTGCCTTATGTGTGTGATGTGTAATGTGTAACTAGTACACATTGCTTCTAAAAACTTTAATATCTCTATAAATATAATAAATACTTGGTTCAGATTTAAGGTGTTCCTCCGTAATACATTTACGCATTGAATGAAAAAAATATCATAATATTAATAATAATTAGCACTTATCGGCCACATCAGAAATATTTTGTGAAAATCGGGAATCAATTCACCAATACAATCAAACGTGTGCCATTGTGTGATGTAGGTATATTCATTCTAAAAATCCGTATGGGTGAGGAAATGAAACTACATATATTCACGTCTCACTCTCACTCTACTTCGGTATATGGGATACGCAAAAAATAGAATCTCAGTTCGGTCGCTTCTCTAGTTTAGTAACCAGCCGGCTTTCGTTCGAGGTGGTCGTCTCGCCCGTTTTATGAACATCGGCCGATGTTTTTTTTCATGTTTTCAGCAATTAAATTTAAGTTATTATCACTTTTGACTTCGAATTTAATTAATTTAAGCGATTGGCTATGAATATTCTTATTTTTTCGATTTAAAATCGTTCATTTTTACATGTGTATTGAATACACAGCACCGGAAGGCAAGGATTATTTTAGCACAGTAAGGGAAAAGTTAAATTCACGGACCGATATTAGTGTAACTGATGTTAAGAAATAGTATCGTGTAAATTAGTTGGGAGTTTTTAAACATAATTGTTGACTGAATAGTTTTCACCGTCTGGATAACTTTTACAGATCATAGTTTTCACTGACTCGATAGCCATACTAGTTGATATGACGTTTGACTTCCGATTTGGAGGTTGCGGGTTCAATTCCCGTTGATACTCAATTTATTTTAAAAGGTTTCCAATACCAATGGTATTCATTTAAGTCTCTTTAACATCTTTATGGTTAGTCATGGTTAGCCAAGTTATGCAGTATACTATTGTATAAAAGTCTAATACAATACAATTATTTTCAGTTCAATGAGATTAGTTAGTAGAAACTTCAATGAGATTAGTTAGTAGAAACTTCAATGAGATTAATTAGAAGAAACTTCAATGAGATTAGTTGGTAGAAACTTCAATGAGATTAGTTATTAGAAACTTCAATGAAATTATTTAGTAGAAACTTCAATGAGATTATATGTTGTTTATAGTTAAGGCATTAACGTTGTGGAGGTTTAAAGACATTGTAATTTATTTTTAAATTATCCCTAGCCTTCCTCACCCCGCAGCTTCCAACCGTTGAAGTGTCTATATCGGTACCAGTTTGAACAGCATTTAGTCTTGTTTGCGCTCCCCTGAAGATGAGGTGAAAGCCTTGAAACCGGTAGGGTTATACCGTCACAAAAAAGTGGAATAAACAGTGTTTGTTAAAAATAAATTACAATGTCAATGAGATTAGTTAGTAGAAACTTCAATGAGATTAGTTAGTAGAAACTTCAATGAGATTAGTTAGTAGAAAGTTCCATGAGATTAGTTGGTAGAAACTTCAATGAGATTAGTTGGTAGAAACTTCAATGAGATTAGTTAGTAGAAAATTCAATGAGATTTTTTATTAGAAAGTTCAATGAGATTAGTTAGTAGAAAGTTCAATGAGATTAGTTGGTAGAAAGTTCAATGAGATTAGTTAGTAGAAACTTCAATGAGATTAGTTAGTAAAATTAAGTGGTATTTGACAACTAGTGCCTAAAGTAAGCCGTTAAGGGATAAAAAATAATTTTAATAAAAAATAAATTGATGAAGGATTTTTTTTAAGATAATCGCAAAATAAAATATTGGGGATCGCAGTTAGCGTGTCTGAAGATACTAAATCACAAAATATTGTGGATCGCAGTTAGCGTGTCTGAAGATACTAAATCACAAAATATTGGGGATCACAGTTAGCGTGTCTGAAGATACTAAATCACAAAATATTGTGGATCGCAGTTAGCGTGTCTGAAGATACTAAATCACAAAATATTGGGCATCACAGTTAGCGTGTCTGAAGATACTAAATCACAAAATATTGGGGATCGCAGTTAGCGTGTCTGAAGATACTAAATCACAAAATATTGGGGATCACAGTTAGCGTGTCTGAAGATACTAAATCACAAAATATTGGGGATCGCAGTTAGCGTGTCTGAAGATACTAAATCACAAAATATTAGGGATCGCAGTTAGCGTGTCTGAAGATACTAAATCACAAAATATTGGGGATCACAGCGTGTCTGAAGATACTAAATCACAAAAAAAAATCCCAATGAAACCAAGAGCTTGCACTCCAAAACCCTTCTGCATTCCGTTGAATGAATTAGTTTTACAGTAGGTATAACTTCACTTGAACCTACGGCTCAGTGTTGTATTGTTTTATTGGAGATATTCTAAGTTTAAGTTTTTTTAATAATAACAAGATACAAAGAATCCAAATATGTAAGAAAACACCTGTTATATTACTTTTAACAAAACTAAGGGAGAAACAAATGGTGTAGGAGAGGAAATGAGAGATTTCATAGGAACGGATAATTAACATGTTTATCCAGGCGTTATCACTGAATGTTTTTATTTAACTGTTTCAATGTCATCGGCAAATAAATCTTCATAATTAATCCGTATCGTACAGGTCAAACGTGATGTGTCCGGGTTCATATTGTTGAGTTTATTATTAATTTAACAAATGCTTATGTTACATTTTGCCATAAGTATAATTTAACAAATGCTTATGTTACATTTTACCATAAGTATAATTAAAAAAATGCTTGTGTTACATTTTGCCATTAGTATAATTTAACAAATGCTTATGTTAAATTAGTATTAATTTAACAAATGCTTATGTTACATTTTGCCATCAGTATAATTTAACAAATGCTTATTTTACATTAGTATTAATTTAACAAATGCTTATGTTACATTAATATTAATTAAACAAATGCTTATGTTACATTTTGCCATTAGTATATAATTTAACAAATGCTTATGTTACATTTTGACATAAGTATAGTTTAACAAATGCTTATGTTACATTAGTATTAATTTAACAAATGATTATGTTACATTTATCCATTAGTATAATAAACTGCCATCTCTGTAGAAGTTTATGAATATTTTTGTCAGTCGATATGATTTCTGATCGAGATATCGTCATTTTTCTCAAAAGTAAACCATATGACAACCGTTATTATGATATAAAACGTCCAAATCTGCTAAACGTGTAATGAAATTTATACGAAATGTCATATTTTTCACATGAAAATCTGCCATTGACGACCAAGTTTACGAAGATATCTACAAAATCACGACAGAATTATTATTTGTTCAACGTGTTTTACCTAACCTAACCTAATCTGACCTTACCTAATCTAACCTCTGTAAAGAGACGCTTTAAATGAACCAATAATTCATGTTAGGGATATAAAATAGACATAAAATAAGACGGAATGTGAATCAACTTTTTCCTTACTAGGACGCTTCAAATATTTTTTTTAAACAAAAATAAAAATATCAAAAACAGTTTGCCCTACTGGTACACACCATTTATACCATGCCTGGCATGGGAAATATTACATTCATTATTTTATGGACGGTGCGTAGATTTTAGTTAATCTTCTTCTTCTTCAGTTTCAATCCTGGGGATTGGTTAACAGCAAAGCCCTGCATCTCCTCCTTCCACTCCGCTCGGTCTTCAGCGATCCTCGCGAGATCCTGCAGTCCATATCGTGACATATTTGCTCCTGATACTCCCGGCAAGGACGCCCTCTGCTAATCGATCCCTCAATCATTCCCTCCAGTATATTGTGCAGGAAATTTTCATGTCGCCGCATATGACCCATCCATTCTGCACGCCTTTCCGATATGGTGTTTGACAGGTGCCTGGTTTCTTCGATCCTGCTGAGAGCCTCGTCATTTGTAATGTGGTCTCTCCAGGAAATCCTTAGGATTCGTCTATAGGTCCACATTTCGAAAGCATCCAATCTTTTTCGATCCCTTACGCTCATGCACCATGTCTCGCAACCATACATCAAAATACTCCACACATATGTTTTGACCAATTGCTTGCGGAGCTTTAGGTCCATGTTGTTGGATTCGAAAATCTTTGATTTCTTATTAAAGGCGAGTTATGCTTGATGGATGCGACTGTCAACCTCTCTTTTTGTACGGCAATCCCATGTGATCTTGCTTCCAAGATAGATAAACTGTTTTACGTTCTTAAGTGCAGCTCCCGACATTAGTATGTTCATTTGGTGTTCGTCTCTGCCTACGATTATCACTTTTGTTTTGTCCTTGTTTATTTTCATGTTGAACTTGGTATTTAGGACATTCTTCATAGTTTCCAAGGTCTCCTTTAGTTTTTCTTCGCTATCGGCGATCAGGACATTGAATGCCGAAAAAATATTTTTAAGTAGGGAATAACATTTATCAAGAATATATTTTTCGAAATATCAACCATTTTTAGGAGACATAAGTGTTTAATTTTTTTTTTATTCACCCTAATCAAGTGATTATTTATTAATGGACATACATAGTCAGCACCAAGCGCTGATAGTTATTATTTATGCTAAGCAAGCTGACGTATAGCGTTCAATTCTCGGTGAATTCATTTCAGGACTGGTTTTGTCTTGGAAAATATCTCAAATGTAATTAATTTGTCATAAAAATTCTTATCTCAAACATTAAATAATCATTTGTAGAAAATTAATCAAAAAGCATCAAAATAATAATTCTACTCGTAAAATTAGCAAAGAGGGGTAAAATTATCCAATTTGTTTTGAAGTAACGAAACCATTTTGTACAACGTTAATATTTAAATCTGTTTTCGTTTGGCATTTTCAAAATGTCCATTACTTTGTTTTTCACAATCACCATTAAAAGTTTTACTTGTTTAGCGAAGGAGATTTTAATCTTATTTGCCTAAACCGGAAATATTAAAAGCAGCCTATTTTTGATTAGCATTTAGAGCAACTTCTTCAAGAATGAAGACGGATTAAACCTTCGTCTTGTTTGACTAACTTCTTTTCTTTTTTTGTTAATTTCAAATACTCTTTCGTCATTTCAAGTGTTAAAAACATTTTATTCCAAGAATATTTTCTATCCATTTTAACTGATTTAGTAAGTTTAACTGAAGTAGATATTCATTTTAAACAGAATTATTTCACGCTTAAATGTGAAAAAATACTGCACAATAAACTCATATTAAAATGGCATGGCGATATACTTATTGCCAGGTGATAATTTCTTCCAGCCAGACAAAAGTAAATGAAGCAAGTTACGTGGTCGCATAAATCATTCAGATGACTATCCATCCACACGAAATCCATAAACATATATGTGAGCATATGCCCACGAACCTCACAAAGACGGACAATCACCCGATCATTATTTTTCATATAAAGTGAGATATCATCAATCAAAAGGAAAGGAAGGGATGGTGGAGAGGAAAGGAAAAGAAAAATCAGGAATAAAACACGTTATTTTACTCACTAGAAATGAAGAGTTTTTTCTTAAAGCATGCCAAGGACGGAGCGGAGCTTTTTTTGGTTGATTGGAAGAGATGGCCGCCTGGCAATAAGTCCATTAGATTGTTTATATAACAAAGTGTTAAATCTCTAAATAAATTAGTTGAATTCGATAATATGGTAAAAAGGGTTGGGTGAAAAATGTTCAAGCGCTTTGATATGAATATAAAATATTTTAGCTCATGTACTAAAATTGAAATATTTCTGTATATACGGGTACACCGCACAAGCTTTTGGTTGGGGCGTAGAAACTAGCGTAGTCTGATAGTCACTACTATGATAGGTGGTAGAAATATTTGTAGCGGAGATTCGTTTGATTTGTGGAATAACAAAGTTATTTACTAAGTTATTTCGGTTTTAACTTTATGAAGTTTCATAAAGTAAAAACCGAAACCTTTGACAAATTAAAGAAAATAAGTATATTTTATAAACAAGATTCATCGGTGGTTGCCTGGTTGAGTGGCAGGACGTGGTTAAATACCTTGGCCTGCACCTCGACCGGCGACTGACGTGGAAAACCCATTTGAATACCATCAGACAGAAGGGTCACAAGGACATAGGGGCTACCAGTTCGATATTTCATCGACGCAGCTTCCTTTCACCCAAAAATAAGCTCCTCTATAAAACCCTTATTCGTCCTATCTTGACCTATGCTGCACCCGTTTGGGGTAGTGTGAGCAACACGGATCGCCTGAAACTCCACATAGTGCAGAACAAGACATTCAAGGTATTTTTTAACACCCACCCCAGAACAAACCTTAACCGATTTCACGCCAAACAGCGAGAAGAAACCCTACAGCACCACACCACACCACTTGGACCGTGAAGTTCTATAAAAGCCAACAAAATCACAGCAATCCCTTAGTCGCTGCCCTGGGGGCTTACGAGAGTAAATCCGACCTACCCTTCCGTTATAAGCACAGGCTCCCGAAGCATTATCTGTTGCCTGACTAGTCCACCTACAGTATTAGCTGGGACGACCAAGGTCTGAGAGAATGGGATGGAATACAAGTAGCCTGAACAAGTGGACTTGTTTTTGCTAAATATTTAGTGTAAGAATTGTTATCTAGTTATGAGTAGTATAAAGATGTTAATTATTTCTAAGATCTCATATATTAAGATTGAATAAATAAAATAAAATGATATGTAGGAAAATAAGATTAAGTAAGTTCATAAATTATAACATAATTAAGATTAGTCAAGTAATAAATTTGTATAAAGGTATAGCCTTGACAAATGTGTGTACAATAATTTACTTTGTTTAATAAAAAAATAATAATAATAAACAAGATTTTTGATGTTTTATATCAAAAAGATATAAATGGTAATAGTAAATAAATAAATACACCATTTGTTTTCCAAAAACGTCTTTAGATTTTTTTATTGTCCTCTAAGAAGTTTTTGTTTAATTAAATAATTTTCGGGCTATTTACCAATTTATCAATTCCCTCCGATTTCCATAATTCCATCGGGACAAAATGAATATTTATCAGTCGTTTAAATATTGCGAAGAATTCAATTAAGCGGATTTGTTTTGAATTTCTTAACCAATTTATCAGTCAATACGATTTGCATATCTCAAGGCGCAACAATCGGTTCGTTTATTCACTTTTCGAGGCGAAATCCCGAGAATATTGAATCTTGTTTATTGCCTTGTGCGACCCAGCAACAAAGAAGTATTGTGGCTGAACTTGACGAGAGTCTGCTCTCTAAACAACGCTGTGCGAATTGTCCTTTTATTATTGATGTGCAATATGTACGAGTATTATCTATGACTAGATCAAATTAACTATATTTTGAAAGAAAAAAAAGTTATAAGTTATTGAAATCTTATGTGAGAAGGTGTATGAATGTAGAAGAGGCGTGGAGTGTGTGCCGAATAAGCAAATCGGATGTTATGTCCCCTCTGCATACTTCGACAGTAAAATAACGTCATGGTATGTTTGTATGTAGGACACGTGTAGTAATTTATAATTCTACAAACTGATTTCTAATAAAAATATTAAATGTATCTTTCTGCAAAATAAGCTTTTCTAGTTTTTTTATAAAAATTTATTTATCCCTTGTATATAAAAAAAAAGTTTAAGAAACTTGCCTTTATAGTAAATAGAACATTTTCTTAATTAAGGTCTTTAATATTTTCAGTCATCGGTAACTGAAATCGTAAAAGTCGATACATACAAGTATTATTGCTCTCAGCGGTCAATATCTTAGAGTTAAGATTTTTTAATTGCTCCCTCGAATGGTCTTGAAGAATACAATTTCCTGAAATAAAGGGTGTACCTCAGAGTTGCTGATCATTTTCTCAGGCGATAAAATATCAGTATCCAATTAGGGGATGAAGATTACCCAGCGGGGAGCTGTAGAGAAGAAGATTGGACCTACATAGTTGGAATTAATGAGAATGCGGCAACATGGGGTTAGCACAAGGGGCGGCGGGAGGTCTTAAGTGGATAAATAAATCATTATAAGTGGACGGAACGGGGCTAAGAACACAGAGTTTAAGGCTTTAGCTCTAATATAAAAGATAATACTTCAATCATTTTTATATCCTGTACTTAAAACTGCTATTTTTGCAAGGCGCCATTGTTTAGGTGGAAAGTTTTTGTTTTCTATTATTAAGGGTTGGGATTTAAAATAAGCAGTTTTCTATTCTGAAGACTTGGGATTGAAAAATGTGAAAGAGCTGCCATAGATAATGGGAAAATGTCAAGTTTTTATGTTTTGAACCCTGAAAGTATTAATTGTAAAAATGCGTGCATTTAGAAGAATACGCGAGGTGACGATGTATGACATAATAAATAATATGGGACGAATGTGAACTTAAGGTTGATGTGTCGAATAATAAATTCACTCTGACATGGTGTGGACACGTGAAATGAATAAATTCAGAAAGACTAACAAAACAAATATACGGGAAAAATGTGAGTGGAAAGTGTTGTAGTGGAAGACCAAGGAAAGTGTGGTTGAATCAAGTGTAGTTTATTAAGAAAGAAGGAAATTTAAAAAGTCTGAAAAAACGTATAGATGGAAAATCTGGCGCCCTCTCCTTTCTCTATACGCCGACAGTGAAGGGCATGACGGTATTAATGCATTTAACTAATTTATATTTTTGTTAGGAAAAAACGGGATTCGGAGTTGTCTTCCTCAGGTACGGGAAGGTTGAATAATTTGTTTAAACATATATCATAATCGTGTATGAAAAATTGATTATCTTCCCTGCGAAATCTCTCAGATATGCCCACAAAGCTTATTAAGGAGTTTCATCTTCAGAATTAAAGGTTAACTGAAAAATTGGAACAAGAGTTCTGTTATCTCGGCAGTATGTTTACGGTAATAGGCGAGTTGAAAGATACATAAATAAATAAATAAAAAAACACCTTTAAGGATACCACCAATAACACCAACAAGGACCACACCCCGTACACCTGCAAGAACACCACCTCAAACCCCTACAAGGACCCCACCAAGAACACCAACAAAGACCACACCCAGAACACCTACAAGGACACCGCCTCCAGCACTTATGAGGATTACACCTCGAACACCTACAAGGACTACACCCCGAACACCTACAAAGACCCCACCAACAACACCTACAAGGACCACACCCCGAACACCTACAATGAAACCACCTCGAACCCCCACAAGGACCCCACCTCGAACCTCTACAAGGACTCAACCTTAAAAGAACGGAAAATTAAAAGAACGGCGGTGACTAGGAACAAGGTAAAATGAGCTCTTAATTTTATTTACAATAACCACGGAATATCACTAGAAGTAAAAAATGACAATGTATATTAATGTGTTGGTGCCCACTTTGATGAATGAAATGGAAACTTTGAATTGGCAGAAGAAAGGTTAAGAGTAAGTTTAATGGTGTGGATATGCGTGGACTAAGGAACATTAGTGAAGTGTCAATGTATGAAAGAATGAAGAATTAAGACATCAGAAATAAATGCATTGATAAAAGTAATGTTTTAAGTTAGATAAAGACAGGAGATTTAAGATGGTTTGGTTATGTTGAAAGAATGAATGATGAAAGAATGACTAAGCGAGTATATAAGACAGAAGTGCAAGGTGTGCGTGGAAGAGATAGACCGAGGAAAACGTGGCTAGATAAAATGGACCAGATTTTGAAAGAATATAGGTGAAAAGTATAAAAAATAGAAGATTGTGGATAAAGATATGCATGTATGTGTAGGAGGCGAAAGTAGTACGCATGGAAAGAAAAGTTTGAAGATCTATTTTATCTGCCTACCTTACACTAACACGGCATGATGCTATATATGTATGTAATGCTCAATTTATTCACCGAGAAGATGTCAATATCGGAAAATTCATTCAACAAGTTAATTCCACGTGTAAGTAAGTGGTGATGCGCTTAACTCTTCCTTCCCTGTGATGTATAACTAGTACACATTGCTTCTAAAAAAATTAATATCTCTTTAAATATAATAAATACTGGGTTCAGATTTTAGGTATTCCTCCATAATACATTTACGCATTGAATGAAAAAATAATATTAATAATAATTAGCACTTATCGGCCACATCAGAGATATTTTGTGAAAATCGGGAATAAATTCATCAATACAATTAAACGTGTGCCAGTGTGTGACGTAGGTATATTCATTCAAAAAAATCGCTATGGGTGAGGAAGCGACACTATTCACGTCTCACTCTCACTCTGCTTCGGTATATGGGAACGTAAGAAATAGAATCTCAGTTCGCAATTGGGTTTCTTCCTTCGAGGTAAAATAGTCCGAGAACGAGTCCCGTCTCAGTTCTCAGTAGCTATGGGGGACCCATTTGATGTGGTCTCTTCGCCCGTTTTGTGAACGTCGGCCGATGTTTTTTTGTTTCATGTTTTCAGCAAATAAATTTCCATTATTATCACTTTTGACTTTAAATTTAATTAATTTAAACGATTGGCTAATATTCTTATTTTTCCGATTTTAAATCGCTCATTTTTACATGTGTATTGAATACACGGCACCGGAACGCGCGGATTTTTTTAGCACAGTAAGGGAAAAGTTTCTTAGTTTGTGGATACTGTACCGAAAATAATCTTAATTCACGACGGCGTTAATAATAAACCGGTAATCTTCAAATGATTCGCTATTTTTTTCATTAACAATTTATATTTGTTTAGGAACGTATGTTCCTTAAAGGAGAGATGATGAGGATGATTGTTGATAAATAAAAACTCGTCAAAATTGGAATGTGTAAAGAGGAATTTTATTGACAGACGTCGGTATTTATAATGTTTATTGAATGTGTGCGGAAATGCGCACGCGATATATCGCTGTCTCGTCTTTGCGTTTACAATACGTTTGTTGTCGCGTGTAGGTATTCTTTCTGTTTTGGGAGACAGCGCGAAAAATGGGTTGCTCTCTCGTTTCGTCATGGAATGCGCTCTCGGTTGGTAGCGAGTTGAATAACCGACGCGTGGACTTTGTCCATTGATTGTCTCGGATTGTGAAGGTGTGCAAAGGTCGTCTCGTGGGTTCAGTGACCGCGCATACTGTCGCCACATATGCATATAATTTACATGTGCGTAGATCTCTTCTATCGTTTATGGATCAATTAGAGTCCAAAACTATTTTTTTTTCGGAACTCCAAATCATATTAATGGCATCCTTAGATTGCTCGGAATTCAAGCTCGGAATCCTTACTCTGGACCAAGAGTTCCCAAAGTGGTCGATACGACCCCCTCGGGTCGATTTGATTTTTCTAGAGGTCGATAGTTTCAATAAAAATATTTGGGGGTCGACGACAGCAAAAATAGACTCTCTTACTACTGCTATTTGTTTGTTACTTCGAAATATCTATGGTTCCAATAGGTACCTAATTAAGAATATTTGTCAATATTTATACTTATTGTGAATTTACATATTTATTTCATAAATGTCAAAAATGAAAAAAAACTGCTCGTGCTTTTTTGCTTTAATTTTCGTCAGCGCAGATTTCAATATTAAATGTTGCACAAGATAATGCCTTAATCCGTAGTCATTTTATCTCTTTCAATCCTTAATTAAAAGTGATTAAAATGAAAAGTTTGATATCTAGTGAAATATTTAATATCGAGTACTGTACAAACTTATTAATTTGAGTACGTGAAGTAAATGACTAGGGGGTCGACGGTTTTAAAAGTTTTTGGTAAAGGGGTCCACGGCCGAAAAAAAATTGGGAAGTCTTGCACGAGACCATAGTGGCGAAGTATTTACCAACATCGATTTCGTACTTTCGCTATACTCTGATAACCTCCAAGTTAAATGGCGCAATCGTATCCCGTGCAGTGTGGCCGTCCACCTCCATTAGCGGCAGCCGCTGAGTCTCGCCGCAATCCCAACTTTGCTCTCCCAACACAGCACAGCACAGCACGCTGCAGTAGAGAATATCGAGGCCGGGGCGGAGCGATGGTGGTCGTAGTGGCCTTTAGGAAACACAATACTTACCAGTCTATATAAGGATTAGGAAAAGCGGCTCTCAATCTTTTCATAAACGTGCTACCAAATCCAAAATCAAAAATGTCAGAACGATCAGTGTAAATATGTCTTGTGTAAGAAGTTATTTTAATAAGTGTGTGATTACAGGATATATCATATATAATATTATATATTATACGTACCACATATTTCATAAACCTAAATAGCTCCACAAGAATTCGCGTCGACGGAGAACTCTCTAATGACGTTCCAACATCAACCGGAGTAACACAAAGAGATAGTTTAAGCCCATTTCTATTTAACTTGGTAATGGATAAAACTATAGAAGAAGTTGCCGACCTTAGCCTGGGATACAAGATGGGCGACAATATGCTAAACATCACATGATATGCTGACGATGCCACCATCATAGCCGAATCAGAGGAAGACCTGCAACAAATGCCACATCGATTCCACACTGCTTCCAAAAAATACAACATATATATCTCCATCAGCAAGACTAAATGCATGACTCTAGCCAGAGAGCAAGCTGGATGCAGTGTGGCGATCAACGACACACCAATTGAACAAGTAACAAAATTTAAATACTTGGGTGCTCTTCGCCATAGAGGTATTTAACTAAATTTAAATACCTCTATGGCGAAGTGCTTGAACAATCACAAAAAGCCGCAGCTATTTCCGGATGTCTAAAGAACACTATCTGGAAAAACAAGTATATGAATATCCAAAGCAAGGTGAGGATATACAAGACCTGTGTCCGCCCCATAATGGCATACAGCATAGAGTCCAGAGCCGACACTGTCAGAACCAAAAATCTCCTTCGAACCAGCGAAATGAAGATACTCAGAAATCCGAAACACAGAAATCCGAAGGATGTGCGAAGTTGAAGATAATTTCAGATGGGGACGACAGAGAAGAAGGTTCTGGAACGAAGATGTATCCAGAATGGCGGAACCAAGAGCCATAAGAATGGCCAGGGGCAGTATCCCCCAAGCAAGCAGACATCCAGGACGACCTCCCTTAAGATGGAAAGACAGCTGGCAGTCGATGTCACAAGAAGGAAATTATGATGTAGGACCATAACAGGCCAACAGGCCTAAAAGAAGAGGAAGAAGAAGACATAAATACCCATCATCACTCCGTGTCCCTTGCGGGGTAGATAGAGAGAACAGATCTCTAAACATATTATCCAAACACACATGTTTCGCTTCCTTTACATGCATATACTCGTCATGTACGATTTTACGAGTATATTATTCGTACTTGTCACTTTACCTTCTTAAAAATCTGACCCATTTAGTCCAGTTACGTTTTCTTCGGTCTACCTCTTTTACGCACATCTTCCGATTCTGACTTGTCGTTGTTTCGTCATTAATTCTGTCCACGTGTCCAAACCATTTTAAAGCTCCTTTCGTCATCTTACTTAAAACCTCCAGTTTATCCATGCATTTATTTCTGATGTCTTCACTACGCCTTCTTTCATAAACTGACAATCAACATTTTTTCCTTAGTGCATGTATCTTCAAAACATTAATCTAACTCTTATCCTTCTTTTGTCAAGTCCAAGTTTCCCTTCCATACATCAAGATGGACACCAGCACACTATTATGTGTTATCATTTATTCTATTGTTGATATTGCGCGGTTGGTGTACATGATATTAACCTTTCCTTCCCTGTGTTGAGTATCTTCTACACGTTGCTTCTAATAACCATCAATATCTCTATAAATATAATAAATACAAGATTAAGATTTTAGGTATTCCTCCATAATATATTTACGCATTGATTTAAAAAATAATATTAATAATAATCAGAATTTATCGACTACATCGTGGGTATTTTGTGAAGATCGGAAACAAATTCGCATTTAAACGCTGTGAGTGCCTCGACCTTGTGTCTTGACGATAGGTGAAGAGTATGCGGGAAGCGCGACACTATATTCGCATCTCACTCTTGCATACTCCACTAAATTGCGAGGAGCTCAATTGTCTTAATCGTCGCAAGCGTAAGCCACGCCGGGGTAAGCCACTGACGCTCCGCGCCGCAGTAGCTTCTGGGCCTGCAAATAGATCCCGCCCGTTCCGTGAGCGTTGCCAGATGGTTTTTTAATGTTTTCAGCAAATAAATCTCAATTATTATAATTTTTAATTTCAATTATAATTAATTAAGGGGATTATCTATGAGTGTTCTTATTTTTCCGATTTAAAATCGCTAATTTTTGATCGCGTACTCACTACCCAACACCGGAGCGCGCGTTTCAATTTTAGCACCGTAAGGGAAGGGTTAAGTACTCCGTTTACCTTGTTTCTTGTCGTTGCCCTTCGTTCATAGGGCATATATTAGCGTACTATATTTTCAAACAAAACTCGCCAAACGAATGGTGTAGAAATGTCTTCACTTAGAAGTATTGTGTACACTTCCAGGTGAGGTGCCCTTTCCTTGGTTCATATCAATTTATTTTATAATATTTTAAATCTGTAAATTAAAGTGGCTTCGAGTCCCTAATTTGAGTCTAGCCCCTAATTCATAGTTAAGGCATTAACGTTGTGGAGGTTTAAATACAATGTAATTTGTTTTAGCAAACACTGTTTATTCCACTTAATATAAGGTATAACCCTACCGATTTCGAAGTTTCCATCTGAGAGATGAAACCGGTAGATTTATACCGTTATATAAAGTGGAATTAAAGTGTGTTCCACTAAACAATTTATAAATATTCTTCGTCTTACTCAACGCGTCTACCTTTATCGTTAATCACTTCACTCCGTATTTTTATCATACATTGTCACCTCATATAATCTACTAACTGCAAGCATTTCTACAACATTTTTTTAGCATATCGACGAAATTTCTAAAATATTTATTCGACTCAAACACATGCATGTTTTTTTCTACTCCATGCGAATAAGCTTACGCGCATAGTAACGTTAAAAATAAATATAATGGCACATGAATGCTACTTTTGTATTCCACTTATTATCCACTTACCACTGGCACTATCTCGCCTACCACTGGTCCCCTCTCGCCTACCACTATTTGAGAACCACCAGGCTACACTATCTGGGTGTGGAAATCGATAATTATCGGATGGTCAATGGAGTAAGTTATTTCTCAATTCTTTATTGTTTTGTTCCTATTGCAGTACTCAATTAAAGGTCAACAATTTTAGAATGTCATAAAGAATTTCGTTGTTTATTTCGTACTGCCTAATTTGTTAGACACCTGTCTATGATATAATGAAGGACTGTGTAGCCTAGTTAATAAGACACGTGTATTTAAACTTGGGGGTTGTGGACTCGATTCTCGTTGTTACCCAATTAACTATTATTATAAGAGGTCATAAAAATAAAAATAACTTGGAAAAATTTGCATAGGAAAAAAATTCGTTCGCAACATTTTCACTGTTTCGTAATTATATTCAGAAATAGATACAGCGCTATAGAAACCCTGTTAGATGAATTGATGTACCCACATTATTTAGTACAGCACCTTAAGATTAAAGTGAGGTGTTGCGAGGAGAGTTGAGTGGACTTCAGATATTCCTTTTAAGATAAAGCAGGCCCTTCCACTTGCCCATTCGGCAGGGTCTATCCATCACATTGGCGATGGAAGGATAAACATAGCGGTAGTTGATTAATCGGGTAATTCCAGACCCTAATGGAGGCATCCAGACCACCAGGGATTGCCAGAGCTTTCCATCAAACACCAACAAGATTGAAACATGGAAACACTGTTGGGCTGGTTTGACGAATACAGGCATACACTGACTAACGGCATTTCAACTTGCGAAGTTTCTCATTTATGATTTAGTTTTACGTAAACACGATACCATCAAAATATCATGCACTTTATCCAACCATACTTCCCTTGATCTTCTTCTACCACGCCTTTCTCTTTCATTTGCTCTGTATATTTGTTTTGTTTGTCTTATTTACCGTGCAAACTATCTCACAGTTCCCTTTTTCCTCTTAATCAATACATCAGTCATTAGTTCACACTCATCCTTGATAACTTCATTCCGTATTCTGTCATACATTATTACCCTATGTATTCTTCTTAGTACACGCAATTCAGTATTTATTCGTAAGTATTTATTTATTCGGCTCCTTTGAAATTTTCTCCATGTCCTTATTTCACTCCCATACATCAAAGTTGGCACCAAAATACTATTGCGGGCTATATCAAACTCAACACAGTTTGACACTGTCCAGTTAGAGTATATATGTTTTAGTGTTACATAGTCTACTGTCACTACATGTCTATCGATATCCCTCTTAACTCGTCCGTCATCTGATAAAATACTACCCAAATAGCAGAATTCCTTAATTGGCTTCAATCTTTCATTATTCACCCATGTATCGCATTTATTTTTCCATGATTTTTTTTTTGTAAGCTGGTTATTGTTTTCTATTATTACAAGTTTTATAAAGGTTTTAAAACAAACCATTTGCCAAAGTGTATTACGGCTATTTCGGATAAATTTGACTCCAAACAATGTTGACATTCAAGAAATGACTGTGGCCCTAGAACCTCACATGCAGCAAGTGCGGAGAACGAGCTAGTGTTTTATTGCATTCGCTTTTATTTTAAATTGGCCACCATCTTCGGAGATAGGTCGTCAGGAAACAGAACTGTCCTGACTTACGGAAATGGTTGCTGACATACGGAAACAATAAACTAAGAAATACAATAGAAAAATTCACGGTGTGTTAATATATGACAGAATTTATAATGAAATGATTAGGGATGAATGTAAACTTAAGACGGATGTATTGAAGAAGATGTAGAGATGATTTGTGCACACGGAATGAATGAATGAATAAAGACTAATAGTACAGAGTAAATTTGGGTGGAAGGTGTGATTGAGGAAGGGTAAGGAAAATATAATTAGATCAAGTGAACGATATTTGAAAAGAACTCGTTTGGAAATGTAAGAGATATCGTAGAAGTTATATGAGAAGGTGTATGGAGGAGGCAAAATGTGTGTGTGGAAATTTTTGCGCTCTCTCCTCTCTGCCTTCCCTAACATGGAGGTGGCGTGATGGTATGTATGTATATCGCCTCAATAGTGCTTTATTAAAAGGCAGATGTTAAACGTCACTATAAAATAAGATGAAATTATGTCTAAAAGTGTATGAAATGAAAAAAACAAGTCTTTCATCCACGTAACCATTAGTTGATTGTTATTAGGGTAATATTTAGAACATTATAAATTTTTATAGACTTTTAATGACAAAATCAATTAAACAAGTTAAACAAATTCTTGAAAACCGCTGTCTCTGGTTAACTATACTCAAGAAAATGTAGCATGATCCCTGTGACGTTTGAAATGTCATGTCTTAAAGGGATGGGGTAAAAATCGATTTTTTTTATAAATCGAATCTTATTAGAATTGAATCGAATATTGTTATGAATTTTCTTCAATTTGTTAAATAAAAATAATGATACCATGCGAAAACCATGATTGTCAGAAAATTACATGTACAAAATAACAACAATGGCTACACTAAAATTTGAAATGGCCGTTTGGCGTGGCCATTTTTGTGGCCTATTTATGTGAACTTCATTATAAATGTTGTTGAATATTATAGTTCAGATTCTGAGAATGACGATGGAAATTCGGAATGTGCTCCTTTATCGGATTCGGAATAAAATACATGTTTTATGATTAAATAAAATTATTTTTCTCTAAACTGACGTTTTAATTCATAATTTTCATTATACTGACTTTGTAATGTATTGTATGTATTTTTAAATAGGCGAAGATCCACTATGAACTAATACTAATTACAAACATTTAATATTATTATGTATAAAAAAAATTTTTTTTTTATACATAATAATATTTTTATACATAATAAATTTTTTGCCCAGGGGGCTCACTATTCCAGTGAGTTACGGGTATGGCACACCCGGGGTACCTGATGCTGGACGCTGATCAGTCCTTTAACACTTCCATCCGGTCAGCGCCCTCCCAATCCTACACCTACCTTCCTATCTTAATTCCTAGTTCATACCCTTTGGTGATCCTATACAAAATATTCCTTCTCCCCAAAACTGGTAGGGTCGCAGTGAGACACACTCTGCTGGAGGGTGTGTATCTATAAAATGCTGCGTAACGCCTAGTTGCATCCCATCGGCAACACTACCAGTAAGTCCTATCCATATGGGTAGGGCGATGGCGAGTCTCTGGCGCCAGAAAACGAGAGACAACCAGCTAAGGGAAGGAAATCCCCGACAGAAAAACCCTGGTCCTCCAGGTTGGGGGTTGGGCGTGGTGTCAACAGCTCCACCCCATAAAAAGCCTACCGTTACGAAACCTAAAAGAGATATAGCCGGGCTGAGATTGCACCGACCTAGCAAACGGAAAAAGGACGATGATTTGAAAATTGCTACATGGAATGTTCTTTCTTTATACCGTGCCGGAACACTGAGAATACTTTTGGATGAACTTAATAAATACAAAACTGACATAACAGCCCTTCAAGAGGTGAGGTGGATAGGAAAGGGAGTAATGGAGGAGCGCGACTGGACCATCTTTTACAGTTGTCATGAAAAGAATCATATATTTGGAACGGGTTTCATTGTCTCAAGGAGAGTGAAGCACCTTGTTATCGGATTTAATGCTGTGGACCATAGAATATCGCATCTGAGAATAACTGGAAAGTTCTTTAATTACAGTATAATTAATGCTCATGCCCCTACAGAGGAGAAGAGCGACATTGAGAAGGAGGAATTCTACAGTAAACTAGCAAAAACATACCAGGACTGTCCAAAACATGATATTAAAGTGGTAATTGGGGACTTTAATGCTAAGATCGGGAAAGAGTCGGTATATACCTCAATAACTGGAAAACATAGCCTGCATACTGTGACGAGTGATAATGGTTTGAGACTTGTTGATTTTGCAGCCTCTCACAACATGATAATAGGCAGTACATGCTTCCCACGAAAGAATATACACAAGGGAACGTGGAAAACCCCGGATGGAAGAAATGTCAATCAAATAGATCACCTCTTAATTGACGCCAGGCATAGATCCAACTTAATGGATACACGAACATATCGCGGAGCAAATGTAGACTCTGACCATTACTTAGTAATAGCAAAGGTTCGATGTAGGATTTCCAATGCGAAAAAACGGAGGGGTACACGTTCAACCCGGATTAATACAGACCATTTAAAAGCACCAGAAACTGCAGAACAATTCAAAACATTGATCGGTTCAAGATTGGACGATGCCGATATGAATATGAACCTGGACCAGGATGATGTCAATACACACTGGGAGACTGTTAAATCTGTAGTCACCTCCACTGCTGATGAGGTTCTGGGAAATAGGCAGGCACCACTACGAGAAGAATGGTTTGATGCTGAATGCCAACATGCTACTAATGAAAAAAATGAAGCATATCTCAGGATGCAACAACGGCATCATACACGACAAGCTGTGCTGGAGTATAAAGAGTTAAGGAGGAAAGAGAAGAAATTGCACAGAAAGAAGAAGCGTGTATACCTGGAAAACCAAATAAAGGAAGCAGAACTGTCGCATTCACAGAATAACACCAGACTTTTCTATCGTAAAATCAACAACCAACGGAAAGAGTTTAAGCCTAGAACAACTATGTGTTATGATGGTCGGGGAAATATTTTAAACGACAGGCAAAAGGTTCTGGATCGATGGGTGGAATACTTCGACGTCCTTTTGAATGGTAACCAACATGGAGCAACAAGCGGGAACCAACAAGTAGAATACGACACCACTGATGTTGATGATAATGAGCCATCCCCAACCTTGGCTGAGATTTCAATTGCCATAAAGAATCTCCATAATAACAAAGCACCTGGATGTGATAATCTACCCGCTGAGGTGTTCAAGCATGGTGGCGAGGCTCTCCACAATCATATTCACAAAATCATCTGTGACATCTGGCGCTACGAAATACTACCAAATGAGTGGAATTGTGGTATAATATGTCCCCTGCTCAAAAAAGGAGACCCCATGAGTTGCTCCAATTATAGGGGTATCACCCTTTTAAATATAGCATATAAAATACTCTCAAACATTCTTTGTAATAGATTGCAGAAATACTCCGAATGCATAATTGGAAAATACCAAACTGGATTTCGTAGGGGAAGGTCAACAATATATCAAATATTTTCACTTAGACATATATTGGAAAAGACTGTAGAGTTCAACATTGATACATACCACCTCTTCATAGACTTTAAGGCTGCCTACGACACGGTCAATAGGACAAAACTCTATGAAGCTATGGCTGAATTTAATATTCCTGTCAAACTCATTAACCTGGTCAGGCTTACAATGTCCAACGTTGAGTGCCGTGTCAGAGTGCAAAAGGATCTGTCTGAACCTCTTAAAACATTTAATGGACTTAGACAAGGAGATGCTTTGGCGTGTACGCTGTTTAATATGGCTTTGGAAAAGGCCATTAGGGATAGCGGCATACAAACAACAGGCCATATATTCAGTAAATCTGTGCAGCTCCTGGCTTATGCAGATGACATTGACATCATAGCGAGGTCGGAACATGAACTTATAAATGCCTTCCGAGCACTAGCAGCATCAGCAAAAAACCTAGGCTTAGTAGTCAGTGAGACCAAAACAAAATATATGCCCGTAAATGGACGCCAAAACCCAATAAGTCTACAAATAGACAACTTTACCTTCCAAACCGTTTCTGAATTTGTGTATCTCGGTACCATGGTGACAAGTAAGAACGATGTTTCCACTGAAATAAATCGAAGATTAATAGCTGCAAACCGATGCTATTTTGGACTGCAGAGGTGCATGAAATCACGACATCTCTCTAGAAAAACCAAAACTCTACTTTATAAAACACTCATCCGACCTGTGCTCACCTATGGCTCAGAATGTTGGACTCTAAGTAGAGTGGACATGAGGGCTCTAGGGACATTTGAGAGGAAGATTCTGCGCAAAATATATGGCCCCATTTGCAATAACGGAAAATGGCGTATCAGGTATAATCAGGAGCTGTACGGTCTGTATGGAGACCCTACCATAACACAAGAGATTTTAATTGGGAGACTCAGGTGGGCTGGACACGTGCAGCGAATGAGTGAGGAAGACATTCCGAGAGGGCTCTTGAATGGCACACCGGGGGGTCGAAGAAAGCCAGGAAGGCCGAAGCTTCGATGGCTGGATGGTGTCAATAGGGATGCGCAGCTCATTGGCATCCAGAACTGGCGAACAGCAGCACAGGACCGCCAGTCATGGAGGCGTGCTTTAAGGGAGGCCAAGACCCGACCTGGGTTGTAGAGCCATTGTTGATTGATTGATTGATAAAAAAAATTTAAATCCAATAATCGAATACCCCATCCCTAGCCAATGCAGACTAACGTAGTGACTTTTGACAAACGTCACCAAATATTATTTGATTTTAACAAACTGTCACATTTTTGCTAATTTGTAACAAAATGTATTAATTTGTCATTATTGTTAGTTTTATGTAATGTATTAACCTAAATAACTTGCTATTTATTAGAATCGAGGCTTATATTAAAGTTGATAAATTAATTTAAACTACTGAACGTCGTTTGAAGGTTGTATTGGGGCAAATTTGTGAAACGTCACAGGGACCATGCTACATTTTCTTTAGTATACCAAAAGAATGAGCGTGACAGTTTATTGTAGAGAAAATGTAATAAACATTTTGTAGAAGTCGGAGGTGTTGTGTATACACACATGATATACACATATTTATTTGATGGTCTTTAGAGAAGGCAAACTATTATGTATTCAATCACAAATGAAACACTTCTCAATGTATCCGCATTGGTGATGCGTTGTTGCAGAGCGTGGCTGAGAGACAATATAGCTTTCAGTCCAAACCTTTGGATTTCGTATCTCGGGTATAGACACGTAGCTTGGTGCCCGACGTCGAACGCGTTAAAGATACTACCGCACGACGAGGCCTCACAATAAACCTCAAACCAAAACCTATATATATGAGGAAGACCAGCATCTTTTTACCCCAATCACTGGCACCGTGAAACTTAAATAAATAATACACTCGCTTTCAATTATTCAATAACTCTATTAAAAAAAAGGTTTCTGCGAGTTTCAGTTATTCTTAAACCTCTTTTTAGTTGATTGGAAGAAGCTGTCATATGGTAATGAATACTTCAGTTTGTACTGTATACAACGAACATGTAACATAGTAAAATACACCCTATGATGACCTCCGTGGTTTGAAGGTACGACACTTGACTTCGATTCTCAATGGTACCAAAAAAATATTCAAATTTAAGATCCGAACATCTGTTGAACAGTTATTTCCCAAAAATCTCTCCGCTCTGGGCCGAAATTGTCCCATGCCTCCCTCACCCCTCGGCCTCCAGCCGTTGAAGTGTGTATATCGGTACCAGTTCGAACAGCATTTAGTCTTGTTTTCGCTTCCCTGAAATGGAGATGAAAGCCTTGAAACCGGTAGGGTTATGCCGTCACAAAAAAGTGGAATAAACAGTGTTTGAAAAAAATAAATTACAATAAAATTTAAGGGTTCCCAGTCTGGCGAAAGGGGGCCTTTGAGTACGTGTGCGAGTGCTGTCGCCTCTTCTTACGCGGTAGTGATACCAACATGTAAAGATCTTTCAAATTGAGCGGTTTTTTTAATTTGACTTTTTAAAATTCTTGAATAAAACATACAATTTGCTTTGATTTAAAAAAAATTGTTATTGGTCATTGAAGTATAATGTATGACATTTAAACACACAATATCCGCCAAATGTCCACCTCTTGCAGATCCACAGATGTCCACTCTTTTGTCAAAAAATTCGATGACATTTTGGCGTAATTACGGTTCTAAATCACCAATAACGCGAATAATTTCGTCCTTCAGCTCAGGAATTGATCGGGGGTCATCATTGTAGACCTGGATTTTCACGTAAACCCAGAAAAAATAATCCAACGGTGTCAGATCACATGATCTTGGTGGCCAATTAACATCACCGTTTCCGGAGATAACAATAGATAAAATAATTCAACAATTTAAACGCGTTGTTGTATTGTATACGACTCCATTTATATATGATAAATGTCATACATTACACTTCTCAAACGTTACAAGACTTAGGCAAGTTCGCGATGCCATCTGTGTTTTATCTAAGAATTGAAAGACCATATACAACGACCGATCGCGAGTTCTGTTTGAGACAACATGTGCGATTGAATGTGCCAAATGCGTCGCCTTGAAAAGGCCGTTAAAATAAAAGAATAGTTCTGCAAGAAGGGTTCGACCCCACAAAATTTTATTACTATAGTTGAAAAACTGTTCTTACCAATAGAACTTTTGAAAATAACCTCAATTGTGGAAATATTTTTTCTTCATCGTCCTTTCGATGCGAGATATTTGATGCGTTTTTTTTTTTTTGATATTCAAAATGTGACCTTAAAATAGGGATGTTTGCTTAAATAATAAATATTTATTAAAAAAAATAATACTTTTCATTTCATTGTCTTCATAAAAAATAGCATTTAAAGATAATACTGTCTTATGAAAGCATTGGTCTTGTCATTTACTCTTCGAGGGATTTACCGTCGCTATATTTCTAATTTAAGCAAATGCATGGACAAGAAAGTAAATAAATAACGGAACATTGATGTGTTCGAGAAGTGGCGCTGGAGACGATTGCTGGGAATATCTCAGACGGAGAAAAAAATAGTCTATTACTAGAATTCTATACAAACACTCGTTTTTATAGTATTTGTCAACAAAACTATGGCGTTTCCTCAGACACATATCGAGATACGATGCAAGTCACAAAAAAACTGCCGTGGTGACAATGTTTCCAGTAGGATACCAAAAGACGGCACCTCATGCCTTGGATTGACCAGATGAAGGACGTTACTAACTCCACATGGAGGTTTGGCAGATGACCAGAGATATACGAGTATATAGCTAAAGGTATACTTTGCAGGTTTCAGTGAGACTCTGGAACCAGTTATAAATTAATGTTAGACTCGTTCCGTCATTGGTAGGTATGTTTTAAAAAGCGACTGAAAAACTCATCATTTCAAGTCGTCAGTAATATAACGTCTTTCATTGAAGATTTTCTTTCCTCTCTACCATCCCCTTCTTTTCCTTTTATTGACGATATCTTACCTTTATTTTCTTTCCTCTCTACCATTCCCTTCTTTTCCTTTTATTGAAGATATCTAACCTTTATTTTCTTTCCTCTCTACCATCCCCTTCTTTTCCTTTTATTGACGATATCTAGCCTTTATTTTCTTTCCTCTCTACCATCCCCTTCTTTTCCTTTTATTGACGATATCTAACCTTTATTTTCTTTCCTCTCTACCATCCCCTTCTTTTCCTTTTATTGACGATATCTAACCTTTATTTTCTTTCCTCTCTACCATCCCCTTCTTTTCCTTTTATTGACGATATCTAACCTTTATTTTCTTTCCTCTCTACCATCCCCTTCTTTTCCTTTTATTGACGATATCTAACCTTTATTTTCTTTCCTCTCTACCATCCCCTTCTTTTCCTTTTATTGACGATATCTTACCTTTATTTTCTTTCCTCTCTACCATCCCCTTCTTTTCCTTTTATTGACGATATCTTACCTTTATTTTCTTTCCTCTCTACCATCCCCTTCTTTTCCTTTTATTGACGATATCTAACCTTTATTTTCTTTCCTCTCTACCATCCCCTTCTTTTCCTTTTATTGACGATATCTTACCTTTATTTTCTTTCCTCTCTACCATCCCCTTCTTTTCCTTTTATTGACGATATCTAACCTTTATTTTCTTTCCTCTCTACCATCCCCTTCTTTTCCTTTTATTGACGATATCTAACCTTTATTTTCTTTCCTCTCTACCATCCCCTTCTTTTCCTTTTATTGACGATATCTAACCTTTATTTTCTTTCCTCTCTACCATCCCCTTCTTTTCCTTTTATTGACGATATCTTACCTTTATTTTCTTTCCTCTCTACCATCCCCTTCTTTTCCTTTTATTGACGATATCTTACCTTTATTTTCTTTCCTCTCTACCATCCCCTTCTTTTCCTTTTATTGACGATATCTTACCTTTATTTTCTTTCCTCTCTACCATCCCCTTCTTTTCCTTTTATTGACGATATCTAACCTTTATTTTCTTTCCTCTCTACCATCCCCTTCTTTTCCTTTTATTGACGATATCTAACCTTTATTTTCTTTCCTCTCTACCATCCCCTTCTTTTCCTTTTATTGACGATATCTTACCTTTATTTTCTTTCCTCTCTACCATCCCCTTCTTTTCCTTTTATTGACGATATCTTACCTTTATTGTCTTTCCTCTCTACCATCCCCTTCTTTTCCTTTTATTGACGATATCTAACCTTTATTTTCTTTCCTCTCTACCATCCCCTTCTTTTCCTTTTATTGACGATATCTAACCTTTATTTTCTTTCCTCTCTACCATCCCCTTCTTTTCCTTTTATTGACGATATCTAACCTTTATTTTCTTTCCTCTCTACCATCCCCTTCTTTTCCTTTTATTGACGATATCTTACCTTTATTTTCTTTCCTCTCTACCATCCCCTTCTTTTCCTTTTATTGACGATATCTAACCTTTATTTTCTTTCCTCTCTACCATCCCCTTCTTTTCCTTTTATTGACGATATCTAACCTTTATTTTCTTTCCTCTCTACCATCCCCTTCTTTTCCTTTTATTGACGATATCTAACCTTTATTTTCTTTCCTCTCTACCATCCCCTTCTTTTCCTTTTATTGACGATATCTTACCTTTATTTTCTTTCCTCTCTACCATTCCCTTCTTTCCTCTCTAACATCCCCTTCTTTTCCTTTTATTGACGATATCTAACCTTTATTTTGACTGTGTGCATTGTTTATGAATTTTGTAAAGGTGAATAATTATTTGAATATTTTTTGCAACCTAGAAGAGATTGCCACCTTGCCATAAGCCCGCTAGATGATTCTACAATAAGTTTTAACTAAATAAAATAAATTATGAACATCAAAGACCCTCAGCCAGGACGATGAGAACTGTAGAGAGAGTTCTTTAAGTGTTTTTTTTTTATATTTTGTAAAAAAGTTTATATCGATTTTGTTTATAATTAAAATTGGAGTTAACAATCGAGTTAAGCTTCTGCGCCGCAAATACTCGTCCAAACCCCTTTTAACTAGGTCCTGCGAATAATTAGTTGTCCCGAAAGGGAAACAGTTTAAGAATCTCGTTAAAAAGGGATACAAATTAAGGGCGACCGGAACTAAAATGTAATTACCTTGCTTTTCCTGTGCTTTATCATACAATAAATATAGCTATTAAATATTCTGCGAGCTCGGTAACAGATAAAATCAGGTGTAACACTGGCCTCGGTCATCTACAACCTATATGCTTATATTCATATAGAATTTTATAATAAGTCGAAATCGGTTATAACGAGCACGGATATAAGGATATCACTAGTATAACGAGCAAAACTCTAATCAATTTGATTTATGCATATTCCTATACAATCGATCACTGTTATAACGAGCATACCTGAAATATATAAGGAGCAAATTTTGGAAATCTTGAGCAAATCTTAATTGCGTGAATGGGTGAAAAATCCTAACTCTTAGAATAGAAAATGATGAAAATATTCACTTAGCTTTTTAGCTAACAACTTTCATCGAATTAAGGGTTGTTTTATGACAGCAATTTATCCTTTCAAAGATGCGATGACACTAAAAATAGTGCATTGCCATTCCTTTTGTGATTTTTGGTAAAATTTACGAAAAATATAATTGATTATATGAAGTATATTATAAGATTTTTTATAATCATTATTTTAAATCATGAAGTTGTGACATCGTTGACTACCCCTTTTACACCGTTTATTTATTGTCATTTATTTATTTATTTTGGAGGATATCTTGAGATGAGTCCAGATCTTTTGATAGCTTATTTCTTTATTGTCTTCGCCATTATCTTGAAATATATTTGCGATTTCAAGATATATGTATTATATATACATACATACTATATATTATTTATAGTTAAGGCATTAACGTTGTGGAGGTTAAAATACATGGTAATTTGTTTAAGCAAACACTGTTTATTCCACTTTTTGTAACGGTATAACCCTACCGGCTTCAAGGTTTTGAATGGACAGATTTGGACAGATTAGAGACCCTAGAAATTTCTTAGTCAGTGCATCGAGGTGAACATCTGGCAAACATTTATATCCCAAGAACCTATCTGCTGCTCGCCGAGATCGTCCCATGCCTCCCCCAGCTCCCAGTCCCCAACCCGATGTTTACCGTTAGAAGCGTGTATCTCGATACCAGTTCGAACAGAATTGAGTCTTGTTTGTGCTCCGCTGATGATGAGGTGAAAGCCTTGAAACCGGTAGGGTTATATAGTTACAAAAAGTGGAATAAACAGTGTTTGATAAAACAAATTACATACATACTATGTTGCTATTAATAAACCTATATTTATTTATTCAAAACAGAGCGCAAAGGTGCTTTTATTTATAATTTTATGAATAGATTTTATATAGTATAATTGTGTTTGTATAATTAATTTTGTGTGTTAAAATGCTTTTGTTTTGTTCAATATTTAGTGCACATTTAGTCCAAATACATACTTAACCTTTCCTTCCCTGTGTTGGGTATCTTCTACACGTTGCTTCTAATAACCATCAATATCTCTATAAATATAATAAATACAAGGTTAAGATTTTAGGTATTCCTCCATAATATATTTACGCATTGATTTAAAAAATAATATTAATAATAATCAGAATTTATCGACTACATCGTGGGTATTTTGTGAAGATCGGAAACAAATTCGCATTTAAACGCTGTGAGTGCCTCGACCTTGTGTCTTGAGGATAGGTGAATAGTGTGCGGGAAGCGCGACACTATATTCGCATCTCACTCTTGCATACTCCACTGAATTGCGAGGAGCTCAATTGTCTCAATCGTCGCTAGCGTAAGCCACGCCGGGGTAAGCCACTAACGCTCCGCGCCGCAGTAGCTTCTGGGTTTGCAAATAGATTAGACCTACGCCCTTTCCGTGAGCGTTGCCAGATGGTTTTTTAATGTTTTCAGCAAATAAATCTCAATTATTATAATTTTTAACTTCGATTATCTATGAATGTTCTTATTTTTCCGATTTAAAATTGCTAATTTTTGATCGCGTACTCACTGCCCAACACCGGAGCGCGCGTTTCAATTTTAGCACCGTAAGGGAAGGTTTAACAAATACATACTTAACAAATACTTACTTAACAAATACATACTTAACAAATACATACTTAATAAATACATACTTAACAAATACATACTTAACAAATACATACTGAACAAATACTTACTAAACAAATACATACTTAACAAATGTTATACATACTTAACAAATACATACCTAACAAATACATACTTAACAAATACATACTTAACAATATACTAATATGATGATGATCATATAAATTATTTAAAAAAATACATAGGTGCCTATTTACTCTGATAACCCGAGTAATGGCTAATACGAATACATTTAGTCGGTCCTTTAATGCTCGTTATAACCAAGTTCCACTGTACCTTATTACCCCCCGAGGTAAATTAGGAAGGGAAATACTGTCGACTGTGCATGATACAACTCTTTATACGAGTTTATTATATTGTATTATACGCTCTTCGGTCAGAATTCATTCGGAGTATTGCTCTCTAAAATGAGCGCCAGCATGGATTATATATTGTATTCACTCATGCTAGAAAGAGTTCGGAACTGATTTCTCCGTTGTGTCTACATGAGAGAGTATGGCTATTTTCTCTGGTTTTATTCATGTGTCGTCTACCTGGGATTGCTTAGTTATACATTATTTTTTTATAAAAGAATAGATATGACCGAAGTCACAGGTACCCTTATACCCTCGAACACCAGGCGGAAGGAAACACTGGGCATGTGTCGTTCGAGGGGAGTAGCATAGCGTGGGGTTCGAATCAACGACCTTTTGTACGGAAGTCCGGTGCGTTACCGCGCCGCTATGCACCTCTTTTATTAAAGAGTTAAAATTCTCTTCGATTGAGAGTCCACTTTTTTGCTTAGTTAGGGGTTATCTAGTTAACCCAGCTATTCTGAACAGTCATTGTTTGTGTTTTCCTGATAATTATCTGAGACAACTTACCTACATGGCACTTTTACCCAATTTAAAACAAAATTTAATGTTGGCAGTTTGCTACATTGTTGCTTTACCAACCGAAACTCAGAAAGTGCTGTCAATTGTTAAGTCATTTTGAAGGAACCAGCGATGCCTGCGCTTTGCAACGTTTACGGAAGATAGTCGAAATGTGTTGCTAGTTCATTCATTTATTCATCTACAGATGGCGCTAGTGGTTAAAATAAAATCAATTAACTCTCCCATTCGACAGACTGTATAGATTGTTATATCAACAAATACGAGTATGTCGATTCAAGTTGCCTTTTGAAATACCGGTAGGTAGAGTCAACACTGTTTTTAACCGTGTGTGTCTTTATATATTTATTTTGTAGATGTTTAACTCCTTCAGAAAAATGTCATCATCCATGAGAAAGCAGGCATTTAAACTTTTCTATGCCTCGAAGTACGTCTTACCTCCTCGTGGGTGTATCCAAGCTATTAGAGTATTCATTTTTTATTTCTGAGCTTTGATGGCTAAACTTTTTAGATTAAGTCTTGTTTCTTTGCCCTGTTGTAATGTTTGCAGCCATTTGAATCAATCCGCAGATCACATGTTGTGGTTCTGCGATGATAATCGAATCAATAATTTCCGACACAATGTTAATCTAGCCTTACATCGGTTCATCTCCGGACCGATTGGCTACTCCGACCTAGTTGGTGTCAAAGGATAAATTTATTGTATTCGAAGTTTTTTGCGTTAAGTAGACTGTTTGATCTCCAAGCCAAGCAGCTTTTGCGTTAAGTAGACTGTTTGATCTCCAGGCCAAGCCAAGCAGCTTTAAAAGTATATTTGCTGCGCAGCGGATCATTTCCTTCTCTCGTGATGTCGGATCTTACTTTCGTTTAATATTTTTTCACACTTTTTCACTATATTGTGTATCAAATAAGTTTTTTATATTTCATACATATTATTTTGTTTATTTTTTTGTACTTGTTACATTTACTCATTGTACGAATTGGGGAAACATACAAAGCGCAAAGAACTTTAAAATAAAATAAATAAATATTGTTAAAATAAATAGACTTTAAGTGGATATTGGCACAATGAGATAGGAATGGATTGCCAAGCTTAGAACCGAGCTGGATAAAGAGATTTTGAGACTTGTATTCCTGAAATAGCGAAGAGAGTGTATAGGTACGATTAAATGGACGATATAAATGCTAATAACTGAAATATTTCATTTTCTTCTCTTCTCATATGTTATTCCCTTCAAAGAATCCGAATAAGTAGTTCGGACATATTTAAGAGCGTGGCCAGGAGAAAATATTGTTTTTATTCGCAGTAATCGAGTTTTTAGATTTAAAACTATTGGAGTAGGCAAGAAACTCATGATTGATAATACTACCGTACGCGAAGAGGCAACACGCATTCTGGTGCTGTGTGTGTAAGTATTGTTACCAGGAGAACTCTTTTACTCGAATGGGACCATTTTTATGTTTTTTTTATGTCAGGGTTCTAATATAATGGTCGCAGCCACCACCTTCCTATCCTTACATTCAATATATTTTTTGTAATATTTTTAATTCGCCAATTAAAGTGGGGTTGCATTTTGAATTAGAGCTTTGCCAAAGATAGTCTGCTCTCTTAATGGCGCTTTTTAAATTATCGTTTTATTATAATTATTATTATTAATAATGTTAACCAGAACGTTTAAGTTTCTTAGCTGTCTTATTTTAAGTCATTTAAATCTATTTGAAACTCCGGTAAGTGGTCATAGTTTCAAAGGTTCGACATTCATTGGAATTCAGCGTTTGTAAGAGAAAAACACCCTTTACCGTGTTTAGCCGAGTGTATTAGCAAATAGTCGGTTATGGTGTAAATGGGAATCGGGTCGAGAATGAAATCGGAGGCATGTCCCGGATATCGGGAAAAATTGGTGAACGGACATTGACGCTGGTCGTTTGTCACGTTCCCGGGGAGCAGGGTTGTCACAAGTGCCGTGCACTTTATTAAGGTTTTAATACAACCTACTTACTTATTCTCATTATATTTACTCTAACTATAAACAATATAGATATAAGGATAGGCGCTCGAAATCATAAATGCTAAGCATAACTGGGAGCAACCAACTGTTGCTAGTTGTCAGGGACTCAATGGAGAAACAAGATGCAGACAAGCTGCAAGTACTGAATCTTCTTTTCTTATATGCAACAGTACATGCTTATCACAAATTGATTTGATTTACCGTCTACGGTGACAAGTAATAACCCTAACCCTCCATTCTTGTATTTAGTATTTTATTATACACGTCACGGGTAATCAATCGTAAATTACTTGTAAAAATAATTTACGATTGATTACCCGTGACGTGTATAATAAAATTACTCGTAAAAATCATTAGTTTCAACTTAATCTTGGATAAGTTGAAACTAATAATTTTTACGAGTAATTCTTTAGTACTAGAAACTACGGAAGTTTAAATTGACCAACAGTAAACCAGACCTCAATTGAAACGTTATATTTTTGTAAAAAAGAGGTGAATATTGTACAAAATTATTCATGTTTTTTAATGTTATTCAAATTTATACGTTACTTATTTATTAAGGCGCATGTTTCAACTTGGAGATTGTACGATCGATGTTCGTTGGTATCCATTTTTTTTAATAATTAAATCCAGTATTTCACTTGAGGCCTCTTTAATACCTCTTTGAAGAATTTGCCAGATGTAAATCCCGACTGGTTGTGTTATGTCCTGTAAAAGTACTTAAAAATAATACAACATTAATTGTCCTTTAACTGACAGTATTCCCTCAAGCGTCATTTAACTGGCGGTATTCCCACGAGCGTCATTTAACTGGCGGTATTCCCATGAGCGTCATTTAACTGGTGGCATTCCCATGAGCGTCATTCATACCTGATTTTCGGCTAAAAGCTTAAATAGTATTATTTTCTGTTTTGAATTAAAATAAACCTATGAAAATTACTAGATTTTTTTCAAAAAACTTATGCTTCCGAATTTATTTGATGAAAAAAAAAATCTTATTCGGCTGAATTAGGCACTTGAACTTTTCCACACCATCGATAAGACGTGTTGAAGAGTACTGTACGAATGAAAGAATGATGTTATGTACATACATACCATTACATAACTAGCGTGGAGCTCATTTGGACGTTTGAACAACATCTTCAAAAGTAATCTCCCAATATCCTTGAAGCGAAGGGTTTACAACCAGTGCATTCTTCCAATACTTACGTATGGCTGCGAGACATAGACGTTCACAGTAAAAAACACACAAAAGCTCCAGACCCCACCGAGGGGCATAGACAGATGCATGTTGGAATATACTAAAAGAGACCGTAAACGAAACACATGGATTCACAATATAACAAAGGTAGAAGACGTTATAAAGGTGTGCAAAAGAATGAAGTGGCAATGGGCCGGACACGTAGCCAGAATGTTAGACTCCCGATGGACATCCGAAATAATCCAATGGTACCCAAGAGGCATAAAGTGGCCCAGAAGAAGACCGAAAGTACGCTGGATAGATGAAATCAGGAAGCATGGCAGCATCACATGGCATCAACGAGCAAAATCTGTTCTACATACCAACTTACAGGACGAATATCATGGCCAAAAACTCAGTCACCCGTGGTATAGAAATATTGAACCAACTGAATGACACTGATGATATATTCTCGGTACCGCCTAGCAGTATGAGAAGAATCCTGGCTGATATTATTCCTAACGAATAAGCTAACGCTAGAAGCAAACCCTCTTTGTGTAACAGGAGAAATCCGTGCAAAGTAGATAAAAAAAAAAATAAAAAAAAAAACACCAAACTATTTGGAGTCAACTTGGGGAGACCTTCATCCAGCAGTGGATTGACCCTGGTTGACAATGATGATGATGATGACATAACTTCCATGTCAGAGTAGGCAAAGAGGACAGAACGCCACGCTTTCCTAACACTGTTTACGTTTCTTCCTTTCTTAACATCACTCACTTGATCCAATCATAATTTCCTTGGTATTATTCTACCATGTCTTTCATTTATATTTGCGTTATATATTTTTGTAAGTTTTTGTTAATTTGTTATACATAATCAAACCATTTCAAAGTGTTCTCTATCAATCATATGTTACTCAACAAACCAGCCTTTAGTTCACATTCATCCATAGTCACTTCATTCTGTATTATGTCATGCATTGTTAAACTATTATATATATTCTTCTCAATGCATGCGTTTATTTGGTTTCTATTAGTTTTTTCCACATCTACGTTTCTCTCTCATACTTATACTTGATTTTACGTGTCTTAAAAATATGCGCAAATATATTGATAACCCTGAAATGAAGGCTTTCAGGCTATCACGTCTGTAGTTCCCCTTTTGATTCGATTAGTAAAGTTGTCCCCCGCTGGCAGCTGCGGTTCGAACCCTGGTCCTTCCCCCTGCGCCTAACGAGCAATTAGCCACCGCCGCGGTGCGAACGAGGACAGATAAACCCACCCCAAGGGACTTCGACCTGTTCTTCTGCCGGTACATCACGCTCTCCTTGATGGCCTTTAACCCAAGGTAAGGGGTGCCGTTGTTTACTGTATAACAATCGTTATCCCTTGCCTTAAAGCTCTTCAAGACTTACGCAGGATTTGGGCAAATGTTATTAGTTAAAAACATCAAACTCTCAAATCAGAATAGACGTTGGTTTAGTATGTTATAACATGAATGCTATCAAATGGAGTCTGCAAGTTCAAAAATTACAAAATACATTAATATTTTATATTTTTTAGATATAAAAGTTTCGATTTCAATAAATGCTTTTTTTTTAAACATTAAGTTTAAGTTTATCTAGTTATTTTTTTTTATTGAATCTGGTTGACTTCTTCTTCAACTTTCTGTAGACTCAAGAGTCTGTTATTACAGGATTATACTCTTGTGTTGCTGAGCTCCAGCTGTCTCTCCATCGTTTCGGGGGCTCCCTATTGGACGCCGTCCCCATGCAGAGTTATGTATGGGATTCATTATGTGTACATGTTGGTACCAGTATCGTCGACGCTGTCGTCCCCATCTGACCCCATCTTGAACCTCACAGACTTCTCAGATTGTGGTGTTCCATATACGATCACGCAAAGTCTTCACAGCAATAGCACGTAGAATTCTCATTTCCGTTGTCCTTAGCATATTTTTTGTCCTGACAGTGTCCACCCTCGCTTCGATGCCATATGTAAGGATAGGTCGCACACAGGTCTTATAAATGCGTACCTTGCTATCTGTTCTCATATCTTTATTTCTCCACATGACATCTCTCTACTTTATTCCTCCATATGAATCTGGTTGACTAATACCAGGAATTCTTAGTTGATCGGCCAGCAGGTCTGCGGTATTTGAGAATTGTAACTAAGCATGGTGTGGTAACGGAATTATGTAATTTTAATGATTATTAAAATGTTTGTCTTAAAACTGTTACTTTTGTACCATTCCTTGTCACGTCTTCTCCCTGACTCCATCCCAACTCACTGGCTGCGAAGACTGCTGGGGTCAGCTGTCCTCTTTCTCATGTTGTATGCTCTTCTGTCCCGGACTACGCCCCCCAGGCCGTGCCTCTGCATCAGGTTATCTTTTTGCAGCACCCACGAATTCTTTGGTTTTCCTCTGATTGTTATTCGAGGAAGATCCATGGAGATTGCCTGGTTCACAATGTGATAGGGTGCTCTGCGTCCAACGTACCCACACCATTTCAATCCATCCGCCTCTTCTCCATCTTACTGTTGATGTCTGTAACACCTAGGCTTCCTGTATCTTAGGGGTACACCAGCCGATCATCTTAGCATGCGCATTTCAGCAGTTTCTAGTTGCCTGGAATGAGAGTTATACATCGTCCAACATACGGACCCATAGAGGAGTGCGGGTATGAATATTTCCTTGTCATGTAAAGTAAATAAATAGAACATAAAAAATAATGAAAATAGTTTCTTTGTGGAGTTGGAAAATTGATGTGGTACGTGATAAGATACAAGATATGGATTATATTGAATTAAGATGGCGTGGAATGTAAATAAATACGTGGTATTGCGTCATACCACGTATTTGTCGATAGCAGAGCATGTACTCGTATGAGATTGAACGGTACATCGATTCATATGTGAAAGAACTGCACCCATTGATTGCAGGCTAATGGGTGGCATAAGATTGTGGAAAGGGAATGAACGCGAATCGAAGATGAATTATAGGTTTTGATAATTAAATATTAGTAAAGATGCGAATAGGAAGATTCGAAGATAAATGATAAGCGAATTATTGTATTTATTTATCTACTTTATAAAAATTCCAGCAGTGAGCGCTTCATACATTAAAATTCTAGCAGTGAGGGCTTCATACATTAAAATTCCAACAGTGAGTGATTCATACAATAAAAAATTAACAATTACAAAAATAATTTTAAAAAAAATAGGCGTGCAAACGACCAAAACTATATTCACCAACAAAATACAGGGCCGTCCAAAGGTGGACAGCCCACAATGTGCCAAACCAGGCGTCACTCGATACGAGTATCAGTGTGAAAGTATAAAAGTGGAACAGCTGCGCAGAACAAATTGAAAATCAAATATAAAGGAAGGAATCAAACAGCCGAAACTTCAAAAATCTCTTTCAGCACGTGAAAAATACAGGAGTATAAAAAACAATAATCGATTAAAAAAGCTGATGAAAAAAATATTTAAAAGTCCTACAGAGAAACGCGGGATTCCGTCTCAAAGCTCAGATATTCGGAAGTGCCTTTAAGACACTCAGCCTTAGAGTTAAGGGAGACTAAGAATTAATTACATAGTCAAGTAAATACAATATATTATATGTGAGATGTAAAGAGAAATATTAGGGACTAAATGTTGCGAAATCCAAATCCATGGTGATAGAAAAGTGTGAAAGGAAAGTAAATGCGATAAATGGGGGGGGAAATAAAAGACTGAAGCAAGTTGAGGGATTGCGCTATTTGGGTAGTATCATCTCAGATGGTGGAAGAGTCCAGAGGGAATCGAATGACATTTAGCGATAGAAAACACAATCAATGGGTTATAAAAACTTACATACCCCAACCAGACTAATATCTTCTGATGATAGTCCACGATAGTATTTTAATCTTTCCCTTCATGTGCTAAAAAAATCCGCGCGTTCTGGTGCTGTGTATGTATCAAACCCGCAGTTCCGATTGCAATGATATCAATATTCTTAACTTTTCCAATCACTCATTTTTACATATGTATTGAATCAATACACATGTAAAAATGAGTGATTTAAAATCGGAAAAATAAGAATATTCATAGCCAATCGCTTAAGTTAATTAAATTTGAAGTCAAAAGTGATAATAATTGAAATTTAATTTCTGAAAACATGAAAAAAACATCGGCCGATGTTCACAAAACGGGCGAACAGACCACCTCAAAAGGATGCCCCAGAGCTACTGAGAACTGAAACGGGACTCGGCCTCGGACTGTTATACCTCGAAGGAAGAAACATTTTTGCGAACTGAGATTATATTTCTTGCGTTCCCATATACCGAAGTAAAGTGAGAGTGAGACGTGAATAGCGTCGCTTCCTCACCCATAACGGTTTTTTAGAAATTTATCACATAAACCGAGATCATTCAGCCGGAAGAGCGTCTCGGGATAGGTGGTGGAAACACGTGAAGCGGAGATTAATGTGATAAGCGGAATAATATACCTACGTCACACACTGGCACACGTTTGATTGTATTGGTGAATTTATTCCCGATTTTCATAAAATATCTCTGATGTGGTCGATAAGTGCTAATTATTATTAATATTTTTTTTTCATTTAATGCATAAATATATTACGGAGGAACACCTAAAATCTGAACGCAGTATTTATTATATTTAAAGAGATATTAAAGTTTTTAGAAGCAATGTGTACTAGTTACAGATCTGCGTTTCCTGGTATACGTTGTCAGACTCGTTCGAGGAGTTGTGAGCTGTCCAGCATTACTACTACAAAGATTAGCGTTAAATGTTCCTAACAATTACACTAGACTGCTCCGGCAAGAACTGTTCTCAATAACATACGCAAGAACGGGTCTTCCAGCCGCTATGCCTGTTAGGAGGGCCTTAACTCTTTTGAACGGGACTGCTTCGGATATTGACATACAATATTTCATATCACATTACCAAAAGCAAAAGTTAATTATCTTCTTAGATTGAGCGCGTTAGAAAGCACTCATCAACATACTTAAGTGACTGAATATATGTGTATCATATGTTTGTGTGTATATACACGTATGCATATTCATAATTTTTTTATTTTATATAATTTTGAAATATTTTTTTTATGTAATTTTTTTCTTTTTTTAATGTCTTGTATTTTTCAAAGTAATTGGGCTAAGCCTGTTTTTAAAAAATAAATAAAAAATCACAGGGAGGGAAGGGTTAATAACAACTTTGATGAGGGAATTGTATGAGAAGGTGGGTGAATTTGAAAGAGGCGAAAGATAAGTGTCGAGATAGGAAAGTCTAATTCACTGACCTCTTTGCATACCCCGACATGGCAATGGCGTGATTGTTTATTTTTATGTATGCATATATACAAGCAATTATAAATCATATATGACAAGTGAGTTTCAGCGTAACCTACAAACTATGGTATACCTCCGCGGTTAAATCGCTAAGACACCTGTTTTCCGATTCGTAGGAGGCGCAGAATTCAAAATTCTTAGACATATTTATATGAAATATTTAAATTGAAATATTTTTGTAAATAGACCACAAACACTTTTGATATGGCAGGTCCATAGTAACATGGCACTTGTCTAATATTAAGCACTGCTCACATAAACCGAGATCATTCAGCCGGAAGAGAACCTCGGGATAGGTGGTATAAACACGTGTAGCGGAGAATAATCTGATAAGTGGAATAATAAAATCATTTATAGATAGGCAGTGCTTTTTTTTAAAAAAGAAAAGGTGTCGGAGCTCACTTCTTGTCAAGCTTTTTGTAAACCGTAAAAAAGGTGATGGGGCGTCGCTCCACTGCGCTCCACCGCAAAAAAAGCACTGTAGATAGGTTATTTATGGAGTTCTACAATGTTTAAGCCGAAACCTTTTTTAGGATATGTATCCTAGAGGGAAGAGATGATGAGGATGATTTATTGATAAATAATAAAACACGTTAGATCGCAATGCGGAAAGAGAGTGGAATTTTATTAGTAACGTAGGTATTTATATCTTTTTAGAATGTGCGCGGGAATGCGCTCGCGATATGCCTACGTCTCGTTTCTGCGAATGCAAAACGATTAATTGTTGTATGTAGGTATCATTCAAATACAAGCGTGATGCGTTCTCTCTCTAGTATGGAATGCAGTCCGCTCGGCTATGGGATGAATGGCCGGCGTGTGAACTTCGGACTTGTTTATTTAGATTTATCGAGGAATGCGAAGGTCATTTCATCGGTCATTGACCGTATGTATGAATGCCCACAGTGTTCCGAGTGGGCGACCGCCACACTTTCATAAAATGAACTTTTAATTTATTTAGAGTTCCCCAAATCGTTATTTTACCCTTGATCAACAATAAAGCTAATCTATAGCAGTACAATGATGAGTCGAAATGGCAGTTAATGTTGGCAACTAGTCTGATCTGAATACTCAGCAGCGTATTGTTTGGAAGATGGCGCGATCTCCGTCAATTAGCGTCCGCATTGTTTTGTTTACAAACCCCCGCTGCCGCCAATTAACGTCCGGGGCTGAGCGCAGTGCAACTCATTTTCAAATAATAAATTAATCAACTCCTGGCTGGGTGAAGTTATTTATATTTTGTGAATTATTCAGTTTGGAACGATAGCTTAGTTATTTTATTCGGGTATTCATTCTGCCTGTTAACCTTTCCCTTCCTGTGCTAAAAAAAATCCTCGCGTTCCGATGCTGTGTATTCAATACACATAAATATACATGTAAAAATGAGCGATCGAAAATCGGAAAAATAAGAATATTCAAAACCAATGGTTTCAATTAATTAAATTTGAAGTCAAAAATTATAATAATTGAAATTTAATTTCTGAAAACATGAAAAAAATATCGACTGACGTTCACAAAACGGGCGAAGCGACCACCTCAAACGAATGCCTGCTAGCTACTGAAGTGAGAGAAGTGAGTGAACTGAGATTCTATTTCTTGCGTTCCCATATACCGAAGTAGAGTAAGAGTGAGACGTGAACAGCGTTACTTCCTCACCCATAACGGTTTTTTTAGAATTAATATACCTACGTCACACACTGGCACATGTTTGATTGTATTTGTGAATTTATTCCCGATTTTCAAAAAATATCTCTGATGTGGCCGATAAGTGCTAATTATTATTAATATTATTTTTTCATTCAATGCGTAAATGTATTACGGAGGTATGCCTGCAATCTGAACCCAGTATTGATTATATTTATAGAGATATTAAAGTGTTTAGAAGCAATGTGTACTAGTTACACATCACAGGGAAGGAAAAGTTAAATGATGGGTATGTCTTCGGAGTCTCGTTCCAATCCTGGACACGTATAGGCTATCACTCACGGTCGAGTACCCTTATAAATCATCTTGCGGATAGAAGACGACGGTGGGTGTATTAGTTTATTGTGTGCAAGCTGTTGCACTTCATCAAACACAAAGTCTGGACAAGTCAAACCCGAGATTCCGATGGCAATGATATCAACATTCTTAACTTTTCTACTTGTTTTTTGTAACCGTACAAGAACTTTCATATTTTCAGTCTTGAGGTCATTGTTGAAACCAAAATTCATTAATATTCTCGCGATACGACAGGCCATCCCTCGTGATCGAAAATAACTGCCAGCCATCCTGTGGATGACATAACTTAAGTGTGTGGAAGCTGTTGCCCTTCAGCAAGCTCATAGTCTTGAAAAATCAAACCTTAAGTTCCAAAGGCCAGGAATCAAAGCTATAAGACGATTGGCAGGTTTAATCTGATGGATCCTTTGTAAGTTAGAGTTTATATAGTGATATTTTTGTGTTGCTTTAAAGCGCTATAAAAATGTATGAAGTGAATCATATAAGCTACACAAAAAACATAAATTGAGATTTAAAACGTGTGTCTATAATAAAATCTGTGTTGCACCCTCTCCAGGGCGTTCGAGTGCACTGCGTAATAAGGAGACCAGATACTGGAGTTGTATTCCTGTTTACTCCTTATCAGAGAATCCTGGTTGTATGTGTATATTTATTATTGTATAACCGGTTGACCGGTTTTTTTTTTATGTAAACATAGTCGACTTATGCGGTTAATTGAAAGCTCTTGGGATGCTGAAAGGAAATTGCGAGAGATTGAATGGGGTTTCAGGAGGAGGTAGGGGGTAACTCTGCTGGTTCCTGAATAATATTATTTTTGTTTGAACATTTATTTTTCGAAACCAAAATGATTTCCGGAAATGTGAGAATATATAATAATAATTTAAAAATATCACCAGTAAATAATGATTCCACTAATCCATTTGGTACACGCCTCTAGAGCCGCTATGGTTTTTTGATGTGTTTCGAGATCAGGGAGAGAAAATAAAACTGGAAATTCCAGCACATTAAACGTAAATCAATCCACTGACTGGGGTGGCGTCGATACGGATACAGCACTTTTATGTTATATTACTGCATGTTCCCGTTCCAAAGGGGAATAGAGGTCCCGCTCTACCCTGACTCCCAGCCAGTCGTATATTTGACAGGATTGCTTCTTCAATTGCAAAGAAGGGTTGTTTAGTGAATTCGCACACCCAACTCCGAGATAGTTATTGGAACGAATTTAAAAAGTGAGGTGATATAGCAAAGATAATTTAGTCGATTCGTTCTTAATATTATATTTATTGCACCGTATTCATCATCCAGATAGCAAGGTACGTATTTATAAGACCTGTGTGCGACCCATCCTCACATATGGCATTGAAGCGAGGGCGGACACTGTCAATACCAAAAGTATGCTAAGGACTACAGAAATGAAAACTCTACGTGCTATTGCTAGGAAGACTTTGCGTGATCGTATAATGAACACCACAATCCGAGAGGTCTGTGAGGTCCTAGATGTGGTCAGATGGGGACGACAGCGTCAACGATACTGGTACCAACATGTACAGAGAATGAATTCCACAAGAATTCCATACATAGCTCTGCATGGGGTACCGGATGGACGGCGTCCACCAGGGAGACCCCCGAAACGATGGAGAGACAGCTGGAGCTCAGCGTCACAAGAAAATAATCCTGTAATAACAGACTCTTGAGTCTACAGAAAGTTGAAGAAGAAGTATTCATCGTCATTGGTGGAGAAAGTTCAAAAGAAATCTTCGAGATGTGTCTGCTTACGTGAGTGCGGTTTCTACCCTTGGCTCAATCCTACAAAGTTTATTCTAGGTATGAATATGTTGATATATTATACTACCTTCTTAGCGTGAGGAGGGATTTGAGAATCTCTTCTTTTATCTTGGAGTTACTGACAAGAGCAGCATCTAATACAAATTTCTTGGAAAATATAATGTATGATTTTATGATCCTGACTAACTAACTATTCGAGGTATAGAAATATCAACCTACAATATTTAGAGTGGCCATGAGTAGAACTAACCTGTCTTATGCTCTTTCATTGTTTCATGGGATATCCCTTTTGAATGGGGCCACGGATATTATAACCTTTAACATTTCTAAACATGTTTTTAAAGACAGTATTTAAAGCTTGGTAATTTGTTACATTTTTTTGTTTTCGCTTATAGCTTAAGGTTTTAACTTGTGGAACTTCACCTACTTATATGGAGTTTCACAAAATAAAGCTGACACCTTTCATAAATGAGATGAACCAGTTTCCACAATGATATGGAACTCTTGTGTTGGTATTTATGTATGAAAGAAATTAAAAAAAAAATAGCAAACATTCCAATGAGTTATTGTTTTGGAATACAATACTTTTATAGAAATTCTCGTATATTAAGTTTAGCAGGACCTCCGTCATAGCGGGACGGGATTTATATCCTTCAACGGAAAATCGCAGGCAACTACCCTTGTCATTCAGGCGGCGTCATTACAAACAGTCGGAAGTTCTCATGTGCTGCAATGTTTTATTTTTTTACATGGCAATTAACTGCATGCAATAGTCTATGAAAAACTAGACAAACAATAACAAAAACAGGTAATGAATCCAGGCTTGTAGGCTTTCATTTGTCATGTCCCCGGTAAACTAGACTTTTGTCTTATCTTACTGAGTATGTACTCGTATATGTATAAATATCGAAAAATAAGTTAATGCTTTTACCGATTGTTAAATAAGTACTTAATACTTTGTCATAAATTCTCATCAACTTGATAAATTGTGAGACCTAATTTTACGTACTCGTATGTACCACGTGAGTCGTACCTTGGTATGTACCACGTGAGTCCTATTTTGGTGTGTACCACGTGAGTCGTACCTTGGTATGTACCACGTGAGTCCTATGTTGGTGTGTACCACGTGAGTCGTACCTTGGTATGTACCACGTGAGTCGTACCTTGGAGTATTTCATAATTTCAGATAGATAAAAAGTTCATCTCATAATGTCCTGCATACAATAATTCAAAAGTCATCACATTTCAGAGTTCACATATATTATTACTATTTCTTATCCCTCCTGCATGCCCAAGTACTCAAACTCCGGTTGCAAAAATAACCACGCTTCGATCCACTGCCTGAATTTTCCATACCCCTTTTTGCGTTTCATGTTTTAAAATTGAAAATTACTAAGCAGATCAAGGCTCTCAAAAATATCTCTAAGTTTTCATTATTAATTGATCTTAATCATCTTGATACCATTATTAATTGATCTTAATAATCTTGATACCATTATTAATTGATCTTAATCATCTTGATACCATTATTAATTGATCTTAATCATCTTGATACCATTATTAATTGATCTTAATCATCTTGATACCTGTCAAAATATCATATATGAGACAGTTGGCTTGTATCAATGATCTGGTTTTGTTATTTTGTATGACACCCTCAAACATATCTGAATTAGAGATTCGGAAATATTAGAGAACATGACCGCGTGGCAATAGCATATTTTTTTATTTAACTTTTATAGCATATTGTATAGCTGGTGAGTTTATTGCATATTATGGCAATCTCTGCCAACTAACCAGAAATATGTTAAAGATGCCTCAAGTGAAAACTACAGCTAAATCTTTTTAGTAAAAATCTTAGTTCCAACGGAAATCGAGCCCGCAAACCCTAGGTAGGAATACGGAGGTCGAAAATATATTCTTATTAATCGAGAGTTTTGGTTGAGAACTGCTGGAGTATTCACGGAACTCGTGATTTGTAATTGCGTGTATTGCATCAATACCGAAAGTGAGAAAGCATCAATAATCACACACCTTATTAGGCGCACGCGAGTATTGTCAACAGGTGAACTATTGTATTTTTTTAATGAATTCCATAGCAATATCTAGAATATAACTGTTCAAACATAAGAGCGAACGAAGTTAGAGCCAATTTTCGGTTAGATAATAATTAGACTAGACTTTTTTGCTATTTCGTTTTTAAATATCATCGAGAATCGTTATTAATTGACTTCCACCCAAAACTTTTGGATGGAAGGGAAACGTTTCACAAACACAAAGAAGGCAACGGATATAATTATGGTTAGATGAACAATACATTTAATATTTTTTTAATATTGGCGTTAACACCGTGGAATTTCGTAATTACTCAAATATAATAAAAATGAAACACTGTTTTAGCTGCTAAAAAAGTGTTTCAATTGAAGTATATTTTAATATTGTGCTTCATATTAATAATCAGAATTCTGATTTTATCTTATTTTCACTGGATCAAATGTCGGGAACGAGTTGAATTTAAACTTTGTATCTTTGTATTAGAATCCCTTAATGGGATGTCTCCATTATATATTTGCATTAGAATCCCTTAATGGGGTGTCTCCATTGTATCTTTGTATTAGAATCCCTTAATGGGATGTCTACATTGTATCTTTGTATTAGAATCCCTTAATGGGATGTCTCCATTGTATCTTTGTATTAGAATCCCTAAATAGGATGTCTCCATTGTATCTTTGTATTAGAATCCCTTAATGGGATGTCTCCATTGTATCTTTGTATTAGAATCCCTTAATGAGATGTCTCCATTGTATATTTCATATCTGTGTCTGAGAGATGGGCTTTTGGAAAGGAGTACGATTATGATTGTATGTTCAGATTTCTTCTTCGTCTAATAATTGTTTGATCCAAATCAATCCAGAAGTGCGAGGTATTATGATAACGCTTTTGCCGTTGCTGATTCTGTAACATGGAGTGGTCAGCCTCTTAATATAAGATATGTAAGTGGCGTGTACAGCTTTAGGAAGCACTTGAAGACAGCCCTTTTTGGAAGCTCTTATCAAAATAATTATTGCATATTAACATTTCACACGTACTCCAAAAGTGGTATTATTATTGTACATATTGAAAGATCTACAAAAGTTTCTTTGTAGTTAGTTGGTCCGTTTGTAAGTTTTTATCCGGTTTTCTTAGTTAATATGTTTTTTTTGAAAATATGTATATTCGGAGATGAACATGATTCAATGGCCGCAGCCACTTTCTTCCTATCCTAACAGTCAATTTGTTTTACTTTAATATTTTGAATTCATTAATAATTGTGAAATTCGAGTGCCTATGAGGAGAGTCAACTCTGAATGTTGCCATATCAATTAGCCTTTTGTTATTATTTCAGACCTTATCTCCATCAGACCTCTTATATTTGGACAGTTTTAGAAGTTTATTTGGATCGCATTTAAACAAGCTCCCGACAAGTGGAAAATGAGTGCATCTACCAAAAAAACTGAACGTTTTTTATCATTTCTCACTTACTACCTTACTACCTTACTACCTTACTACCTTACCACCCCTGCTATCCCTCAACTCCTTCGCTTGTTTTTTTTTTCATTATTTCAATTTTTTGTCACACAGTTATTGTATAGCTTTTAATATCACGAATATACTTTTCCTGCTGAAAATATGAGAAGGGTACCTCTTTGGAGAGTAACAAAAAATATGAAATAATTTCAATAACACTTTGTATAGTATAATATTATACTCCGTCCTAGAAAATCATAAATAATTCTTTTTTTAAGTATATAAATTATTTTAAATTTAGTATTTTTGTGTTTATAATTTATTTGACAGTTTGAAATATTGAAATTCAAATAAAAAAATTAAATGCTTTAAAAATGAACAAAAACTAATCTGTCCACTTTAGTAACGGACAAAAATTGGACAGAATACAGGCCATAGAAATATTCAAGTCAGTGCATCGGGATTAACATCTGGCAAATACATAAATTTCCAAGATCTCACCGATGCTTGCTGAAGTTGTCTTCTGTCTCCCTCCACCCACAGCCCCCAATCTAGTTTAATTAATTAATTTTTATCGTTAGAAGCGTGTATGTCGGTACCAGTTCGAACAAAGTTAAATATTGTTTGTGCTCCCCTGATGATGAGGTGACAACTTGAAACTGGTAGAGAAAACCTGAAAAAAACATCGGTTGACGTTCACAAAACGGGCGAATATACCACATCAAATGGATGCCCGAGAGCTACTGAAGCGAGCGAACTGCGATTCTATTTCTTGTGTTTCCATATACTGAAGTAGAATGAGACGTGAATAGCGTCGCTTCCTCACCCATAGCGGTTTTTTAAAGAATGAATATACCTACGTCACACACTGGCACACGTTTAGTTGTATTAGTGAATTTATTCCCGATTTTCACAAAATATCTCTGATGTGGCCGATAAGTGCTAATTATTATTTTTTTCATTCAATGCGTAAATGTATTACGGAGGAATACCTAAAACCTGAACCCAGTATTTACTTATATTTATAGAGATATTAAAGTTTTTAGAAACAATGTGTACTAGTTACACATCACAGGACAGGAAGGGTTAAAAATATTGAAGGAAGGCTTAAGATAATAACCAATAGAATCATTGAAAATAATATTATATTTCCTTTTCCAGTTTTTATGCGAACCTGATTCCCGTTTTATTGTTTCCGGCAGAAAGAGAATGGACGTTGATAACATAATACAAGCCCATTTATATAAAGCCTTTTAATACCAATAGCAAATATTGTAACTTAATCATATGTGCCATTCAATATCATTTATTATATATAATGCTTAATAGAAATATAACTGGGCTGGCTGCGTCGTTTGTTATTAAAAATGTATTTATTCAAAACATTTTCAAGCCTATGACGTAGATAGTAAAAAGTTAGTAAATAAAAAGTCATCTGAATTAATTCGCAGATCATATTCTGTGGCACTGCGATGATATTCGAGTTAATATTGTAATTTCCGAAGGAATCTCTACTCAGCCTTCCATCGGTTCATCTTTGGACCAATACTCGGTTCTAGTCCTATCAAAGGATATTTTTGTTACATTCGAAATTTTCTGTGAAAGTACTGGCAACTTGCTTGGTCGTTTGAATTACATATTTCATGTCGCTTTTTAGGTATATTTACTACACTGTGAGTTTTCTTCTCCCGAAATGTTGGATCTGAAGTCCGACGTCGCTACTATTATTTTTACACTCGGATGTGTCGCCACCGGAGAAGGTGCCATTTTAGACAGTTCCTTCTTCGTCACAACATGACGTTGCGCTCATAAAACAAATAATGAAAATTATTATCTCTTTGTATAAATTACACTTAATGGGGACTTATTTTGCCCTCCGTAATAGCGTGGGATCAAATACAACTGAAGTGTCTTCCAGCCGAGGGGTAGCGGATTGAATTCTCGACGGTATCCGTAAAAAATAAGAATACTAAAGGGTATCTTGTAAAAGTGTTTGTCTGGTAGCAACGCTCGCATGAGTTAGACGTGTGTGGGTTTTGTTGTCTTCGTGTGAAGTAGTATTACCAACACGCACGATGACAAATTGAGAGCTTCGTGCTTACTCGAGTGGTTCTTAATTCGAAAATGGTTTTATTTTTGTGGCCGAAATCAATATTGTCACTCTGCCATATTCTTTAATATATGCTCATCGTTAATTTGGATATATTGAGAGATGTCATTTACATCTCTCAATAGACAAAAAAAATAGATTAAAAAAAAGTACATACATTAATAACTGAAGCATTACACAATATGTTACTTTAATCTTATAAACTTCATATAATAATGCTTATTTCTAAGGAAATATAGAAACAATATATTTTTTAAATATAAATTTTACCAAAAACTTATGTAATATGTATTAATCATATAAACAAAACGTACTTGACTTCAGCATTATCTGTCAATTTCATTGTTTTTTTAAAACAATTCATTCATATGATTTTTAACTTCTGAATAATTTTAATACACTTCAAATGGATAATTACCTGAATGTGGCTGCCCCTTGGATTGGTCACCTTCGTGAACCGTACAGATTGCACATGAGGCAGCGCCAGCCCTGACTACTGCTACAGGCATTATCCGTACTAACGGCATTTTAGGAAAACAGACCAGCATCGTAATTTCGCAGTAGTTTTAATTAGAAGTCATACAATTTTTTCACGTATCTTTAATATATAATGTTTAGATAAGTAAAAACGAGATGGACTTTTGTTTTAGAGTGCTTAATTTTAAACGGAGCGCGCGGCCATTTCGAGGAGTGTTGGGTGGGAATATCAGGAGTGGGAAGAGCGATCGGCTGGCCTCGGCAGATACCGTCATTAGTATGGCACACGATGTCTGAGAAAGAGGTGCACCCGTCGATTACGCAACGCATAAATACAAGTTTCTCACTCGTGTAAAACCGGCCGGAATTCTGCGAAGACTGACGGCACTGTTTGAGGATCAAACACTGTCAAAGCTTCGTGTGTTTGCCTGGCATAAAATGTTCATGAAAGGCTATGAAGGGGTCGAAAACGAGAACCATGATCGTCGCCCACGGATGAGCATTACCAAACAGAACATTAAAACGCCATTCGTGATTTTCTGGAAGGCGACCGAAGTTTGATGATTTCAGAATTTGAGATAGGAATAAGTTATGGAAGAACTTAATCCGTAATAACAAAGGACCTAGGATTCCGTAAAGTGTCTGCTCGATGGGTCCTACGTCTTTTGACTGCAGGACAAAAGTTGGCACTTTGGATGTCTGTGAGCGGCTCTTGGCGTAGTTTGCACAAGTAGGGAACGCATTTTAGAGTTGCACCGTCACCTGCAATTAAATTTGGGTACACTACTACACGCCCGAGTCGATACATGCCAGCGTGGAGGGGAGTAAGAAGGATGAGGCAGCCCCTGTGAAAGCCATGACACGGTTATCAGCTGGTAAGGTGCTGGCGACCGTTTTTTGGGACCGGCGCAACATTTTGCACATAAATATTTTGCTCGATCGTCGCATCATCTATGCGGCGTACTACTGCAAGTTTTTAAGTGAAATTAAACATGCATATCGATGCAAAAGATGTGACCAACCGATACGAGAAGTGATTCTTCCCCATGACAACGCGAGGCCTCATACTGCAGCTGTAACATGCAAACAATTAGAAAAAATGAGTTGGACACGACTGGAACACCCTTCCTATAGCCCTGATCTATTGTTCTGCGACTTTCATCTCTTTGGGCCACTGAAATAAGGTCTGGGAGGCTAACGATTCAATGACGACGGTCGAGTAGAGGGGTTTGTGCGCAATTGACTGTTGACACAGCCCACTTCTTTTTACGATGACGCGATATAAAAACTACCGATCCGCTGGAAAAAATGCAATTTTGAAGCCAGAGATTATTTAGAAAAATTATATGTACTTGGTTTTTTGCTTTCTGCAAATAAAAACATGAAAATAAAAAAGTCTATTTTATATTTGATCCACCCTCGCATAATAACGCACATACAGTACTACGATAATACGTTAATAATTCATGTTATATTGAAATATAAACATTAGACTTATTACACCTAGTTGAATGACGAACTTTCGTTTAGTATATATTTTCCATGCCACATTTGCGAAATAAGCTATAGAAAGCGTCCCAAATCGTACACGAACTGACTTTTTAAGGAATTTTCCTAAACTGACATTTTTCATTTCTCGAATGAGCTCAACATCGTCAATTTATCCCAACTGAGGGTTGAGCTAATTTATAAACTTTGTTGGCATAACTACTCGTGAGCCTCTTCACAAGGAAGTACTAACGATCATTTTTCCGATAATTAGATTTTTATCTACAAGTATATTTGTTCTTGTACTTTGAATTTTGTTTGGTGTAACTGGGTGAAGTCAGTATTAAATGTAAAATTTAAAAATAAAAGTTGTTTCTATTAAAATAACTGAATAGAAGGCCTTGAAGTAGTTTTCAGTTCAGTCGGTTAAACCAGTCTCTGTTAGCGAAAAATCCGTAACTACAGGTATAATGCAAAATCAAAAGAAAGATTCACATTGCATTTGATACAGTTTCGATGTGCTTCGATAATTTCAATCAAAGAAACAGAAAATTGTCATTTAAATATAAAATATATATTCTCCAAGCATGAATTACTTTAATGTTTTAAGATCTTGATATAAGCATCAGCATCGGTTTACTTTACTCGAGTTTTTGACACGTACAGTATCGGCTTTTTCCCTTATAATGAATGGCACACGATGTCTGAGAAAGAGGTGCACCCGTCGATTGTGCAACGCATAATTGTCACGTTTCTCACTCGTGTAAAACCGGTAGAAATTCTGCGGAGTTTATAGAACAGTGACATTTTGCAGATGATGTCAGTAAGGGGGTCAAATTGCAAAACTAGTGTTAAATTGCAAATTAAATTGCAAAACTTATTCGGGATTTAGTGGCAATAAAAAAATATGATAAATACAAAGTATGAAAATTCGAGGTATGCCTGTAAATAAATTGTTTTACTTTTCGTTAAAAAGAATCAAATTTCATTTAAACAGGTGAAAACATTTTTTGGCTTTATACCTATACAGTACTACAGTGTATATTATTTTATCACGGCATAATATTTTTTAATGGATTGTGTTACATATTATTGTAAACAGTTCTAAGTAATGGGCAATATTATGTCCATACGGCTAATTCTTTCCATCTACGAGTAAGTAGTGGGCAAGTTTATGTCCATACGGCTAATTCTTTCCATCTAAGTAGTGGGCAAGGTTATGTCCATACGGCTAATTCTTCCCATATTAGTAGTGGGCAAGGTTATGTCCATACGGCTAATTCTTTCCATCTACGAGTAAGTAGTGGGCAAGTTTATGTCCATACGGCTAATTCTTTCCATCTAAGTAGTGGGCAAGGTTATGTCCATGCGGCTAATTCTTCCCATATTAGTAGTGGGCAAGGTTATGTCCATACGGCTAATTCTTCCCGTCTAAGTAGTGGGAAAGGTTATGTATATACGGCTAATTCTTCCCATCTAAGTAGTGGGCCAGGTTATGTCCATATGGCTAATTCTTCCCATCTTAGTAGTGGGCAAGGCTATGTCCGTACGGCTAATTCTTCCCATCTAAGAAGTGGGCAAGGTTATCTCCATGCGGCTAACTCTTCCCATGTGTGCAAAGAAATATTACCAGAATTAGGTAAATCAAAATTGGACGCTTTCATAGTTTTATATTCTTCATTTATTTACACCATGACATGTCAAACCACGAAGGCGAAGTTTAGTTCCATGGCTATATTGACCCAAAAATGTGAACACAATATATTTTACAGTTATATTTTAATTCTTAAATGACTATTTAGGTAAAATAATTAATTTTAGAATTAAAACATAGCTGTAATATATAACTATTTAAAATAACTTTGGCTAAATATAGCCACGGAGTTAAGTTCTACCCACAGTTTGACAAGGCTTGTGTAGAAAGAAAAAAGTTGTCACTGAAAAAAAATATTGTGTATACGTATGTCTGTAAAAAAACACAACCAGGAATTGAATCCGGCAACCCAAAATATTTTACAAACGCGCAAATACTTAAACCACTAACGAAAGTACAGTTTATTAATTCAATCAGTGAAGAAATCGACAGTAAGAGTTGATAGTAAAAAAAGGGTCGATTCCTAAATACGAGTTGATTATCCTAAAGCAGGAGTTGAGAACTACGTTATCCTATCAAAAACCGAAGTCTCTTGTGAGAAGCTACAAATTTATTATGGTTGTCCAGAAAGAAACATTGTTTCGTTTATTTTGACAGAAAAAAACATTGACCGGGAAACATCGTCCTTAACTTCATTCTAAACATGCTGAATGTATAGTATTATGAAAGGCAATAGTCTGTATAATGTGTGTAGATTTCATGCCCAAACAAGCGTTGCTCACATATACTCGTACATCAAAGAACTGCAAAATGCGAATGATGGCGCTTTTGTTGCGCATTCAGAGGAAGAACTCCGAGAGAGCATGAGTGTCAATACAGAGGTGTATCAAATGTTTGGCTAGAAATAAATGTGCAGAAAATCCAAGAATTCGTTTATCCGGCAGAGAAGGAGGTACTACGGATCCCCGACATTCGAATGAATGGTGTATAACCACATGGTGTGTCTAACTTGACATATCGGGGCAGCATCCTGGCATCGAACTTTTCTCTTTCACTGAAGAGTTGCCTCAAGAGTGCTTCAGTAACTGTTGCTTAACTAAATAACACAATATTCTACAGCAGAAGTAGCTTCCTGACTACAAATATATCAGTATATAAGGTCATTGTAATCTCCACCCTTATCTATGGGTCTTAGACTGAAGGTGCATTCGAAGTCTTGAAATATTGTACTAACGTTTCCTTCATCGTATTCCTTGAATCCACTGGAGTGGTAATGTCACAAATGTCTCGGTCCTGCAACACTCTAACTGTAAACCTTTAAGGTATATGTTTGTCAAGGCAAAATTGCGATGGACCAGATATGTGATACACATGCGCGATCATTGGCTCCCAAAACGCTTCTTACACGGAGAGGTTGAGTACAAGCGAAGGGTTAGTAAGCATTGAAAGCGCTATACGGACAGTATGCGAAAGTCGCTGACTTTGTGTATAGCACTTGAGGATTGGAAGCAGGTGGCTCAGGACCTTGCAGGATGGAGAGCCGTCTGTTCTCAGGCTGATGACGTCTCAATGGTTAGACTTGTGAGAAACAGTCAGCATACTGCGAACATGTGTCAGCTTTGCCATATGTCAGCATGATCCATATGTCTTTGACATCTGCGGGAGGGAGTGCGCATCTAGAGTCGGGCTATTTTCTAGATATTCTTGAGCTATTCTTCCACATGATCGACGTGGAAGAGTAGCTGAAAACTGGCATTGAAGTGGTGAGAGAATCCTCGACAACGAGGCACAGCAACAACAACGATGAATAGTTAAACGTAGTTTTTTCGATTGTTGTTTACCCAAATTGCATAAGCGGTTTTTACGCGCAATTTCGAAGATGGTACTAAAGAAATTCAGCGAAATGAAGGTATTCAGGAGTATCGCTGGCAAAACCTTTCGTGATAGAGTACGAAACACAGAAATCCGAAGGATGTGCGAAATTGAAGATATTTTCAGATGGGGACGACAGAGAAGAAGGTTCTGGAACGAACATGTATCCAGAATGGCGGAACCAAGAGCCGTAAGAATGGTCAGGGACAGTATCCCCTAAGCAAGCAGACCTCCAGAACGACTTCTAAAAAGATGGAAAGACAGCTGGCGGTCGCCGTCGCGAGAGGCAAACAATGATGCAGGACCATAACAGGCCAACAGGCCTAAAATAAGAAGAAGAACTAAATAAGTTGTTTTTTTTTCCATTGCACGAGATAGTTTTGGCTCGTGAAACGAAGGTATGAAGAACAAATATCGAAATAAATATAAATGGTAGACCTTAGAGAAGAAGACCATGAAATCAACGGTTGAATCTAGTGAAAGACGTTATGAAAAAGGAAAACGTAGAAATAACGAGAAATCGTAAGATTTTTATGAGGTTTTAGGAGGTATGTCCTTCAGGAAGAGATGATGATGATTTGTTGATAAATAAAACTCGTTAGATCGCAATGCGGAAAGAGAGAGAGATTTATTTGGTAGACGTAGGTATTTATATCATTTTAGAATGTGCGCGGGAATGCGCTCGCGATATGCCTACGTCTCGTTCCTGCGGATGCAAAAACGATTAATGTTGTATGTAGGTGACAATTTATTTACGAAACTGGCGCAACAGCCGTGGTGCGTTCTCGCTTCGGCGTGGAATGCGGTCCGCTCCCGGCTGCGGGTTGAATGGGCGGCGTGTGAACTTTGGACTTGTTTATTTAGATTTGTCGAGGAATGCAAAGGTCACTTCATCGGTCATTGACCGTGTGTATGGACACCCACAGTGTTCCGAGTGTGTGACCGAGTGTGCGACCGAGTGTGCGACGACCGTCACAAGGTGTATGAATGAGATGAAGAATGCGAAGTATACTATATGTATTTTTTCAACATAGTATTTTTTTAAACTCAAACATTAGTCATTTCGAGAGAAAAGCAGGATTTTTTCGTACTGGGAGCCGCACGTTCCCGACCCCAGTCCTTGCGCCATAAACAAGACCGTCTGCAAAGGAGACCGTTTGAATTCAGTAGGGCGGCAGGGTGCGGCGACCGCCCGTGACAGATTGAGACGTCTAATCGGCCGTGAGACCTCCCGGACCCTCTAACAATCTGCTGTCGCACTCTGATTCGAAAGGCGGATCTCGGTTTACAAAATTAGGTCAGTTTTCGTCACATGATATGCTTTGTACAATCAAACTTTGTTCATGAGGCGCCTGTGAAAACTGTATTGCTTTGTTCATGAGGTGCCTGTGAAAACTGTATTGTTTTGTTCATGAGGTGCCTGTGAAAACTGTATTGTTTTGTTCATGAGGTGGCTGTGAAAACTGTATTGTTTTGTTCATGAGGTGCCTGTGAAAACTGTATTGTTTTGTTCATGAGGTGCCTGTGAAAACTGTATTGTTTTGTTCATGAGGTGCCTGTGAAAACTGTATTGTTTTGATTTACTTAACGTCTTATTTATGATAGTATATTAATAATAGTCATATGTTATAACATATACTACACTGCACCTAAATCCGAATAAATAATTAATATATATCTGAAGATCTGCTAAGGTTTCTTTGGGGTTCGTCTTTCCTTCTGCGGTTTTCTTACCAAATATGATTTTTTGTATAAATAAAAAAGTCAAATAAATTTAAAATACACATAAGCCTGGTAGTAAGATGCTAAGACGGTCTTCATGGTCTGGTGGTAAGACGCTAGTCTGCCGATCCGGAGGTTGTGGGTTCGATCCCCGCTGAAATTTTATTTTATTTAAAATGGGATTCCAGTCTGCTTTTCACTTAGGGCACATTAAAACATATTTCTGGTTGGTTGGAAGAGATTGCCACATGGCAATAAACTCGCCAAATTAAATATAAATAAATAAGCCTCTGTACATTGAATGTATACAAATACACATAACTCTCTACACATTTAATGTATACAAATACACATAACTCTCTACACATTTAATGTACACAAATACACATTACTCTCTATACATTTAATGTATACAAATACACATAAGTGCGTCCACCAGGGAGACCCCCGAAACGATGGAGAGGTAGCTGGAGCTCAGCATCACAGGAGGACAATCCTGCAGTAACAGACTCTTGAGTCTATAGAAAGTTTAAGAAGAAGAAGTAAGGTGAAATGTATGAAGAATAGAAATTGTCTAAGAAGAACTATGGATATGGTAAGGATATGGCTGGAATGTGTGACGCTCCTTCTCCTCCGTAAGGGACATAGCGTGATGGTATAGAATGTAAGTAGGTGTAACAATTAACAAGTATTTAGTAATTGTAATTTGTTTTATCAAACACTGTTTGACAAAACAAATTACAATGTCTTTGAACCTCAATGTTAATAATATATTTAGTAATTGTTTTCATACATCCTTGGATAGGCTTTTCAACTAGCTATTCCTAATCTAATCGGCTCAGCAGGGTCCACATGTGTGTGACATTTGCGGGAGGGAGTGCGCATCTAGGATCGGGCTGTTTTCTCACAGAATATCACATGAGCTCTTATCCCGCCGAAAATTTTCAGCGTCTTTTCAATCATGGATTACGCTACGCTCAAACAGAGATTGTCTATTGGCCTTTCCAGTTCACCGCTCCTCTTTCTTTACGTCGTCCTATACTGTCCATGCAGTGAGACTCTGGAATCAGTTACAAACCAATATAAGACTCGCTCCGTCCTTGGCATGCTTTAAGAAGCGACTGAAAAAACTCTTAATTTCTAGTCAGCAAAATAACGTGTCTCATTCCTGATTTTTCTTTTCCTTTCCTCTCCACCATCCCTTCCTTTTCTTTTGATTGATGATATCTCACTTTATATGAAAAATAATGTTCGGGTGATTGTCCGTCTTTGTGGGGTTCGTGGGCATGTGCTCACGTATATGTTTATGGATTTCGTGGGAATGGATAGTCATTTGAATTATTTATGCGACCACGTAACTTGTTTCATTTACTTTTGTCTGGTTGTTTGGAAGAGATTACCGCCTGGCAATAAGTCCGCCAGATTGTATTTGCAATAAAAGTGTTAAATAAAAAATTTAAAAAAATGATCGACGGGAAGGAACGATTCAAGATTGACGTTGGTGTGGCGAGGGGATCCTCGACTACGAGGCCCAGTAACGACAACGACTAATCAAATACAATGGCTTTTAGATTTTTGTAAATTTTTGTAAAACACTATATTCGCATCTCACTTTTGCATACGTCACTGAATAGCGAGGAGCTCAATTGTCTCAACCTCGCAAGTGTAAGCCACGCCCGAGCTAGCCACCAACCCTGCCGCGCCGCAGTAGCTGTTGGGCTGGCAACGAGACTAGATCTACGCCCGTTCCGTGAGCGTTGCCAGATGGTTTTTTTAATGTTTTCAGCAAATAAATCTCAATTATTATAATTTTTAACTTCAATTATAATTAATTAAGGGGATTATCTATGCATGTTCTTATTTTTCCGATTTAAAATCGCTAATTTTTGATCGCGTACTCACTACCCAACACCGGAGCGCGCGTCTCAATTTTATCACCGTAAGGGAAGGGTTAAGAAGTGGATCACTGTGCGTCGCACGCGTGATGAATAATTAGGAGGTCCCAAAATTCTTGAAACCATTTGCCTTCACAGAATGTCACCTCTAATACGAGTATGTCTCCGCCCCTTCGGGCCCTTTCCATAATTCCTAAGGCAGAATCTGCAGATACTCAGGTACTCTTACCCTTAATGACCGCACATCCACATGGTGAATGTGTATGGGCCGGGCCGCACTATACGAGTAGATATTACTTTAGAAGAAGTGTTTGTGCGTACGAAGTATGTTAGAGAGGGCTTCAAATTAGCCACCTTACTCGACTAACCGGTTTTCTGATTTTTTATATCCAAGACACCGGCTAACTGGTTTTGCAAAATATATGTATTTTTTAAGACAAACAACTTTCACATGAACCATATATGTTATCATTTCTCTTTTTGGATTACTATTTACTTGTGTAATGGAAATTAGGATAGCTTCTTGGCAGTCTCGGGATTCGAACGAGCAACCTATAGGACGTGAGTCCGCAACTCTACCAACTCTTCCACGGATATGCTTTTTCGTACTTAGTATTATTTTTTGATGAGTACATTTTTCATTGTATATTATAAATAGGGCATATTATATTTGTATGAAGTGGTTTGTAAAAATTACAATAAAACTGCTTTTTCCAATTATCAAAACAATTTTATATCAAATCATAATTTTAAATAAAAAATAAGAAGTCATACATATAAATAAGATTATTTCTAGAATACTTTAGTATTCTAGAAATAAAAAATAGTATAAAATAGTATTCAAGAAATATAAAGCTTTAGCTTATTTGATGTGGCGTTTGGGCATAGTTTGAAATGTAAATATAATGTATTACATTTCAAGCTATGCCCAAACGCTATATCAAAATATAACAAAAATAATGTGATTGGATAAAAAATTGTAAACGGTTAACCGAATTAAAATTACCATTGATCGGTTATTTTGACACTGTCCAGATAGTCCGGTTAACCGGATTCGATTTGAACCGGTTTGGAAGAGCTATGTGTGTAGTCCAGTATATAAAAAAAGTATAGTAATATTTCGTCATACTAATCTGGCTAATATTGTTTTTTTTATTTACACTCGTACATCCAAATGGTTTGTACATCTAAATATTTTGTATATCTAAATGTTTTGTGTACCTAATTTTTTTATATACCTAACTGTTTTGTATATCTAAATGTTTTTTTTAATACCGGTGTGCAAGCGATTTGTAATGAATTCAATAAATTTAGTTTGATGGGCGTTTTATGAACCGGGGGAATAGAGATGTTTTATGTTTGCTTTTTTAATTATAATGATGTTAAGATGAGATGGAGACAACCTGATTCGAGTAGGGCCGGCACGGGCGGTCCTTGTGGCGGTTTCAGGAAAGGGCCGGAACTATTTCCCTCTGATACCGAACTTAATTTTGACAGTGATTCGTCGTTTTTGCATCATGGATATTTGACACAAATATGATGAAAATTATAATTATGTTTACGGCAACAAATAGTCTTTATGCGCCAAATATAAGTATTCGAAAAAAGGATGTTTTTTCTTAAAAATTTTAATAAATATAATTTTTGTTACTATAAACATGTCAAATTTGTTGAAAATGGTAATTTTCGTCATATTTTGTCAAAAATATCCTTTATTTTTGACGAAAAAATGTCATTCCTTCACCAAGAAGATTTATATAGCAGTATTTTATATTGCGACACATCCCGCATATAATCGATGTAAAACACCTAATGAGCGCAATAAAAATATAACATAAAATTAAAAAGATATCCTCCAAGGGCTAGGTGGTAAAATATATATTCCAACCCCAGAGGTTACACGTTCGATTCCCGCTGGACCCAATTTTTTTACAAGGGTATCAGTCTGGTTTTCACTTGAGATCTCCTTTACGTCTTTCTGGCCGGTCGTAAGACATTGCCACATGACTACCTTTCTTAGCGTGAATAGATATGTGATAGTTTCTTGTTATATCTATAAGTTGCTGACGGAAGCTGCATCTAATCCGACTGTGAAGGAAAATATATGATTTTATGTTCCTGACAACTATTCGAGACACATAATAATTAGTAATTTATTTAGACTGACAATAAATACGAGTAGAACTTACTTGCCAAGTGCTTTTGCTCTGTGTCACGGACTGTCCCTTTTGAACGAAGCTTCGGATTGTTGTAAGTATTGTATTCAATTATTTATTGTTGTAAGTATTGTATTCAATGATAGTGTATACAGGAATAAAATACTATACTGCCTTCTAAATGCATGCTATCGATTTTTGATTGCATGCCATAACACGTTTTTTTCTCAACATTTTAACCTGCTGGATTTATTTCCATCTCGCAATATTTTTCAACCAACAAAAAATATGTTAAACAAACCTCAAGTGAAAATCAGTCTGGAACCGCTTTTAAAAAAATGTATGTAAAAACTCGTTATCCTCGCGTCGCAATGCAAACGTCTTAACTAACTTAACTACAAAGGATTTAGAATTTATCACTAATTCAACAAAAAACCACCCGGTTGTACTGTATACAACTTAAGCTATAGCACCACCCGGTTGTACTGTATACAACTTAAGCTATAAAACCACCCGGTTGTACTGTATACAACTTAAACTATAAAACCACCCGGTTGTACCGTATACAACTTAAGCTATAAAACCACCCGGTTGTACTGTATACAACTTAAGCTATAACACCACCCGATTGTACTGTATACAACTTAAGCTATAAAACCACCCGATTGTACTGTATACAACTTAAGTTATAAAACCACCCGATTGTACTGTATACAACTTAAGCTATAAAACCACCCGGTTGTACTGTATACAACTTAAGCTATAAAACCACCCGGTTGTACTGTATACAACTTAAGCTATAAAACCACCCGGTTGTGCTGTATACAACTTAAGCTATAAAACCACCCGGTTGTACTGTATACAACTTAAGCTATAAAATCACCCGGTTGTACTGTATGACATACAACTTAAGCTATAAAACCACCCGGCTGTACTGTACAACGAAAGCTTAAGAATATACGGTAAAATCAATCGTACGGGTCGTATGAGAAGGCTGCACGCATGTAGAAGATGCTAAATATGTGTGCCGCAATATGAAAGTCTCACATCATGCTATCTCCTCTCCGTCTACCCCGTCAAGGAGACAGCGCGATGCTATCAGTTTGAGCGGAAATTGAACTAAGACTGTTTGTCGTCACTTGAACACAAACTTTTTTGGGAGGTGTAATCAAAATTGGTGATGATATGATATATATTAATATTATGAATACTACACACATACACCTTAGGTCGCACTCATTACCTTATAATTATAACAATTGATGATGATATGATATATATTAATATTATGAATACTACACACATAAACCTTAGGCCGCACTCATTACCTTATAATTATAACAATTGATGATGATATGATATATATTAATATTATGAATACTACCTTAGGCCGCACTCATTGCCTTATAATTATAACAATTGATGATGATATGATATATATTAATATTATGAATACTACACACATAAACCTTAGGCCGCACTCATTACCTTATAATTATAACAATTGATGATGATATGATATATATTAATATTATGAATACTACACACATAAACCTTAGGCCGCACTCATTGCCTTATAATTATAACAATTGATGATGATATGATATATATTAATATTATGAATACTACACACATAAACCTTAGGCCACACTCATTACCTTATAATTATTATAATTGACGTATTTATATCAATTTTGTAATAGTTTTAATCTAGCAACAAAAGTGGATTCGATTCCCGGGCTAGAGCGCCCTTGAGGAGTTTCTTCTCTCAACAGCACTGTGTAAATTGTCCGCTTATTATTATTTTCTAATACTTCCCGAGATAGACTGCTAACCACAACTCGATATAAAATCCATGTGATGACGATGATACAATATTAAAGCGATAATACGAGAAACATTCTGAAAGGTTTAACGCGGAATTCGTAATGGGGCAGATTAACACAAATGTTTCAATAACACAAGAGTTCAGAGTATTGAGGGCCGAGATGGAAGCACAAGTACGAGTATATTTGCGTTTTGTCGCTCTGGAAACTTTAAATGGAATGAAATATCTTCGCAATTATGGCATTCAATGGGAATTTATCCTCCCGTGGGCATTCCGGCATCGGGGCCATTTATATTGCTTTTAAGGATATAAAATATTCCCTTGAAAGCCTATTACAGGATAATTGCTTTAATATGGAATATTTTCCACTTAATTTTTTTTTATGCGCAGAGTAATTATTGGCCGAATTAATCATAGTTGAAGACGGTATTACGGCCGTATTTCATTACAGGTTTAATTAACATCAAAGAAAATGGGAAATAGTAAAAGCTGTGTTCCGCGAAACGTTTATTTAAACTACATTTATTTAAACTCGATTTATTTATTAAAACTCCATTTATTTATTTAAACTCCGTTTATTTATTTAAACCCCATTTATTTATTTAAACTCCATTTTTTTTATTTAAACTCCATTTATTTACTTAAACCCCATTTATTTATTTAAACTCCATTTACTTATTTAAACTCCATTATTTTTTTAAACTCCATTTATTTACTTAAACTCCGTGTATTGATTTAAACTCAATTTATTTATTTAAACTCCATTTATTTATTTAAACTCCATTTATTTATTTAAAATCCATTTGATTATTTAAACTCCATTTGTTTATTTAAACTCCATTTATTTATTTATTTGAACTCCATTTATTTATTTAAACTCTATTTATTTATTTAAACTCCATTTATTTATTTAATTGCTCATGAAAGGTTTTTTTCTGACTCATAAATAAACAAGTATAATAAAAAAATATATGTATAAAATTACATGAAAAATGTGTGATTAATATCAAAACAAAATATAACATTGTATGAATAACATTGAAAATAATATTATTTAAAGTACTACACTAAATTTAAGAGCCTTTCAAGAAGGAACAGAGCGACTCATGACCGTCGTTTATATGAGGACCCTCACGGTTAAAAATAGTGATTTATCTACCATCGGCATTTCCAAGGGTAGGTAGGTTCGATTTATAGGTTGATAAAACAATCTATGTGGGTGCGTTGTCTCAAATAATAATGCAGAACATACAAACGAAGATTGTTATGTTTGGTTGGGTTAACTAGATTACCCTTAATTCAACAAAAAATGAACACTCAATCGAAAATATCTTTCACTCTCTTATAATCTATAATTTAGCATCCCCAGTAAAAAGAAACTTGGATAAAGCTAGGGATAGTATCGATACTTGGTCATGTAGAGATAAAGCTAGGGATAGTGTATCGATACTTGGTCATGTAGAGATAAAGCTAGGGATAGTATCGATACTTGGTCATGTAGAGATAAAGCTAGGGATAGTATCGATACTTGGTCATGTAGAGATAAAGCTAGGGATAGTATCGATACTTGGTCATGTAGAGATAAAGCTAGGGATAGTATCGATACTTGCTCATGTAGATATAAAGCTGGGGATAGTATCAATACTTGCTCATGTAGAGATAGCAGATATATCTTTTTTAAACTCTTTCTGGCATGAGTGAATATGTAACCCTCGCTGGCGCCCATATCCCATATTCTTCTTCTTCCCAGTGTCATGTCAGGTCCCCCCAACGTTGTATATCACCTGAAATCCATATCACCTGAAAGTAGGCATCTTTGTTTCCGGCAGCCCGAAAAGATCCTCAATGCTGCTTATACCAGTCCAATCACGTATATTGCGGAGCCAGGAGATTTGCCTCTTGTCAACACATCTTCGACCCTCCATTTTGCCTTGGATGATCAGGTACAGTAATTCGAACTTTTCTCCTCTAAGTACATGACCCAAATAGGATACCTTTCGGATTTTAATATTAGTCAGCAATTATCTATCGAATTTGTCTCTTTGAAGAACCCTTGTGTTGCTGACCATATCCGTCCAGGGTATCCGTAGCATTCTCCGGTGCATCCACATTTCGAATGCTTTCAGTCGGTTCATACTACCAACTTTGAGGGTCCACGATTCCACTCCATGCAATAACACTGACCAAACGTAGCATTTGACTAACCGTTGTCGAAGTTTCAAGTTTAGATTATCATCGCAGAATATCCCATATTATAGAATAATATTCCAAACGCGTGCAACGTTCTTTAAGGTCTGGTTAAAAACAAAAAAAAATGTTAAGAAAATTTGCTAAAATAAGACAGACTAATGTAACTTCTTATCTCGGGACCTTCGTTAGTCAAACAATTATAAGTTATTGAGAGCATTGCTGAAGTTCAATACTATTGTTTTGTATTACATACATGTCCGTTATATACAGTAAAAACTGGCGGGCTTATTGCTATGTTACAATCTCTTCCATCAGGTCTTCTCTACTGAGGGTCGTGATGCACGGGATGTTAGTGGTACAGGTTGAGATTACCTTTATATTCCAGCCAAGCAGAAATATGTTAAGGTGCACGAAATGAAACGCAGAGTGGAACCCTTTTTAAAATTAGTTTTATTCCACTATTTACTAGTTAATTAGTTTTATTTGTTATTTTTATTCCTATGCATTTCATTTTATCTGATTAAATCGAAACTATATCGAATGTAAACCAAATAAATAAATTTATATAAAAACCGTGTACTGTACTGGATACTCTAAACTCTAAAATAAAGCTGGCAGAAGATTCGGTGAATCAAACAGCTGTTATATTGTTTCATCTCCACATTGGAAATCATGAATTTTGTAAAGTCGCTATTAGATTCGTCTAGACTAGTTGTTAATATCTGCGATATAAATGGTTTAAATGTTAAGTCCTCGAGCATCGCAAACTCTCGGGAGTTTTCTTTATTTATTTAGGACCACTTGCGAAAACCGGGTAAAATGATTTCATCGTTTCCAAATTCATCACCTCACCCACATTTAAACTCCTCCGGGTATAATAAGCGATTCTCCTCCTCAAAGCCGGTTCCGAATATTGTCACTTACCTTGATCATCCCCTAACGATGGTCGGGAGACCTGGAATTTGTTTTCTGAATATTTAAAATCGGATTTTACCGAAAGCTGTCTCTGGGCTACAAACTTTTACGATAACGATTTAGTACTAGAGGATACATTCAATATGGACTCGAGTTAAACCTTCACTATTCTTCATCAGAATATTTAACAATAAATCACTTTTTTATTTCACTGATTCGATCAATCTCCACACACGTGATTCTACCTCCTATTCCGAGGACCTCTTCAGACGTAATGCTCCCGGTTTATTATGAAAGCAGTGCTTCTTAAGTCAGACTGGTATCTCGTTGCTGTGGAACTCCACATGAAAGAATGTATAGTATTGATACAAAGATTTCAATTTCAATAAACAAATTTCGTTACTTTATAAAAATATTGCTTAGAATCTGACAATATTAATGCAGAGAAAATATGTTGAAGACGTGTGAAACCTTTTGAACTATTTGGTTATTTATTACATAATGTTTTTGCTTATAGATTTGTGTATCTCTAATGTTTTTGCTTATAACTTTGTGTATCTCTAATGTTTTGGCTTATATCTTTGTGTATCTCGAATGTTTCTAACGATACGTAAAACTTTAATCTTACTATCCTTGAAATTATAATTAGTGTCTATAATATGGTTTACAAATACTGAAAAAATGTTAGATAGACAACTACATTTACTCCAGCATAAAATAACCAACTAGAGGAGACAATTCCCAAAACAAAACTTCCCCATCTATACCTCTCTTATTTGATTGGTGGCAAAGGTAATGGTATTTAGTAAATAAAAACTTTCACGTAAATGATAAACGAACAACACACGATAAACTCATATTGTTTCATCATCCAGCCTGCACTCGCAGCCGGGATACTTCACAATATCTACTATGTAAAGGTGAAAGGCCACCACATTGTGATCCACCCACAAGCGGAATGTGACTGCCACTTACATCTTGTTCATTCTCATCACATTTATCCGTGATTTTAAAGGGATAGATTTCTGGTTTGATTAACATTCAATTATATAACTTGATTATGATGACGTTTGCTATTTGGATGCCAGTGATGAGTTCTTGGATAACTTTAAGAGATGCCAACACTTTTGCATCTGATTAATATTTAGCCTAAGGAAGTATGAACACGTGTAAGAGTTTCAAAATATATCATATACGTCAATGTTGAGATTAGACAGCGAAAAACCTTTCACATTTTGTCGAGATTATTTTACGTGCTTAAAAATCCTAATTCCTCTTCGTATCTTAGCGAAAAATTTCAGTTTTTTTTTTCACAACACGGACGATCTTTTCCTTTGAAATATTCCTTTGCATTATCAACACACCACATAGGTGTTCCACTCGATACAACTGTTGAACGAGCTTCCAAGATCATCAGATGTGCACCATCTTTATTTACGTTTAACAGAGAATTGAAAAAATATTACGTCACTAAGAATATCCCATCAGCCTAATTTTAATTTGATTCCTTTCATTTCTCCTTAAAAGAATCCCCTTTCCTCTAGATCTACCATTATTGATAGGGATTAGTCACATGATTTTTTTAGTAAAATCTGTCGTGAATTAAAATAGTTTAATGTATACAAGAAGAGCTGGTTGGTTGGTAAAGACTGATGCATAGCAATAAGCCCGCCGGATGTACCATTTTAACCATGTACACAAAAAATTAAAACAAAATATATATTATTTATGTATTGTATATTATTTAATACAACAATCGATAGATAAAAAAAACTCAAGCACGATATTCGAAACGAACTCATATCGTTTCGCATTTGCTATGCATTAAAAACTATTACCCGTAGCTGCTACGTGTATTGCCCTATTATTCCGAACGAAAACGAGAAAACAAATCTCGAGAGAATTTTGAAAAAAAAAATAACAGAGGTAAAACGGTATAACAAAATCTCTCTGTAGCATCAAGACTGGAGGGATGGTAAAGCCGAACCGTTAAATAAAGTTAAATATACTCGTAGCACCGCACCCCGGTCATATAGCCGCACCGCACCACTCGCAAAGCTTCTTAACGTTTGTCAATAATTTTTATCCAAAAGGTGGGCTGGGCTTATCGGAGCTGGCGACTGGACTTACGTTTCAAATATAGATTTATATCGCCGAACGCCGAAAGTAGCTTTAATATTCTGTGGGGATGTTCGGGAAATGGGTGCATGCACGCAAAAGAATTTTCCAGTGATTTCGAGGTATTTGTGAAAATGTAAGTTCAGTAAATGTGAACAGGTCTACTAAGTGCTTAATTATGGTTTAGACTCATTGACATGAAAAGAAATGTTTCCTTTGACAGTTAGTCGTTTAATGACTAACAAAAATTAGTGTTGTGTCATTTTTTGTGACTGTGGATTACTTAACATATCTAAGTACCCATATCTGGAAAAAGGGTTAGAGCGGCTATTTCAATATACCCTAAAACGCATTATATTTCATGCATAAAATATTTGCTTTACATATAATATAAAATGCTCAAAACATTTTTTTACACGACATTATTTTTTCAACAATCTGTTATTGCCCATTTGACTACTCACATCGCCCACCAAATTCTGCCGAATCCAGTATTGCCCACCAAGATTCCTTCATCGTCCACAAGTGGGCGATATTGCCCAGTTTGGGAACCTATGATTTAAAGCAACATACCGTTCAAAAGTAAAGCCTTCTCGCATATTAGGGCCTCGCTAACACTACTCGTATCTCCAGCAAGCTGATTTTCTCCAGCAAAATGTCCTACTTCTTCTAACACTTGAGATATTTGCTTCGATAACATAGTCACTCTTTTAACCACATCAACTGTCCTTAACTCATTTTTTTTCTTTAAGATCTGTTCTAACCGATCGTAGATTTAGCCATGTCGTACTGTTTGGCGAGATCAGAAACACGAATACCATTCTCATGTTTACGAGTAGTTATTATTTCCTTCTTCGTTTCTACTGTAATACTTCGTTTCATTACACCACTGTCACCAACACTTTTCATTTTCTTGGGGCCCATAATGAGGGTTAATTTAATGCAAAATATATTTTATATATCATCATCATTGTCAACCAGGGTCGATCCATTGCTGGATGAAGGTCTCCCCAAGTTGACTCCAAATAGTTTGGTTTTTTGCTCGTTGATGCCACGTGATGCTGTCATGCTTCCTGATTTAATCTATCCAGCGTACCTTCGGCCTTTTTCTGGGCCTCTTTATGCCTCTTGGGTACCATTGGATTATTTCGGATGTCCATCGGGATATTGACATTCTGGCTACGTCTCCGGCTCATTGCCCCTTCATTCTTTTGCACACTTTTATAACGTCTTCTACCTTTGTTATATTGCGAATCCAGGTGTTTCGTTTATGGTCTCTTTTAGTATATTCCAACATGCATCTTTCCATGCCCCTTTGTGCCAACTTATTTCCTTTGTAGGTGGCATATTGGAGGAAATAGCACGAAGGACAAAACTAGCGTGGAGCTCATTTGGACGTTTGAACAACATCTTCAAAAGTAATCTCCCAATATCCTTGAAGCGAAGGGTCTGCAACCAGTGCATTCTTCCAGTACTTACGTATGGCTGCGAGACATGGACGCTCACAGTAAACTTTATATATAATATATTGTATATTACATGAATAAAAAGAAAAAAAATGTATCAAGAACAACGAACGCAACGACAAACAATGTTCACAACACGCACACCTGAGTACAACCAATGCGCCGTTACTTACAACTAATTCGTGAGCCGAGGCATTGTACGCAGGTCGAGTCAAAATTTGTTCGGAAATTGTGTTCGTAAGCCGATTTGTTCGAGACTAGAGGCGTTCGTGATCCGAGGTATATCTGTATATTATTATATGTTAATATGTCCTGAAATTACGCACGTGTGTTAAGGCAATGAAAATGAAAATACATTTGAGAGAGAAGTTATCAAACGATCTGGGTTCATCTCATAACATCTTCCCAATATAGATACACCCCCCCCCCCCCTAAAGGATGGCGGGTCAGACCACGAGGACGTCAGATGTTTTTCAGTCAACACCCAAGTATTGTAACACAATCCATTCAATTTATAATACTATGAACACTATAACCGTTTAAACACTCAGGTATTGTAACACAATACATTCAACTAGTTGCGACCCGTGAAATATTCACGGAAGTAAAACAAATTCTACTTTTGAAAACTTGTGGACCTTGTTTTTGTAAGAATCGAAGTATTCCTCCCTCGCTCTCTTGTATTCAAAATTCAATTCTCGTGTTTTTTCTTTGACGACAACCGTCGTATGGGTTTTTACCTATTTATATTATGATTTATAATACTATGGACACCATAACCATTTAAACAGAATGATTTAACACTTTTAACATCCAAAAGTTGTAAAACATTTTGCTATATAAGCGTGTCAAGCAATGTAATTAGTGTAATTGTACAATGTTTTTTTAAAGCGAAGCAGGCCTGTCACTTTAACTTATATTCATTGCGTAGAATTTTTCCAGTTTTTTTGTTAAATTGTTATGTTTAAAATGGAGTTCTACAAAGTAAAAACCAAATGAATTGAGAAATTTATTTGTATGTTTTAATATGTTCTTTCTACGATAAATTTAAAAAATTGTCTGGTGCATTTTGTGCGCTTGAATTTATCCAAACATAAATGAAGTTATTTGAGTTTTTCATTAAACTTATTGTAATCCTCGGGAGCTTATGATATTGTGTGCGGCGATGTCAGAAACATTCGCCAGCGCTGGGTTCAAGAGAGAATGTCAACACAACCACAATCGCTAGGAAAAGTGCATCGTGGACGGTGCACTTTTATAAAAAAGAGTAAATGAATATTTACTTTGCAGTTTATAAAAAAATAAAAAAAAACAAAGCGACTTAACAGTGTGAAAATAAATATGTTTGCAATGACCAGTTTCGTTTTTTTTTTCATTATCATACATGCTTACCATCACGCCGTATCCCCGTCAAAGTAGGAAGAAAGGAGAGAACGCCAGAGTTTCCTATCGTGACAAACACATTTTACATCTTCTCATACGGCTCCTACGATGTCTCTGACTTTTTACATTTCCTTTTTTAAAAAATCGTACATTTTATCCAATAAAACTTATTTTGGTATTTCTTTGCTATCCCACCCCACCCCACCCGCTCCCATTTGCACCGAACATTTATTATATTAGTGTTTCTTTATTAATTTGTTCCACGTGCCCCGCTCCCCCCCTCCCACACTATCTCAAAGTGATCTCCATCTTGCACATCAACATTAAGTTGACATTTATTTATAATCACTTCATTAAGTTATTCTGCCATACATTGTCCCCTCGTGTACTCTTCTTAGAGCACGCATTTCTATATAATTTATTCTACTCTTGTTTCTCTTCTACGTTTCACTCCCATACATCAGAGTTGGTACTAAAATACTGTTGTGCACCATCATCTTGGCAGATTTTGATACAGTCCGGTTAGAGTATATTTGTTTTTGTGCCCCATTGACTTTGTTTTCAATCGCAGCCCGCCGTTTCCTATGGCTTTTTTTATAATCATTCTATTTCAACAACTCCGTGGCTTAGATGGTAAAAATATTGTACTGTACTGAATCTGATGGCACACAATGTAACCCATTCGGCTTTAGCTGGAATATAGTGTATACGAGTACAGTACCCGGCGGTAAGTAATACACATCGGGCTAAGAAAGAGACTGTCGGCCATAATCGGCTAACTTCGGCTTTGTAGATCATCGTCTCTGTCATTCATACACGTGCGCCGTCGCGTACGGACTGTTAGGTCGAGGCCACACCAAAATGCTGCGTTAGGTGCTAAGCTAGTTTAGGTGTTTATTTCTCTTTATATAACGGTATAATCATACCAGTTTCAAGGTTTGTACTGCTTCATCAGGGAAGCTTAAATAAGACTGAATTATGTTCGAACTGGTACTGACACATATGCTTCTAACGGTAAAATTCGGGTTGGGGATTGTGGGTGGAAGGAGGCAGGAGATAACTTCAGCGAGCAGTGGGGAATATGTATGTTTACAAGATGTTCATCACGATTCAAATCCGTATAGTATATGTAACAAATTTGTTACTTAGGTCGAGGGCACACCAAAATGCTTCGTTAGGTGCTAAGCTAGATTTTACGTGACTCATATACTAGGTGACTTCACGCCTGGCCACACCAAAGTGCTACGCACAAATTCATTTGACTTATCTTGTAAATAAACATTATCTTGTAAATAAACCAACACGTATGTTCGCTAGGAGATTCACTCGATGACTAATCGTCATTCAACGTAGCGCAAAGCGCGCAGTGTGGCCACTGCGATAGTATGCGGTACGTAGATTCGTTAGGATATGTCGCCTAACTCGCAACATAGCTCTAAGCATCAAGCGAGGCTCCTTCCTATGTGGCCGAGGCCTTAGCGAATCGTGCAACAAAGACGACGCTCTACAAAGCCATGTGTATTACTTACCGCCGGATACTGTACATGTAGTGTTCATGTGTAAACATTAATTTTGATTAGACCTCACAAAAAATGTTATTTTCAAGTGTCGTCGAAAGCTCATATCTGTGTAATTTTAAGAAAGGCTATGACCGATCCAATTTAAATTTAACGCAAGAAAACAAACATTTTCCAAAAATAACGATCCTAAATTCATTAAATATTAGGCATAATAATATAACTGTTGCAATATTAATCAATAAATATTAGGCATAATAATATATAATAACTGTTGCAATATTAATCAATAAATATAAGGCATAATAATATAACTGTTGCAATATTAATCAATAAATATTAGGCATAATAATATAACTGTCGCAATATTAATCAATAAATATTAGGCATAATAATATAACTGTCGCAATATTAATCAATAAATATTAGGCATAATAATATAACTGTCGCAATATCAATCAATAAATATTAGGCATAATAATATAACTGTCGCAATATTAATCAATAAATATTAGGCATAATAATATAACTGTCGCAATATTAATCAATAAATATTAGGCATAATAATATAACTGTCACAATATTAATCAATAAATATTAGGCATAATAATATAACTGTCACAATATTAATCAATAAATATTAGGCATAATAATATAACTGTCGCAATATTAATCAATAAATATTAGGCATAATAATATAACTGTCACAATATTAATCAATAAATATTAGACATAATAATATAACTGTTGCAATATCTATCAATAAATATTAATCATAACATAAGGTATTCTTCTTCTTCGCATCTGTTTATGTTTAGAAAATCATATTTTTATTCCCGACATTTAAATTTAACATAAAATTAAAAACCTGCATTTATGAAATACGTGTATGTCGTACGAGTACAAACGGTGCAAAGATCTCTCAGTAAGGTAAATTATTTAATAGAAATACATTTGATAAGAAAACTTACCAAAGGATGACGAACAAAGAAATATTGCATTACAATATCTGTGGAATACTCGTACAGTGAGTGACATGATATACTCGTATGTGGCGTTATGGTAGAAGTCGATATGTCCGTTTTTGTCATTTTGTGTTTATTCTCCCAATTTATAGAAAACATTTCTCAGCATGTTGTGGCAAAACTTGGTGTGTCAGTCATTATCCAAACAAAATATATATTGGTTGGAAAAACTTAAAAAATGCTTATTTGTACTGATTTTAACAGCTTATCAAAGTTATTGTTTCTCCTGTAAACTAAGGTAAAACGGATAAATCAACTTCTGCCATAACGCCACAGATAACATACTCGTATATTGAAAACATTTGGTGATACTGATATTGACTGTTAACGATAAATCAACGTACTCGGAGAGGATCCGACCGTGCAAGCGAAGTATTTGCCCATTCTGCATAACATAGAGATGGCTTTACGTTCATGATGGGGGATGCAACTGCAGTCTGGTGTTTTGTGGTGCTATAAACTGCATTATCAGTCGGCTTAATGAACTGTGATATCACCACCCTTGGATATTTACTATTCGACCGGGAATTGTTTTGCCTTTGCATGCATTTATGCTGAAATAAGTCTGGCAGTGAATGCGTTGTTTGCCGTGATTGAAATCGTACATGAGCTCGGATATTTGTTATCATCCCCATCACGTCATGTACCTCATAAAATAAGGTAAAGATAACTGATAACACGACACTACAAAAGAAGGTAAAGATAACTGATTACACGAGACTACAAAAGAAGGTAAAGATAACTGATTACACGAGACTACAAAAGAAGGTAAAGATAACTGATTTACACGAGACTACAAAATAAGGTAAAGATAACTGATTACACGAGACTACAAAATAAGGTAAAGATAACTGATTACACGAGACTACAAAATAAGGTAAAGATAACTGATTACACGTGATAACTGATTACACGAGACTACAAAATAAGGTAAAGATAACTGATTACACGAGACTACAAAATAAGGTAAAGATAACTGATTACACGAGACTACAAAAGAAGGTAAAGATAACTGATTACACGAGACTACAAAAGAAGGTAAAGATAACTGATTTACACGAGACTACAAAATAAGGTAAAGATAACTGATTACACGAGACTACAAAATAAGGTAAAGATAACTGATTACACGAGACTACAAAATAAGGTAAAGATAACTGATTACACGAGACTACAAAATAAGGTAAAGATAACTGATTACACGAGACTACAAAATAAGGTAAAGATAACTGATTACACGACACTACAATAGAAGGTAAATATAACTGATTACACGACACTACAATAGAAGGTAAAGATAACTGATTACACGACACTACAAAATAAGGTAAAGATAACTGATTACACGAGACTACAAAATAAGGTAAAGATAACTGATTACACGAGACTACAAAAGAAGGTAAAGATAACTGATTACACGAGACTACAAAAGAAGGTAAAGATAACTGATTACACGAGACTACAAAATAAGGTAAAGATAACTGATTACACGAGACTACAAAATAAGGTAAAGATAACTGATTACACGAGACTACAAAATAAGGTAAAGATAACTGATTACACGAGACTACAAAAGAAGGTAAAGATAACTGATTACACGAGACTACAAAATAAAAATTAAGTTCTGTTTATGAAAATTGGTTATTCTCACAATTTTTGGGATATTGAAATATGAAAATTGTGAAAATATATGAAAATTGGTTATTCTCATTATTTTTGGGATATTTGGTTTAGTGCAATTGGAAGTGAAATATATTTTTTTGGAGGTGAGTTGAGAATTGAGCTACTCGTACCTTGCTTATCGCGTACAATGTTTTAGGCTATATGTATGGTTTTATCCGTAATGATCTGTGTCGTTATGGATTTATCCCTTTTTCGTGTTCCCTGTTTGCGGTGTTTAGTGTCTCGTGCAGCGGCGGCCGGTTCCGGGGTGCGCTGGTGCGCTGAGCACCAACGTACCTCGAGATGCTGAGCGAATATGAAATATCGCTGTCTCACGGTTTACCGTATGTCTCTGTCTACCCTATATGAATCTGTGTTTCCGTCCGGTGCGTATTGGAGATCGCTCCGGTAGTATTGGAAAACTTGGTCGGACAATTTTTTTAAATTTTGTTTAATATATTTTTTTTAATTTTCACTTAAATAAAAATCCTCGTACTATTTGTCAGTATTCTTATACATATTTAATCTGTACAAATATTTAACATTTTTGGAAGTCATGTTTGCTAATAGGTATATAATTTAATTATTGCGAATTATTTCTCCGGTTCAGCGCACCAACGCACCTCTAGACCGCTGCTCCTTAGTGCGGTATTTACACATTGGTGATGCCGAAAAATTGAAAAACTAGGCCAGGAGATAATAATATTTTCGTCTCTTTTAATTAAGCGAAGTGGACTAAGAACGTTGCTTGCAGTTTGTCAATGTATATATTGGTTTTACTACCGCACACGGAAGGATCAATTGTCATGTCGACGAACTAAGGTCATGTACTTATCAGTTTGTATTCTTTGGATAAAACTTTTCTATATAGTATATTTACAGATAAGTGAAACAGATTGTCAACCACAGCATTCAACTCCGCATCTGGCTGTTCCGTCTTGAAATGTAAAAAGCGTGCATGAAGTAGAAAGGGGAGAAGAGAAGAGGAGGGAAAGTAAGGAGGAAGAAGTAATAAACTCCCAGAAAGAAGCGCCAGGACAACAGATACTGACAAAGTTTTCGCATTTGCAGACTGCCACCCTCACAAATGAGGCTGTTGTTCGGCACACTACCTGTTAACTCTGTGATTCTCAAATACAAATATTTTTATAATGTTATATTATATTATTTGTCGAGTTTGATTTATTTTTATTTTATATTAAATTTATTTTATCAAAAAATAAATAAATATATGAAAATTAAGGCAAAGAAAATGTTGTTGAAGGATCCTTCTGAACTCAACAAAATCAACAAAAAAATGTTGTTGAAGGATGCTTCTGAACTCAACAAAATCAACATTAAAATATATCCACCATAAACAGATTTAGAAAAAAACGAAACACAGTCTGGCTTTTCCTTTAGGCTTGTTAAACAGCTTTCTGGTAGGTTGGAAGATATTGCTACAAAGCAATAAACCGGCTAGGTGAGATTGTATATAGCGGGTGTAATATAATACAAAAGAGGTAAATATAATGGTGGTGATATTTGGGCAATATTTTATAAATGATGGAAGAATTGAGAGCGTGTAGCGGCGTGTAACGCAGTGTAACGACACGTAACAACGTGAATGGGGGACTAAACTATGTATACTTAAACCGGACAGTATCAAAATCTGATAAGATGATGTAATAGAAGCAATGGACGAAGGAAAGACAACAAATGTGAAGTGCAAATATGATTGGATGGTGTGGGAGACGAAGGCCAAAAAAAGTATGATTGGATCAAGTTAATAATATTTTGAAAGAAGGAAACGTAGAAAGTCAGAGAAATCGTAGAAATTGTATGAGAAGATATTTATTTATTTAACACTTTTATTGCAAATACAATCTGGCGGCTTATTTATTTTATAACTCATTAAATACAATATTGCCAGGCGGCACTATCTTCCAACCAACCAGACAAAAGTAAATGAAGCAAGTTACGTGGTCGCATAAATCATTCAAATGACTATCCATCCCCACGAAATCCATAAGCATATACGTGAGCACATGCCCACGAACCCCACAAAGACGGACAATCACCCGAACATTATTTTTCATATAAAGTGAGATATCATCAATCAAAAGGAAATGAAGGGATGGTGGAAAAAAAAGGAAAAGAAAAATCAGGAATGAAACACGTTATTTTACTGACTAGAAATTAAATTTTTTTCAGTCGCTTCTTAAAGCATGCCAAAGACGGAGCGAGTCTTATATTGGTTTATAACTAATTCCAGAGTCTCATTGCATGGACAGTAAAGGACGGCGTAAAAAGAGGAGCGGTGAACTGGAAAGGCCAATAAACAATCTCTGTTTGAGCGTAGCGCTAATCCATGATTGGAAAGACGCTGAAATTTTTCGGCGAGATAAGAGGGGCCGGCGGGACAGTTAAGGATATTATACAATAAAGACAGTATGTGAATTGGGCGTCTATTTCTAACATTCAACCAGTTCAATGCCTTCTGGTATGAAGTTATATGATCGTACTTTCGTAGATTGAAAATAAATTTTAGACACACATTTTAAAGGCGCTGTAATTTGTCCAGCTGTTCCTCTGTAACATCCAAGTAACAGACGTCCGCATAGTCCAGAATCGGAATCGGAAGGTATATGTGAATGTGAAAGAGCCGAAAGATGTATGACGAGATAGTCTGACTCTCTGTCCTCTCTGCCTACTCCGAAAGGGACATGGCGTTATGGTATGTATATAGCTTTTTGACGACGTGTCCCTTGCGGGGTTGGCTGAGAGAACAAATCTTAATTTTTTTTTATTCAAACGCAACTTTCGCCTCCTCCATATTCTTACATATCGTTAAATATAATAGATATATGTTATTGTTATTCACTTTACCTTCTTTCAACACCTCGTCTATTTTGTCTAGCCACGTTACCTCGGTCAACCTCTTCCTCTTCCATGCACATCGTGCACTTTTGACTTGTGTCCTTTGCGTATATACTTCTAATTTATTTGTTCAAGTACACCTCCCTCAACTTGTAAATCCCGCCTGCAGCGCCATTTGTCAGTGGCGCAACTGCAATTACCCTCATCCCCGACCGCGCCAGGTGGCGCGGTGCGGCTCGTTTTACCATTGGAAACTTCCTCAGTGCTTTCCGAGATAAATATCCTCCGATACACGCTGTTTTCTTGTTCGTTTTGCCCATACAATAAGTAGTTTAGGGGCTTCTCAAAACGCAATCAGCATTTACAATATACCGTATTTTTTTAATAATAAGACGCAGAGCCAAATTTATGAGACATTTAAAAAAAACATAAAATTATTTACTATTAATTTACAATAATTATTACCAAAACTTGTACCAACAGCATTCAGTTCATCTTTATTCGTCTCGTTACTGTCACTGTAACGAGACGAACTTTTGTATTATTGTCAGAACTATTATGGCACTCTCTTCAAAAACTAAGTAATCTACGAGTATGATACCATTAAATGCGCTTCTTATGCCACATATACGATACCATTCAATGCGCTACTTATATCACATCTACGATACCATTCAATGCGCTACTTATACCACATCTACGATACCATTCAATGCGCTACTTATACCACATTCTCGATACAATTCAATGCGCTACTTATACCACATCTACGATACCATTCAATGCGCTACTTATATCACATCTACGATACCATTCAATGCGCTACTTATACCACATCTACGATACCATTCAATGCGCTACTTATACCACATCTACGATACCATTCAATGCGCTACTTATACCACATTCTCGATACAATTCAATGCGCTACTTATACCACATCTACGATACCATTCAATTCGCTACTTATACCACATATACGATACCATTCAATGCGCTACTTATACCACATCTACGATACCATTCAACGCGCTACTTAAACCACGTCTACGATACCATTCAATACGCTACTTAAACCACATATACGATACCATTCAATGTGTTACTTATACCACATCCACGATACCATTCAATGCGCTACTTATACCTCATCTACGATACCATTCAATGCGCTACTTATACCACATCTACGATACCATTCAATGCGCTACTTATACCACTTCTACGATACCATTCAATGCGCTACTTTTTCCACATTTTTTAAAAAGACTTAATAATCGTATCTTCTTTAACAGCTTGTTACGTTTTTTTTACCCATGAAAAACTTTCGAAAAATATACATTCGTACAATACCATCACGCCATTTCCTTGTCTTGGCAGGCAGAGGCCGAGCCCAGGCATCTTCTACATCCATACACCTTCTCATATAACTTCTATGATTTATACGTTAACTTTATACGTTTCTTTCATTCAAAAATCGTTCCCTTAATCCAATCTGACTTTCTTTGGGCTTTCTCTCACACGTCTTTCATTCACTTTTGTACTATATAATTTGTTTTGTTAGTATTTTTTCATTCATTCGTTTTACATGCCCAAACCATCTCAGTGTGCTCTTTTTCATCTTAGTTAACAGCCTTAACAGAAGTTAACATTAATTCCGAATCAATCCTATCCATATTCTGTCATAATAGATTGTCACTCGATGTATTTGTCTCAAAGCACGCATTTCCTCAGCACGCTTTACTACCATACAAAGTTGGCACAAAAATACAATTTCGCACTATTATCTTAGCAGATTTTGATACCGTCTGGTTTGGGTATATACATTTTAGTGCCCAATCAACTTTGTATCTCATCGCGACACACTGTTCGATATCCCTCTGAATTCTTCCATCATCTGAGAAAACGCTAGTTTATTAGCAGAATTCCTCAACTCGCCCCAATATTTCAGTATCCACCCATAATCGCATTTACTTTTCCTTTCCCTCTTTTCTATGACCTTACTTTGGATGTTGCAGCATGTTATATTAAAATTACTTTGGATGTTGCAGCATGTTATATTAAAATTACTTTGGATGTTGCAGCATGTTATATTAAAATTACTTTGGATGTTGCAGCATGTTACATTAAAATTACTTTGGATGTTGCATCATGTTATATTAAAATTATTTTGGATGTTGCACCACGTTATATTAAAATTACTTTGGATATTGCAGCATGTTATATTAAAATTACTTTGGTTGTTGCAGCATTTTATATTAAAAATAAATAAATGCTCGGATATGAGAAGAAATACGTGTATAGTATTTATTTAAGTACATAACATAGTTTATATTATTTTCTGCTCGAACTTATTATCACGTATCAACTACCTTCGGACTACAAGATATGTGGTTTTACGAGGGCTGGTCGGTCAAAAGGTGGTAGTTTCCAAACATGTTAAGATAGTCGGCTCCTATTAAATTCTTATGTAAGTTTTAATCCAAGATTTGTAAATTGGTTTGTTATGTAAGCTTGTTAAGCATTGTACCGAGAACTGTTTGACAGTGCTTTTGTTAAGCAAAACAGGCCTGTTACTTCAACTTGAGTTTACAGTATATATATTTTTTACATTTAAATGTAAACTCATTCAGTTAGATAATAGAACTCTACATTTTAAATACTAAAATCGTTGTTGACCTGTAACACCATCAATCGTCAATGAAGTTGACATGTTACACCATCAATCGTCAATGAAGTTGACATGTTACACCATCAATCGTCAATGAAGTTGACATGTTACACCATCAATCGTCAATGAAGTTGACATGTTACATCATCAATCGTCAATGAAGTTGACATGTTACACCATCAATCGTCAATGAAGTTGACATGTTACACCATCAATCGTCAATGAAGTTGACATGTTACACCATCAATCGTCAATGAAGTTGACATCTTACACCATCAATCGTCAATGAAGTTGACATGTTACACCATCAATCGTCAATGAAGTTGACATGTTACACCATCAATCGTCAATGAAGTTGACATGTTACATCACCAATCGTCAATGAAGTTGACATGTCACACCATCAATCGTCAATAAAATTGACATGTTACACCATTAATCGTCAATGAAGAAATTATACAGTATTGTTTTCAGGAGGATATGAGCATACAAAAAATACTTATTTATATAAAAATCGATTTCGAAAATGTCCCCTTCATAAGTAAATATTATTATTTGGCAGCAGTAAAGGTAAGAACGCAGAATTTAGGTTTTTATATTCAGTCTTGACGATATTACGAGTATATGATAAAAAGAAGAAATATTGTCCGCACGTCACGAAAATATGGCGAGCTCTGACATGAATCGCGGTAGAAATTCATTTCCTCTTCACACATCGAATGGAAATTATAATATTATATAATATCCCGCAACGTATCCATACGAATCACTTGCATTTTTCTTGGATAAAAAATGGGGAAATTTCTATTGCCTTCACAAATGTATATTGTGGAAATATTGGAAGTTCGGAATACTATGAAACGGAATAAACACAAAATAAATAGTGCATCTATCATATACTTCAATAATAATAATTATAATAAATGACAATTTATATAACGCCGTTTAGGGAGCAAACTCTCCTCAAGGGCGCTCTAACTCGGGACACGATCCCACTATTACTAACGGATTTAAAATATTACAAAATAAGTATACATACATAAGTTGAGTATAAAGATAAGAAGGTAAAGGCTGCGGCCATTAGATTATGTGCTTCCCCGCATTTGGATATGTTCAGATAAATATATAATATTTGGTAAAAAAAACCGCGGAAATACGGACTATAGGGAAGTCCATGTAGATCTCCCGATATGTGATAATTACGCATTCGGATTAAGGTGTAGTGTAGTGTAGTACATATCTTTGGTGTTCAATTAAGATTTAAAACAAATCGAAATTTGTGGGGCTTTTTTAGTTATTGTCATCAAATAAATGGCAGATGTAAAAAATATGAATTTGATATCTTAACCAATATAATCATCAATTTTCTCTCAGACCAGTCAATAAAAGTTGTCTTCAAGCGCTTCCTAAAGCTGTACACGCCACCCATATATCTAACACTAAGAGGTAGACCATTTTACGTTACAGGACCAGCAACGACAAAAGTTCTATTATGGTACCCCGCCGTATTGGATTGATTTGGAGCAACCAATTTATTCGATGAAGAAGAAATCGACCTCAAATATATTTCTTCTCTCCGAAAGAGTATCTCTCAGACACGGACTCGAATGGTACAATAGAGGCATCCCATTAAGGGAATCTAATGCAAAGAGACAACGTTTGAAATCAATCCGTTCGAGACACTCGAGTCAGTGTACACTTTTTAGGAGTGGACTCATGAGTCCACTCCTAAAAATATTAGGAATGTTAGAAATATTGCCAAATACCATGGTATTTGGCAATATTTCTAACTAAAGGGTCTTTCAAATTGAGCGGGGTTTTTTTATTATCCTTTTTTTAATTCTTGAATAAAACGCACAGTGCGCTTTGATTTCAAAAACTTTTTTTATTGGTTACTGAAGTATGATGTATCACATTTAGACACAAAAACAATATCCGCCAAATGTCCACCTCTTGCAGCTCTACAGATGTTCACTCTTTTGTCAAAATTTTCGATTACATTTTGGCATAATTGCGGTTCTAGCTCACCAATTACGCGATTAATGTTATCCTTCAGCTCAGGATTTGATCAGGGATCATTCTTATAGAGCTGGTTTTTCACGTAACCCCAGAGAAAACAGTCCAACGGTGTCAGATCACATGATCTTGGTGGCAAATTAACATCACAGTTTCCGGATATTACAATACATAAAATAATTCAATAATTTGAACGCGTTGTTGTATTGTATACAATTCCATTTTTATAAATGTCATACATTACACTTCTCAAATGTGACAAGACCCAGGCAAGTTCGCGACGCTATCTGTGTTTATTCCAAGAAATTACAAAAAAACGCTCAATTTGAAAAACCCTTTACCAAATATTGAACTAACAGCTGCATTGTAAATATATTGGAGTCGAGACATATGCGAGTCAGGGAGACTTAAATAAATAGAATTACAATAATCCAGACACGATGCTGAAAATTAATTAATAAGATAATTAACTTCCCTTGTTGGAAGATATCGACGTACGAATTTTATCTCTCTTAAACTATAGAAGCTCAAAGAAACTGTACAATCTTCGTATTTGACGAAAGTGAGCTAACTTTCAATAAATTCACCAAGAATTGGGAATTATTCAGTTTAACCCTTCCCTTACGGTGATAAAAATAATACGCGCACTCCGGTGTTGGGTAGTGAGTACGCAATAAAAAATTAGCGATTTTAAATCGGAAAAATAAGAACATTCATAGATAACCCCCTTAATGAATTATAATTGAAGTTAAAAATTATAATAATTGAGATTTATTTGCTGAAAACATTAAAAAACCATCTGGCAACGCTCACGGAACGGGCGTAGATCTAGTCTCGTTGCCAGCTCAACAGCTACTGCGGCGCGGCAGGGTTGGTGGCTAACTCGGGCGTGGCTTACACTTGCGAGGTTGAGACAATTGAGCTCCTCGCTATTCAGTGACGTATGCAAAAGTGAGATGCGAATATAGTGTCGCGCTTCCCGCATACTATTCACCTATCGTCAAGACCCAAGATCGAGGCACTCACAGCGTTTAAATGCGAATTTGTTTCCGATATTCACGAAATACTTACGATGTAGTCGATAAATTCTGATTATTATTAATATTATTTTTTAAATCAATGCGTAAATATATTATGGAGGTATACCTAAAATCTTAACCTTGTATTTATAATATTTATAGAAATATTGATGGTTATTAGAAGCAACGTGTAGAAGATACCCAACACAAGGAAGGAAAGGTTAATCAGGATAATAAAGACTGAAGTCGGCCGGCGGCCCTGCTCTAACAGTTAACATTCATAGAATCACGAGTCATTGTACTATATTAAAACAATATTGGCTACTTTTCCAACTTTGATTATATGATTCCGTTCTCGCGAAGCATAACAAAGCTATGCTCGCGAAGCATAAAAAAGTCCAAGATTTAGATTAACAATTGCAAATGACTTATAGTTGGGGCGATAACACTGCGGAGGTTTCAAGGCGTTAACATACCGACTGCTTAGACCTACAGTCAGATCTCAACAACATTTGTGAGTGGAGCCACAATAATAAATTATATTTCAATGCATCAAAGTGCAAAATTATGTCGTATCATCGCTCACACGACTTAAAATTCCGTAGATATACACTAGAATCTATACCTATACTCCGCACAGATAATATTAAAGATCTAGGTGTCTTGTTCCACAGCAATCTCGCGTTTGGTCCTCACATAGAAGTTATGTGCGACTCAGCTTACAAAACGCTAGGATTTGTAATGAGAATCTCTAAGTCGTTTGAAAACCAATTGGTGCTCAAAACGTTGTTTAATTCATTGATCCGTAGCAAACTAGAAAGCGATGCTTACATTTGGAGCCCGGTGGGGGCGCAGAACTCGCTCATGGTGGAGAAAGTACAAAAAAATATCTACGATATCTCTATATGAGAGAGTTCGGTGTCTATCCATGGCTTTATCCTACTCAGTTTCTGCTGGGCATGTTCGGGTATAGCTCCTTGAGCGTAAGAAGAGATCTGCGTCTCCTGGTATACGTTGTCAAATTCGTTCGAGGAGTTGTGAGCTGTCCAGTATTACTACAAAGATTAGCGTTAAATGTTCCTCACAATTACACTAGACTGCGCCGGCAAGAACTGTTAATTTTCTTGACGCCACACTTAATTAATTTTCTTGACATATGCATTATTTTTTATTTTATAAATTTTTTAATTTTTTTTGTTATGTAATTTTTCTTTTTTTTAATGTCTTGTATTTTTCAAAGTAATTGGGCTAAGCCTGTTTTGAAAAAAATAAATAAAATAGCTGAATAACACTGTAATTGATTTACAAAAACACTGTTTTTTTCTATTGAGAATAATGTTATTATGACCCTATCAGTTTTAAGGGTTTCATCTCATCATCAGGAAGCACAAACAATACTTTTATTTGTTCTTCCCTGATTATGAGAGCAGTAAATCAAATACAATTGTAAATAACTTTTATAAATAAATTCAGTACTGAAAATATGAACGTTTATTTTAAAAACTATAAAATAATATTTTTTTGCGGCCATGGTCTAAAGTTTAATCTTGTGTGACCCAAAAATGCCTCTAAAACTAAAAGGAAAGGTATACCAGACTATCGTTAGACCCGCGATTATGTATGGCTCAGAATGCTAGACTATGTACAGCTCCTACTCTAGGCAACTTGAAACAGCAGAAATGCGAATACTTAGGTGGTCGGCAGGAGTATCACTGAAATATAAAATTAAGAGCTCACGCATTCGTAGTAGCCTGGGGGTCACTGACATAAACAGTAAGCTGGAAGAGCGACAGCTGAGACGGTACGGGCACATAAGACGGAGACCACCAGACGCTTTCATCCAGAAACGGCCTAGATGAAAGCGACACCCAGAGCCGAAGAACATACAGCCTGAGAATGAGAAGAGTCGACCTCAACAGCTTAGCTAGGCAATGAGTTGGAACAGTGCCAGGAAGAAGAAGAAGATGGCCTTACGTTTAATATTCACGCTAAGTAAATGGGCGATCCAGGTTCGGCCACGGTCCAACGTTTAATATTTACGCTAAGTTAGTGGGCGCCCCAGATTCGGCCACTCGCAAAGTAAGTGGGAGTACCAGGGTCGATTCCTGGAGCATTCACGTCCGGACTGATTTTATATCATAGACTTACTTACATCTAAATTTGTGTTCTCCTGTAACTTATATGCTGCATATCATAAACTTTTATAGAGCTGTTTAGCAATATAATAGCGCTGCGTATAAAAAATCTTGTCTAACGAATAGTTGTATCAGATTATACTTATCTAACGATTTGGAACTTTCATATCCTTGCCATCGGAACTTTTGGATAGATCTAATGGGCTTGCCGAAGTATTTTGTGGGTTGGATCGTTTCCGTATATATGCATTCAAATAAAGATGACTTATGTTGTTTATAGTTAAGGCATTAACGTTGTGGAGGTTTAAAGACATTGTAATTTATTTTTAACAAACACTGTTTATTCCACTTTTTTGTGACGGTATAACCCTACCGGTTTCAAGGCTTTTACCTCATCTTCAGGGGAGCGCAAACAAGACTTGTTTGCGCTCCCCTGAAGATGAGATGAAAGCCTTGAAACCGGTAGGGTTATACCGTCACAAAAAAGTGGAATAAACAGTGTTTGTTAAAAATAAATTACAAAGATGACTTACGTTTCCAAGTTATCCAGACCTTAGTACGTAAAAACTTTTTTCTGCATGTCGTCAAAAGTCTTTCGGTTATCTCCAAATCTCGGATGAGAGAGACGTTGCTACACCTTGCGCCTCCAACATCACATCTTGAAGGCATCTATCGTTAGGAATCAAACCCAAAACTTCTCGATGGAATACAAAAGTCTTACCAACTAGGTCGCAGTACTCATTATGTGATACCTAATTTATTATATAAACTTTAGCGCGTGTTTGGATGGGTAAAGCTACCATATAGTGATCTGTCCTCTCTACCTACGGTTCAAGAGACGTCATAAATAAAATCGAACTCCTTCATTTATTTTCAGAGAATAACAATTTTTTTATGTTTTATTATTATTGATTAATATCAATAATAACATAACATATATTGCAAATGTGAGTGGAAAGCGCGGTAGGGAAGTCCAAGAAAAGTATGGTTGGATCAAGTGAATTATATTTTGAAAGCAGGAAACGTATAAATGCAGATAAATCGTAGGAATAGTATGAAATACGAAAATCGTGCGTTCTGTCATATCTGCCTACCCCGACAGGGAGATAATATGATGCAATGATTAATATCGCTATAATAATTTCCATAAGGAATATAGAGATACGCCTCCATAAGATCGGTCCACTGGCATTTCACGCCATCGAAGCCGTGCCCAAACCAGTTCGAAGGAGAGTTATTATAATAGTTCATATTAAACCATCAGGTGATCAAACCAACGTCATCGAGATAGGTCTCAAAATAGACATAGACCTCGTCCCAGAGTCCGGTAATGGCTCGTCCCAAAGTCTCATTTGCAAATATCAGCCTCTTATAGACTACTGAAAAAGACTGCCTGAAAAATATATAACATAGGTCGTATTCTCCTTACCCCGCGAGGAGAACAACTATTTGGCGGATATACTCGTAATGTCATAAATTTGAATTTTGAAGTGCGGCAGACAGAAACACTAACATTACCATTTTCCCTCCATAAACAGCATCGATGAACTGCCTCACAGTTCACTAAATTCTTCTTTATTCCCAGCCATTCAGTTCAGATGTCACTTGAACAGATTTATCGCAAACTTAACGCGATTTGTTTATACTTGGTGTAAGGATGACTTAAGTTTTTCTTTGCCAATAACTTAAGTTGATTGCGGCGAGGAAACATTCAAATGACTTGACTGGATGGTGGGTGGTGGGTGGTGGGACAATATTTGATTAGATTAATTTATTTATGACTGAATCCAATTTATCAAACTGTCATTTTAGTGATATGAAAATAAAATTCTGTCAAGGTAGGCAAAGACGTCAGAGTGCCAAGCTATTCCATATTCTATCATGCATTGTCACCCCATTCTTCTCAATGCACGCATTTTCACATAATTTATTCGACTTATATCAATCACAAGCCTTTGGAAATAAAGATTGGTAACGCGACTGTGCCTACAGAGAGCTTGGTGCGTAATTTAGGTGTGTATATGGAATATGACTTAAGATTAGAGGCTCACGTTAGAACTAAATTACAATGGGCTTTTTCGCGGCTTCAAAATATTTATCGCATCCATCAAAACCTATCCATTGAGGGTAGACGTAGAATAATCGACGCGCTCATTATCCCAATAGTCGAGTATGGTGATTGCATCTATGGACCGTGCCTTCTAAGGAGAACCGAAAGGAAATTGCAAAGATTGCAAAATGCTTGCTGTAGGTATTGTTTCAACATTCCCCCCAGAGGACGCATCACCCCTTTTTTGAGAGTTTTTTAAATTATTGACATAAAACAATAACGGTTTCTTCACTTAAGCGTATTCATGCATAAAATTACCAGTATAAAAATGCCATTTTATCTCTTCGAAAAACTGAATTGGGCTGGAAACTTTTACGGCTACGAAACTAATATACGAGCAGAGAAACTCTTTTACTGATCCCAAACCATAATCTAACACTTTTAAAGGGATCCTTCTCATACTCAGCCAGCAAATGATGGAATGAGTTGCCCCAAGCCTTGAAGGAGCGGGTGAATAGTTGTACCTTCAGAGATGCTCTAAAGTGTTATCTTCTGGGTGGTTAATGGGTTCAATAGTTCTCTTATTTGCTTATTTTTTTCATTCTTATATTATTACTGCTTAACTATTTCAATGTATTGTGTCGTGGTTTTTTTTATGTGTGAACATCATTTTCCATTTGTCATTTTACTTTCATAAAATTTGGACTCCTTTGAGGCTTTCCTTTTTTTCGTTCTTGCTGACAGATAACCTGAGGTGGTATTTGTGGGTTTACTTTTTATTATGTTTTCTGCCATACGTTTTTTTTTTTGTTTTTTAATCTAGGTATGCGGGGGGTGTGGGCTGGAAGACCCCCATTACCCTTGCGGTCGGGTTCGCCCTACATTGGTGGGGTGTATCTCAGCCGGGGGAATGTTTGTGGGAGGAGCCCGGATCTTTTAATGTCTTCTCTCTTGAATGTATTTTTTTGTCATCAATTTGTTTTCTGTGTTTTTTTCTCTTCTAATTATACATGTGCAAGGGTGTGGGCTGAAAAACATCTGGTGTCCCCGTGGCTGGCTCGTCCTATATTGGTAGGGTGTGTCTTGGCCGGGGGGATGTTATTAGATGAGCCCAGACCTTTTGATAGCTTCTGTGTTTTTAATGTATTCTCTTTTGAATGTGTTCTTGAAATGTGTCTAAATGTATTATGTTCATACTATGTTGCTATCAATAAACCTGTATTTATTTTTATTATTTTCGACGTGACGTAAAAAAAACAGATATCTCTTGGGGGACCGGCGCGTGGCGGTGGAGTTGCCTAATATTAGGTACCGTGGAAGGAGTGGTACACTATAAATATGAACAGATGTTTTAGGTAGATAGTTTAGTATTATATGCGAAGTCTGCATATATCATCATAAATTATAATAAAAAGACAGTTAAGTTAAGTATGTAAAACCTTTACGGAACCTTTCAGGAATCAAACCTGCGCCATAAGAATGCTACCACGCTGATCATCGCAACTATATCGTTGGCGATACGTTTTGTGACAAAATATATTTTGGGTACATTTTTATTATTAAGGTTTTATTAAAATTTTGCCATGCCCAAAGATAAGGTTCGTATCCTGATTTTCAAAAAAGGGTTTCGCCCTAAACACACCCCATCTCATGTAGCCCATGCATAAACTTACTTGTTTATAAGACCCTTAAAAAGGATATCGGCAGAGAAAATCATTTATGAGAGGAAGAGTATGAAAGAGTTGTCGTATTGTAACATGTGTTATAATGCTATATTTTCATAAAACCTTAATAATAAAGCCTAAAAATAATAAAAATACGACTAGTACTTATTTAATGCTGTTTCTTTACACACACTTAGAATATAAAAAGACGACTAGTACATATATAATGATTTTTCTTTATATACGAGACCTGGGGGGTTGAAGGTTCGATTAAAAAAATCTTGGTCCCGTTGAAAACATTTTTTAAAAATCATTCCTGTCTGGTTTTCCTTTTAGGCCTCATTAACATGTATTGTATTTTATGGTTGATTCGAAGAGATAGTCACATGACAAAAAGCTTGTTAAATTGTGTTATATACAACGAAAGTTTAACTCTTACAGTTTGCAATGATGCACATATGAATCAACCAAAGTTTTTCTAAATATTTTTGTGTTCAGTGGTATAAACAACGACTCATGCGCTGTTACAAATGTGATACAATAATCTCCATGCTTTAAAACCACATAGGTTTAATAGAAAACTTTTTTACCGGTCAATTTGGCAGTTGAAGTTTGACTTGTTGCGCGTAGATGACTTTTGTGATTTGTTCCAGTTTGAAATCAAATTACTTTATTATTGGTGATCAAGGCAATCTTATTTTTTTTCTTTTATTCTTTAGTACATATGTGTCAAATAAGTGAAGTTAAATATATAATTTCATTTATATCATTATATCATATAATTACCTTAAAAATGCGCAGTGATTCATATATGAACCATACTCTTTTTTTTTTAAATATACTCGTAAATATATTAAAACGTTTTATTGGGTTTTTGTATATTGTACTCGTATATTCCAGTACATATTTAATGCATAAATATATTTTTATTTTTGAAATAATAAAAAATCGCGCATTGTAGAGTTAATAAAATACAATACGAACTGGTTGCAAATAACAATGAATGGCCACGCGATACCGTACTTGACTTTTGTACTGAATGTCGCTGGTTCGACCCCGCGCTATGCTAATATCCCTGCACTATGCTAGATTGGTCAATTTAATGTCAATAATATCTTACTTATTATATCCTCCTCTCCTAACCCATCCATACTATACTACAAGATACTCCAAGCCGTAGATAGTTCGCCTCTATCAGATGTTCAAGAATCTGTCCTTTATTCGGTGATCGTTTTGTATCCAGGAGTTAACTTAGAAGTCTGGCAATCTACAGTTTTTCTAGCAGTCTACAGTTTTCACTCTGATATGGGGATATTATGGTCTGTTTATTTCTCAAATCCTACACATAGTGAAATGGGTCCATTAAAACATTATTACGAGGTGTTGAGCCCCCCCCTCGCCCAAAAGGAATACAACCCACGTCCCGCGGCTCGTGGCATAGCATAGCATAGCCCACGGCCCGTATTATGATGGGAACTCGTTAAAACTTCGCAAGTTTTGTTGGTACTTTATTGGTTTTTAGAATTGTTTTCAAGTGTGCTCCGTGGGGGTGTACTCGTCATAAAACCTCTAAAATATAACTTCTCGGCTCGGCTGGTGCTGGTGGGTAAACATTAATAAGTTGCTGTGGAGGGAGGGAGGCGCTTTCTATTCATTTTTTATGAAAGGATATTATAATATGTATACTTAGCAAGCTTAAGTGGGTTGTATTATATAATACTTACCATGCATTACATTACATTAGTGCTTTCATTACGATTATCGTGAAATTGCTTGTGGATTGGCGTTTTTTATTTTTAATATTTTAAATGAAAAATTTATAATAATTGAATACATTAATGGATAAATTAGATTTATTATCATAAATTGACAACCTCAACCTGTATTACTGACAGATTTTCGATAATCCGACGTACTTTGGACACGTTTTTAGAAAGAATGATGGAAGTCTGGAGTAGTTAGTGATGACGGGGATGGTAGGAACAAAGGCGAGCAACACTAAGGAGCTATCAGAATTATTTAAAAGGGCTGCATTTAACATAGCCAGGGCCGGGAGGGATGGACACAGATAATGTACTATGTTGTTTATAGTTAAGGCATTAACGTTGTGGAGGTTTAAAGACATTGTAATTTATTTTTATCAAACACTGTTTATTCCACTTTTTTGTAACGGTATAACCCTACCGGTTTCAAACTTTCACCTCATCTTCAGGGGAGCACAAGTCTTGTCTGTGCTCCCCTGATGATGAGGTGTGCACCTTGAAACCGGTAGTGTTATACCGTTACAAAAAAGTGGAATAAACAGTGTTTGATAAAAATAAATTACAAAGATAATGTACTGAGTTCGAGACATAGCTTCTGCTATGTCTCGAACTTCAATGTGTGCTTCATCCTCTAAGCGCCGTAGTCTTCTGACTACGGCGCTTAGAGGATGAAGCACACATTGAAGAAGGAGAAGAAAATATGACAGCCTCAGTGGCCCAGTTTGTAAAGCGCTTGACTTACCGGTCCGGCAACAATATTCGCACTAATTAAACGTGCGCGAGTGTTGCCCCTTTTATTCATGGGTAGTATTGTATTGCCAACACATTAAGTTCAGTGCCCACTTAAGTGGTAAAATGAATGTCAACTCTAGCAGTTCGATTATTGACGTGTGCTATTTCCCGGCCACTTTCTTCAATGTGCCCTAATCACCTATTCAAATTTGTTGAAGGGAAAATGAATCAAAATTAATATCACACTGTAAATATCTTACAAATAGAAACAAGTTAAAATGTCTAATTCAAAATGAAAAAAATACGAGTATTTAGCAGAATTTAATTTTTCTCATTATTTTATTGCACTTTCGTTGCATACAGTTCAACCTGACGGGTTAACACTATTACCATATGGCAAACACTACAACCTGACGGGCTAACACTATTACCATATGGCAAACACTACAACCTGACGGGTTAACACTATTACCATACGGCAAACACTACAACCTTACGGGTTAACACTATTGCCATATGGCAAACACTACAACCTGACGGGTGAACACTATTACCATATGGCAAACACTACAACCTGACGGGTTAACACTATTATCATATGGCAAACACTACAACCTTACGGGTTAACACTATTGCCATATGGCAAACACTACAACCTGACGGGTGAACACTATTACCATATGGCAAAAACTACAACCTGACGGGTTAACACTATTACCATATGGCAAACACTACAACCTGACGGGTTAACACTATTACCATATGGCAAACACTACAACCTGACGGGCTAACACTATTACCATATGGCAAACACTACAACCTAACGGGTTAACACTATTACCATATGGCAAACACTACAACCTGACGGGTTAACACTATTACCATATGGCAAACACTACAACCTGACGGGTTAACACTATTACCATATGGCAAACACTACAAAACCAACCAGAAATGTGTTAAACAAGCTTTGAAGAATATTTAATAATTTATTATTATGTGAGGTTTCACAAAGTCAAAACCGAAACCTTTGATAAAAAAGGATGATCGAAACACAATCCAAAACTTGAAACAGTCACAAACTGTTTGGTATAACTTATTTTCGAAAAATTCTTTATGAAAAATATTTTTTCTTTGATAAATTGACACAATAAATTGGGAGAATGTAACTGATGAGACTTGGGAATACATACTGACGCGTGCACACTAAACTCCAGTCATTTTAAGAATAAAAGTATATCGTCACCTTAAGAATAAAGTTGGAATTAAAAAACTTTCTATTTGTGATCAGTCGTTATTAAAAGTAAAAGAAACGTGTATTGTTGTATTCGGGAATCTAAGAGACGCGTATATTAACCTGTCCTTTCCTGTGCTAAAAAATCCGCGCATTCCGGTGCTGTGTATTTAATACACATCAATACACATGTAAAAATAAGCGATTTAAAATCGGAAAAATAAGAATATTCATAGCCGATCGCTTAAATTAATAAAATTTGATAATAATTGAAATTTTATTGCTGAAAACATGAAATAAACATCGGCAGACGTTCACAAAACGGGCGAAGAGACCACCTCAAATGGATGCCCGAGAGCTACTGAAGCGAGAGAAACGAGCGAACTGAGATTCTACTTCTTGTGTTCCCATATACCGAAAAAGAGTGAGAGTGAGACGTGAATAGCGTCGCTCCTCACCCATAGCGGTTTTTTTAGAATGAATATACCTACGTCACCCACTGGCACACGTTTGATTGTATTGGTGAATTTCTTCCCGATTTTCACAAAATATCTCTGATGTGGCCGATAAGTGGTAATTATTATTAATATTATTTTTTCATTCAATGCGTAAATGTATTACGGAGGAATACCTAAAATCTGAACCCAGTGTTTATTATATTTATAGAGATATTAAAGTTTTTAGAAGCAATGTGTACTAGTTACACATCACAGGGAAGGAAGGGTTAAATTACCTTATGTAGTCAGTTCATAGGAGGTGGAAGATGAATTGTATACATTCATAAGTAAATAGTATGAGGTATGCGAAGAAAAATACATGAGAAAGATTGTCGCGAAATTCTGAGTAATGATTAAATAAAAGTGCAAAAAATTTGATGCGACATATGAGTCAACAATAAAAGATTGGAGCAAGTCTGATATTTAGAGAAATTTTGTTATTTAGAATTTTCATTCGTTCTACGTGCCTAAACCATCTAAAAGGGCTCTTCTTTATCTTACTTAAAACATCAATCGTTAGTTTACATTCATCCCTAATCACTTAATTCCAACTAAAATATAAAGTTTGATTGTTTTACGTTTTGACGTGTTTTCTCTTTACTTTCAAGGGAATCAGGGAAACCGAATGTGCGGGATAAATAAAGTTCCGATTTAAATCAACGGGATAGAAGATATGAACACTGATAAAAGACAACATTTAAGTTAACTTTAGTGTAGATATGTTATAGTATTGTAGCTAACATAGAGACTGCCGAGCAATTCCCAAGCAAAGGGTAGAAAAAACATCCCTCGGTCTAGCCAGCGAAATAATAAATTTATTAACGGAAAGTAAGAATTGTTCGGACAGCGTCCTCAGGGAGCCTGCATAATGGATGGTGCTGGTTGAATGGACCTAGAGGGTGCACTGAGGGGGAGTCACTTCAGACTTTTCAGGAAAGGCATTTACAGTTCATCAATAATTCTGCATCCCTGGATGTCTGTCATTCGGTTAAATGCTTCATCAAGATAACAAGACAATCACTTAAAGTGCCATCGAACGAGAATGATAATACAAAGGATCTCTTAAAAATAAAAGAGAACAATGGATATACGAGAGTAATCTCACACGTATGGCGTACGTAAGAATTAACAAAAGACGCGACTAATTGATAAATTAACTACCCCAAAATAAAATGAACTAAATGGGGGAGACAAGTGGTGAAGAATTCTGTCGACACGTATTAATGGAAAACCCCCGATTGTCTCACGGTTTCTTCCAAAGGAAATAAGACCTGCTGCATAGTATGCTAACCATAGTATAGAGAAAAATATTTTCAACGCCAAAGACAAGGGAGATAAACTACATAAAAGCGGCATATGCGTATGTAAAATAGAACGTGCTTGATAAAGTATGTACGTGTATATTGGAACGACACAAAGAAACATTGGCACTAGAATGCAAGAACATATAAGCGTTGTCTATCTAATAACATCCGTCTATCTTATCAAAATTGGCAAACCATGTATATAATGGAGATAAATCATAATTTCAAAGTTAGTAAGGCCTCGGCCACACAGGTAAGAGCCTCGCTTGGTGCTTAGAGCTACGCTGCGAGTTAGGTGACGTATCCTAGCGAACCAACGCAACGCATACTATCGCAATGGCCACACTGCACGCTTCACGCCACGCTACGTGACGATTAGTCACCGAGTGAATCTCCTAGCGAACAGACGTGTTGGTTAATTTTATTGTATCACCAAGTGATTTTACAAGATGGCGGAAGTTTTAATAACAGCTGTGTATAAAAGGGAGCCTTTGTGGAACCCATCGAGCAAATTATACAAAAATGTACCGGTAATCAAATCACTTTGGAATGAAGTTGCACAGGAAGTAAACAAAGATAAGGTAAGTTGTAATGAAATTGGTTAGTTTTGAGAGTGGCATCGTTTGTTGACTCAACCGCTCCCAAATGTCAAATGAATTTGTGCGTAGCACTTTGGTGTGGCCATGCATGAAGTCACCTAGTATATGAGTCATGTAAAATCTAGCTTAGCACCTAGCGAAGCACTTTGGTGTGGCATTGGCCTAAAGCTAAAGTTTTGCATACTTCACAAAAATTATATAAAAATCTAAAAATTATATAAATGAATCTGAAAACGTTAAGAGATACACAAAGCCGTAAGGAACGGAACGGACAAGCATACGGAATAAAGTAAAAAGAAATTAATAAATAACCGAATATTGCATGAAAGTTTCACAGCTTTTAAATATTTTTGGCAAAACGTGCAACGCTGAAGCGGATATTGTTTATAGCTTTTGCCAAAACGTGCAACGCTGAAGCGGAGATTGTTCATAGGTTTTGGCAAAACGTGCAACGCTGAAGCGGAGATTGTTCATAGGTTTTGGCAAAACGTGCAACGCTGAAGCGGAGATTGTTCATAGGTTTTGGCAAAACGTGCAACGCTGAAGCGGAGATTGTTCATAGGTTTTGGCAAAACGTGCAACGCTGAAGCGGAGATTGTTCATAGGTTTTGGCAAAACGTGCAACGCTGAAGCGGAGATTGTTCATAGGTTTTGGCAAAACGTGCAACGCTGAAGCGGAGATTGTTTATAGGTTTTACCAATTCACAACTCTGTTTCTATTAATGGTGTCATTTACTGTCCATGCAGTGAGACTCTGGAATTCTTTAGCAACTAGTGTTAGACTTGCTCCGTTATAAGTAAGTACGTTTTATAAAGCGATTGAAAAAACTCATTTCAATTAACATAACGTGTTTCATTCCCGATTATTTTTCCTTTCTACCATCCTTCCTTTCTGCCTTTGATTGATTGTATGTGACTTTTATTATTATGAATTTAGTGCACACATACTTAAATTAACATACATACTAACAAGTAGGCTTTCCCATCTTTTGCCTCTTTTACATACACACACCTCAAACAGCTCCTATCATTTATCTGACCGTTCTAATTTCCTTCTATCAAAATATCATACACGTGATCTGATTATACTTGTATCGGTCTTCCTCTACCACACCTTACACTCGCAGTTTCACTATATATTAGTTTGGCTAGTTTTTCTTCATTCGATAGTCATTAATTTTATAATTACTAAAAATTAACAAATATTTGTATCCTTGTAATTACCTTTATTGAATTTTCTCTGGAAAGAGATTATCACCTGCCAATAAGTACGCCAGATTATTACAAAGTGAAGTGTTGAAATAAATAAATTTTAATAATGATCAAACTACAAATATACTGTATTATTATAATATGCTTTCTTTATATATAGTACCACCTAGTAATCTCTTCCAGCCATCCAGAAAGATGGTAAACATGCCTTAAGTGAAATCCAGACTAGCGAGCTTTTTAAAAAACTTAGGTTCCAGCCGGAATCGAATCAACAGCCCCCGGGATGGAAGTCAGGCGTCTTGCTAACTAGGCAGCGGAGGTTATCCCCATTAATCAAGAATCAAATGTAAATTGCTAAATTTCGCACAAAATTGTATATCAACTATAAGTACGGAAATTTATGACACACTTATATTTTGGCTTTCGTTCAATTACGATTAAAAATTCAGCGCCCATTCCCTTCCCCTTCCCCTTCCCATGGAGTTCTGCTGCCTTTCCTCGGGTCCCTTCCACTTGATATTCCGCGGCTTCTCTGCAGACACCCTGGAATTCCAGAAGGTCGACCTATTAGTCCTGTAGGTGCTCGCAGCTTGCCCACCCGACTGTAGGGAAGTCTATAAAAAGGTTACTGACCGCTGTTCCACCCTCGATATAAAGTTAAACCACTGGTTCTCAAACGTAGGCTTTAATTAAAATCACTTAATAATTAAAAGGTTACGTTTTGATAATGTCTCATTTACATTGTTTATTGTGAAACATGCATTAATATATTTGTTTTCTTGTATTGCTTTGTATTTGCTATCAATAAATGAGGTAATTATTATTATCTATGTAATAGTTGAGCTGAATAATAAGAAATGAATAACAAATGTTAAATGGCATGAACTTGTCTGGAATATCGAATGGAATTCTTTCTAATGTTTTTTCCTGTTAAACAAATCAAAATATACGTGATTGGACTGGCATAAGAGGGGTTGTAGATCTTTTTCGGGCTGCCGGGGACAAAGATGTCTACTCTCAGGTGATATTCAACGTTGGAGGGACCTGACATGACACTGGGAAGAAGAAGAAACAAATCATTTGCAAAGTTGTATTAAACCAATAAGTATTGATGTCGTGTCGTAATTGGCCTGTGGCGTTGTGACGTCATTATTAATAAAAGCCAAAAAGTATTGATGTCGTGTTGTAATTGGCTTGTGGCGTTGTGACGTCATTATGAATAAAAGCCAATTACCGAATATGGTGAATATAATAGAAGGCACAACACAAAGGGGGGGTACTATAAATAGGGTACTCGACGTTGGTGCCACCGGAGATGATCTATGTTAATTTATTTGTGCTATGTTAATTTATTTGTGCTAGACATATCCTGTTGCATATAGGGCAATAGGCTCTATGTTCATTTATTTGTTCTAGGCATATCCTGTTGCATATAAGGCAATAGGCTCTATGTTCATTTATTTGTTCTAGGCATATCCTGTTGCATATAAGGCAATAGGCTCCATGTTAATTTATTTGTTCTAGGCATATCCTGTTGCATATAGGGCAATAGGCTCTATGTTAATTTATTTGTTCTAGGCATATCCTGTTGCATATAGGGCAATAGGCTCTATGTTAATTTATTTGTTCTAGGCATATCCTGTTGCATATAGGGCAATAGGCACTATGTTAATTTATTTGTTCTAGGCATATCCTGTTGCATATAGGGCAATAGGCACTATGTTAATTTATTTGTTCTAGGCATATCCTGTTGCATATAGGGCAATAGGCACTATGTTAATTTATTTGTTCTAGGCATATCCTGTTGCATATAAGGCAATAGGCTCTATGTTCATTTATTTGTTCTAGGCATATCCTGTTGCATATAAGGCAATAGGCTCCATGTTAATTTATTTGTTCTAGGCATATCCTGTTGCATATAGGGCAATAGGCTCTATGTTAATTTATTTGTTCTAGGCATATCCTGTTGCATATAGGGCAATAGGCTCTATGTTAATTTATTTGTTCTAGGCATATCCTGTTGCATATAGGGCAATAGGCACTATGTTAATTTATTTGTTCTAGGCATATCCTGTTGCATATAGGGCAATAGGCTCGGTACTTGCAATACCTTGTCTGCGTCTTAGTTCTTCGTTGACTCCATGGGCTAGCTACTCGTATTGCTGTTTGTTCCCAGTTGTGCTGCGCATTCATGTTCTTAAGCGTCTCGTGCAGCACGTCCTTGTATCTTGTGCGCTGCCCACCGTGCTTTCTTCTGCCTTCCTTCAGCTCATTAAATCCATGACGTCACTTACTCGCCGACTTACAATAAATGTTTTTCTTGTGAACGTTTTATTTATGAATTTATTCATAATTTATTTTACACTCTTCATAAATCAGACATTTATCGGTCTTTTTTACAAGCCAAGTCGGAAAATTATCTACCTCCATAGCCTAGTTGTTGAGACGCCTTTTTTCCCTTCCGGAGGCTGCAGGGTCGATTCCTATTGGAACCCAATATGAAAAAAAAATCGCCACATAGCGGTAAACCCGTCAGACTTTACTTAAAAAAAACAAATTGTGATACAAATACCTGTGAAATGAGTATTTCTAATTTGTTCCATTTATATCATCTCTGTTGCCACTGTAAAATAGGGCGGATCTATCGCCAAGTTGCGATCTTTTCAAACAAAACATAAATCTTTTATAAAGCGTTGAGTGAATGGGGGTAGATTTACATTATTTATGTAGAGGATAAAACTTTGCAATATCAAAATAATGAAAACAAAAATACAAAAAAGAAGCACATACAAATTAAATATACAACTGAAAATTTAATAAGGTCATCGATGGCCATGAGAGAAAAAAGAGATCGGAAAATGGAATACTAATAATAAAAGGGCAGTTTATATAGCGCCGTTCAGAGAGCAGACTATCCTCAAGGGAGCTCTAACTCGGGATTCGAACCCACTATTATTGTCAGATCAAAAGTACTGCAAAATAAATGTATATAAAGTCAGTGCAAGGATAGGAAGGTAGTGGTTGCGTCCATTAGACCATCTTCCGATATCTGATAGTAACACATTTGTCTTTAGGCGCAGAGTAGTGTGTAATGTTTATATATTATCATGAATTTTTTAGAAGACTTCCTCAAAAGGGTTTGTTTCAAGTGTTTCCTAAAGCTGCACACGCCACCCATATCTCTAGCACTAAAAGATAGACCATTCCACGCCACTGGACCAAAATCAATACGGAAGCAGTAGTAAACCTTTGCTAAATAACTATATTCGAGTTTAGTGCTAGAATAGGAAGGTGGTAACTGTGACCATTAGATTAGAATATTCCCATTTTATTAGGAAATTACGTAATCCCACAGAAAGGAAATATCATATCTTTATATTCACTTATCTAAAATACATCAATGATGGCGCGAGTCTTATATTAGTTGATAACTGGTTCCAGAGCCTAACAGCATGAATAGTAACAGGGAATTCGTTAAACATTTTTGAATATAACATACGTTCTTATTCATTGTCACTTGAGTGGCGTGGTTCTCTGCTAACCACCTGTCTTCATCACTCCCGATCATGGGCGATGTTGAATGCAGCGCTCAAGGATCCTGTTTGTTCTTTTGTTTGATCCGTCGGTCTCATGGGACACCTTGTAATTACTCGTAGTATACACACACACACACTCGTTTTATGATTTATTAAACATACCCGTATTATGATTTATTAAACATACTTGTATTATGATTTATTGAACATACTCGTATTATGATTTATTAAACATACTTGTATTATGATTTATTAAATATACTCATATTATGATTTATTAAACATACTTGTATTATGATTTATTAAACATACTCGTATTATGGTTTATTAAACATACTCGTATGATGATTTATTAAACATACTTGTATTATGATTTATTAAACATACTCGTATTATGATTTACAACACATACCTACTCATCTTATGCTCAACTGTCCGCGTGATCAACAACTTGCTGAGACTTTCACCATTCTTATTAGCTACATGCCCAACAGTAGTGATTATTTATCTGCATGTCGAAAGTCTTTCGGTAATCTTCAACTATTGGATGAAAGAGGCGTTGTTGCGCCTTGCGGTCCATGGGATACTACTATATACGGAACATCCCCCTTCAACACCACATCTCGAAGGCATCTTTAATGTTTGATTTCTTCTTCCTCAACGTTCATGTTTGTACTCAACACTATTGAGAATACTAAAATAAATATTAGTATTCCAAAATTTGTTATAATCTCTTGATGATTGCGAACTCACTTTTTGTACAACGTTGAGAAGCGTTGATGCCATATACCAAGGGTTGTTTATCAGGGGTGGGGAATGAATGGATCGGCACACGCCTTGTTTAGGTTTAATAAAATATCAGCGGTAAATGATACCGGCATATGTATGCATGCACACGCACGTACTCACACACACGCACGCCCCGACACTAGGCGCCACTGAATTTTACAAATCAGCGCCTTTATGGGGGCAAATAAAACGGTTTTATTGTTGGAGCAGGTTCGTTTCCTCGGGTTTGGTGGGATTTCTTAAAAATTTAATGTCCTCGACTCGCTCTGCGCTCACTTCCCGTCCAATTGAATAGTCCGCTTCCGTTTCCCTGCGCCGCCCTCTCCTCGCGGCAGGGAACTGAGATGACGCACTTGTCGAAATAATAATAACTTTAAAACATTCATGTCTCAAGAGTTCAAATTTGAGACTAGATTAATTCAGTATTTACTAAGACGCATGTCTAAGATTTATTTTCAACCTACGTAAGTACGATCATATAACTTCATACCAGAAGGCATTGAACTGGTTGAATGTTAGAAATAGACGCCGAATTTACATACTGTCTCTATTGTATAATATCCTTAACTGTCCCGCCGCCCCCTCTTATCACGCCGAAATTTTTCAGCGTCTTTCTAATCATAGATTAGCGCTACGCTCAAACAGAGATTGTCTATTGGCCTTTCCAGTTCACCACTCCTCTTTTTTACGTCGTCCTTTACTGTACGTGCAGTGAGACTCTGGAATCAGTTGCAAACCAATATAAGACTCACTCCGTCCTTGGCATGCTTTAAGAAGCAACTGAAAAAACTTTTAATTTCTAGTCAGTAAAATAACGTGTTTCATTCCTGATTTTTCTTTTCTTTTCCTCTCCACCATCCCTTCCTTTCCTTTTGATTGATGATATCTCACTTTATATGAAAAAGAATGTTCGGGTGATTGTCAGTCTTTGTGGGGTTCGTGGGCATGTGCTCACGTATGTGTTTATGGATTTCGTGGGGATGGATAGTCATTTGAATGATTCATGCGACCACGTAACTTGCTTCTTTTACTCTTGTCTGGTTGGTTGGAAGAGATTGGCGCCTGGCAATAAGCCCACCAGATTGTATTTGCAATAAAAGTGTTAAATAAATACATAAAATAAATAAGATGAAATAGAACATTCAACATACTATCCTTTTGTACAATATCCTTAATTGTCCCGCCACCTTATTTTATCTTGCCGAGAATATTCAGCGTCGTTCCGATCATGGTCTTGCGCCACGCTACGTGAGAATCCAGTTACAAACTAATATTAAACGCGCTCCGTCATCGGCATTAATTTAAAAATGACTACAAAAACTCTAATTTCAAGTCAGTAATATCACGTGTTTCATTCCTGATTTTTTGTTTTTTTTCCACCATTCCAATCTTTTCCTATATTTGATGATATCTCACTTTTATATTATTCATGAATTTTATAAAGGGGAAACATTATTTAATTTTGTTCTTCGACCAAATTACTTCCTCTATTTACTTTTGTTAGGTTGGTCGGAAGAGATTGTCACCTGGCAATACGCCTGCCACCATATTGGTTTACAATGATTATTAAATAAAGAAGCATTCTGAGAGATTTGTTTATGTAGAACGAATGAATGAAGAAATACTTACTAAATAAATATGCAATGCAAATGTGAGAAGAATACATAAAAACCAAGGAAAATGTTGGTGGATCAAGTGAATTTTAGCGCGCAAGGACAGCAACTATTTTCGCACACTCCAGCACGTGCGAGCTTTGTTACCAGACAAATTTGAAACCAGACTGAACGCCATTTTCTACCGTCGGGAATAAAAGTCGAAACTCCCGGGAGGAATATTAGCGTTTTACCAGTTAGGTCATGAAAGTCGTCCTTGAAACATTGGAAGAGGTCCTAGTTAATGTCATTGAAATACAACACGAATTAGTAACAACCTCCGTGGTTTAATTGATAAAACGCCTGTCCACCAAACCGGGAGTTGCGAGTTCACTTCTTATTGGTAACCAGATTTTATAAAATAATGATTCAAGTTTGATGTTTACTTAATAGTTTCGATACCATAAACGGAATTATCCACATAATTGAACGGTACCGCACATACAAAGCGTGGTTATATCCGAGTTTTGCTATATTTTACAATTAGTACAAATACTGCCATCTCTGTAGAAGATTATAAATATTTTTGTCACTTTCTGATCGAGATATTTTCATTTTTCTAAAATAATCTGTTAGACAGCCGTTATACGACGCTAGTCTATTTTTTTGTCCATAGTTATTCAACAATTTTAAGTAGATTTCCCATAATTGATCAGGCATTTGTGTTGCAGTATTTCTTGTCATCATCTAACTCGCATGTCACAAAACTTTATTGAAAATTGTGAATTTTAACGTCAATTTCATATTATTTTGGTATTTTTATATTTAAACTCTTCCTTAATATGTTGAAGCGTAAACACGTATTCGTTTCACGTAATAAAGCGTAAACACGTATTCGTTTTACGTAATAAAGCGTAAACACGTATTCGTTTCAGGAAATAAAGCGTAAACACGTATTCGTTTCACGTAAGTGGTAATCTTGTGGTAATGTATGAAGGAATGAAATTTGTGTTATGTATTAAGAATGAAATAAAATTTGTGTCATATCATTTATTATATTATAATTGATTAAAATTATCGAATGAAATTTGTTCCATATATTAAGAATGAAATAAAATTTGTGTAGTATCATATATATATTATAATTAATTCAATTTATTGAATGAAATTTGTTGTATATATTAAGAATTAAATAAAATTTGTGTTACATATTAAATTTTCATAACCTTATATAGTTTACATTTTTTAATGTAGTGACAATCCTTAATTTAATTTGGAGACAGAAAAAAACTGTAGATGTTTTTCAAAAATATACATAAAACATAACATAACAGAACGTCAACAAACCTCGAGAAATAAAAATATACATAAAACATAACATAACAGAACGTCAACAAACCTTGAGAAATTAAAAATGTATTCTTATTACAACGCTTTGAATATTTTTTAAAACGAAAATAAAAAAGTCTGACTTACAGGTACAGGTACACATACACTCGTAACTTGAATCTGGGGGTCCAAGTGAATGGTGTATGCGTCAATAACGTCAGGTACGCAGATGGTACGGTTGTTCTGGCAGACAGTATTGACGGCCTTCAAACCCTGCGCCATAGATAGAATTAATGGAGCCATGGACGTGAGTAAAACTAAGTTCATGGTGTTTGGCTGGCAAGATCACGCAGGAGCACGTCTTGCATTGAACGGTGCTGATATAGAGAGGGTGGAAACAATTTAAATACCTCGGAAGTATTCTAGTGGAAGATCTCGACCCAGAAACCGAAGTCAAGTACAGAATTGAATCATCTCGTGCGGTTTTTAATAAAATGAGAAGCGTATTCTGCGATGATAATCCAAACTTGAAACTTCGACAACGGTTAGTCAAATACTACATTTGGTCAGTGTTATTGCATGGAGCAGAATCATGGACCCTCAAAGTAAGTAGTATGAACCGACTGGAAGCATTCGAAATGTGGATGCACCGGAGAATGCTACGGATACCCTGGACGGATATGGTCAGCAACACGAGGGTTCTTCAAAGAGCCAAAGTTGATAGAGAGTTGCTGACTAATATTAAAATCCGAAAGATGTCCTACTTGGGTCATGTACTTAAAGGAGCAAAGTACAAATTACTGCACCTGATCATCCAAGGCAAAATAGAAGGCCGAAGAGGTGTTGGCAGGATGCAAATCTCCTGGCTCCGCAATATACGTGATTAGACTGGCATAAGGGGCGTTGTAGATCTTTTCGGGCTGCTGGGGACAAAGATATCTACTCTCAAGTGATATTTAAAGTTGGGGGAACCTGACATGACACTAAGAAGAAGAAGACAGGTACACACCACCTACTCCATACTTGACAGAGAAAAGGTTAAAGTTAGTTTATCACCTTTTGGTTGTTTGTGAAAGAATGCTACGTGGCAGTAAGCCCACCAGGTTATATTATGTATAACGAAAATGTAATACAATACAAGAATCAAACACTAAACTTTACACAATTGACTTTACCCCCTGAATGTTGCCCGCAGTTAATATCACCCCTCGAACAAAATTCCGAGCAAATCCTTTAATTTGAAAAGAAAAACGTTATAATCAACATAAAAAGTAATCACTTCTCCAAGTAATGGAATGCAGCTCCGAGGAGATGCAATAAAAATATTATGGAAAGCGATTCATTAAGGGGGCATTAGCCGGGCCACGAACCGAACGGAAGAATCTCGCAGTCTCCATTAATCCGACTTGATCTTTTGTGCCACAACAATACAGAGCAAATCAGAACAGAACAGAACAGAACAAGGGTCGCGAGGGCAACTCCTCCCCTAGGCTACATTGACTAGCGACTATCAGCGACCCTCCGTACAGCGTACCGCCTGCCGCTTTCTCTGATTATGCTGAAGTTAATAATAATTCTCTTCCTTCAGTTCATTCGACAAAAAATTGTCTGATATTTTTGGTCTAGACTCTAGATCAGTAGTTTTCAACCTTTTGTCTAATAGTGGCACCTTAAACAAAATAATTTGTTTTTGCGTCAAACCCGCCTTCTTTTTCTTAATTCAATACATAGGTATATATTTACAATAAAACAAGTCTAAAGACATCAAGTTACTTTATATAATATTAATAACTTTTTTATTCAATAAATACACAAGAAAATATTAATACTTAAAATAACAAAAGAAACAATTAATTATGTGGGCTTGATGTCGCTCTAATTCTGATTTTTTTAATATTTAGAAAAATATTTGAAAAATTCGTTCTCACTTCTTCCTCGACCGATTTTCATCTTTCTTTTGTTGTTTTTTTACAGTTGTGCGAACGGAAGCCCCTAATTCCCTATAATTGTGTGAACGGAAACCCCTAATTCCCTGTAGTTGTGTGAACGGAAACCCCTAATTCCCTATAGTTGTGTGAACGGAAACCCCTAATTCCCTATAGTTGTGTGAACGGAACCCCCTAATTCCCTATAGTTGTGTGAACGGAAACCCCTTATTCCCTATAGTTGTGTGAACGGAAACCCCTAATTCCCTGTAGTTGTGCGAACGAAAACCCCTAATTCCCTGTAGTTGTGTGAACGAAAACCCCCAATTCCCTGTAGTTGTGTGAACGGAAACCCCTAATTTGCGTAAATAAGAAGTAGAAAACTGCAACAAGATTATTTAACTGGATTATTTCAAAGTCAAGACTGTAATTCGCGACACCCTTGGAGTATCGTTGCGGCACCCTATGGTGTCAGGGCACCCAGGTTGAAAGCCACTGCTCTAGACTATAGGGGTGGATTGATGACAGTATTATAATAATAATACATTTGAAGAATTTCGCTGTCTGGGAAGCATGTTTTTGAGAGATATTACAAAGAAAAAGGTATTATTTACATAGATTCGTGTGTGAATGAACTATACATGTAATGGGTGGCATAAAAATGTCGAATGTGAATGTAAGCGGATTGTTGTATTTATTTATTAAATAAATGTCAGCAGTACATTAAATCTTCAGACCTTAAAAAGGAATGGAAATATACAAAAAAATGTTTTAACAGTTACTACAAAAAAATTACAAAAAAAAACAGGCGTATACAAGCGACCAAAACTATCTTCACCAAGAAAATACAGGCCCGACCAAAGTTGGACAACCCGCAATGTGCCAAACCAGGCGTCACTCGATTTCCGTGTGAAAGGGGAACAGCTGCGTACAACGAATTGAAAATTAACAACAGGACGGAATAAAACAGCTGAAACTTAAAAATCTCCTTCAGCACGGGAAAAATATAAGAGTAAAAAAAAATAATAATCGATTGAAAATCTGCTGAAAAAAATTTATTTAAAAGTCCTTCAGAGAAACGCGGGATTCCGTCTCAAGGCTCAGATATTCGGAAGTGCCTTTAAGACACTCAGGCTTAGAGTTAAGGGAGAATGAGAATTAATAACATAGTCTGGTTAATATATTATATGTGAGATGTAAAGAGAAAGATCTGGGAATAAATGTTGCGAAATCCTAAGTTCATGGTGATAGAAAAGTGTCAAAGGAAAAGTAAATGTGATATGTGGGGGAATTATGAAAGATTATAGAAAGTGGAAGCCGATTCTGATATTTACACATAGGTTTTATTTTTAAAGATGATGGAAACTTACGATGGATATTGAATGGCGTGAAACAATAGGAAACAAAGTCAAAAGGGTAATAAAACATAAAAAATCGAATCGGGCAGTGTCATACTCGTACTCTACCAACATAGGAATTTATTACAAACTTTGATGTATGGAAATGAAATGTAGACGTGGGACAAGACTGAAAAGATCCGAATAAACGCTATAGAGATGTATGCACTTAGAAGAATACATGACGTGACAATGTATGACAGAATACGGTAATAAGAGGTTGGGGATGAATGTAAATTTAAGATTTATATGTTGAATAAAATAAAAAGAGAACTCTGAGATGGTTTGTGCACGTGGAACGAATTAATGAAGAAAGTAAAAAAAAAATAGTGCAAATGTGAGTGAAAGACGTGATAGCGAAAGACAAATTTAAGTTTGGTTAGAGCAAGTGAATGATTTTTTGAAATGAGAAAAGGTAGAAAGTCATAAAAATCGTAGGAGCTATAAGAGAAGGTGTTTGGATGTAGAAGAGGAGAAGGATATACATACTATATGTGTAGACATAGGAAAATCTGGCGTTCCGCCATCTCAACTTTCCCTGACAGGGAAATGACGTGATGACATTTTTTTATTTCATCCCTCATAATTGATTGCTCTACCCAAGAACATGTTCTACCTTATAATGTCTAAATGAGGTGCAGATGTGTCATTCCACCTTAACGAGTTCTTCACTTCCAGTCTCACGACCTCAGAAGTGCTTCAGCTCACGTGTCCATACTGTGAGACTTTATTAGGTCTAGACATGTAATCCTGGCCAGTTCAGGTCTGGCGCACAGGTAACGCGCAACCTTAACTCCTCTATTGCGTGCTGCACCTCGCCCCTCCGCTTGCAGTCTGCCCGCCCACTTGAATATCCCGCTACCGCCCCTGACTCCAGAGTTGGGGCTCTTAACCCGTGGCACATCGACAAACCGAGTATTGGTAGATGAATTGAAGACTCGTACATTATATTTGAATGAAGAATTCTCCTTTTTTTATCTGGACGTCAATGCTGAGAAATGTGACCCACAACTTACATACTCGTACATATCATCACGCCATCTCCTTATCGAGATAGGCAGAAAGGAGAGAGCGTCGGACTTTCCTATCTCGACACACATATTTCGCCTCTTCTACATCCATACACCTTCTCATACAGCTCATACGATTCGTCTATTTTTTCACATTTCCTTCTTTCAAAATATCGTATATTTGTATTGTGCACTTTCTTTGGTCTTCTGGTCTTTGTTTTCTTAATCTTTCCTTATCCATTTGTTCTACGTGCTCTTCTTCATCTTACTCAACAAATAACTTCACACTCATATTTAATCAATTCATTCCGTATTCTGACACATTGTCTCTTTTCAGTCTTGTTCCACGTCCACGTTGCACTTCCATACATCAAAGTTGGTACTAAATTATTGTTGTGGACTGTTATCTTGGCAGGTTTTGATCTAGTCCGGTTCGAGTGTATATGTTTTATGCTCCACTGACTTGGTTTCCTATCACTACACGCTGTTTAATATTCCTCACAACTAGTTATGCATATTCATGAAGAAGAAGAAGAATTGACAACCTTAGTGGCCCAGTTTGTATGACGCTCACTTCCCAGTTTAGCAAAAAATACTTATACTCGTTCAAGATATGCAAGTGTTATTCCTTTTCACGTGCGGGGTTGTATAACTAGCACGTGTGATGATGAACCGTGAGTTCCGTGCCCTTTCAAGGGGTAATGTTAACTTAAGTGACTCGATTATTAGGGCCGACAATCTTATTTCCTAACCACGTCCTTCAATGTGCCTTCAATGGTACATAATTTAATTAAATGGCTTCCAATCTCGTTTTAGCTTATGTCCTAATTAACGGCTGTTTGGTTTGTTGGAAGAGATTGCCATATAAGGATAAATCTACTAGGTGTATACAAGTGTAATGATAAAAAAAAACATTTTTTTTTTAATATTTAACAAAAAACAATACTTCGTTATTCCACTAATTACATTAATTATCATAAAAGGTGTTTCAACGTCCTATCCCGATGCTCTCTTCAGGCAGAATGCCTCGCCCGAACAGAGCTTCGACATATGAGGTAGAAACACCTCTAGTCCAATTGATGTAAATAGTGGGATAGCAAAATAATTTATTGTTAAATATTTTAATATGGAGTTCCACAAATGTTAAACTGAAACATTTTTGATAATATTTTTTTTGCGTATTTGAAATATTGATTATTTTTTTTTGCTGATTTGAAATATTGATTAATTTTTTTTTTGCTTATTTGAAATATTGATAAATTTTTTTTTTCTTATTTGAAATATTGATTAATTTTTTTGCTTATTTGAAATATTGATTAATTTTTTTTTTTCTTATTTGAAATATTGATTATTTTTTTTTTCTTATTTGAAATATTGATTAATCCTCTATATGCAAAATATCAAGCCCATTAAATGGATATTTTAATGTCCAATTACGTCATAAAGTTTTTCATTCCACACAAACCCATGAAAAGCAGCAAAATACGAGTATTTTTTTTCAATTTCTTTTATCTCAGAACACTAAAAATGATGGTTAGGTTATATTTTTATTATTATGTTATGTCCAAATATTGAAATTTCAGTTTGAAAAGTAATGAAAAATAGTTTGAAAAGTAATGTAAAATAGTTTGGAAAGTAATGTAAAATAGTTTTTTTTAATGAATTTGTAACTTCATTATATAAAGCACCACCGAGCGCATTTATTGGCTCGTGGCAATTTATTCTAACCCACCAGAAAGGTGTTCAAGCGACTTTAAGTTAGTAAAACAAACTGAAACCTTTTTAAAACCACTGGGTTATATATTTGGAGTCTAGCTCACAACCCCCAGATTTGAAACCGCTGACTTATACATAAATTCACAACGTTTTAGCAGTGCCTCATACATTTGCTATATCTCTATTTAATTAAGATGTAAAAGGTGTCTAAATTCATCACTGAAGGTTTTCCAGACAAAGTAACAGTTCAGAATCCCCGCTCCAGAGGTGCACAGCTTTACGAAGGCGACTTAAAATGAAGTCCCATTTTCCGTTAAAGCCTTATTGCTGAAATTACTGCAGCGTAAGGTTAAGGGTGAGGGTGCATGGTGGAAGGAAAGTATAAATCCATAAAAGTTGATGATTTTCATGGCTTAAGTTGTATTTTGAAAAAAAAAAACACATTTTTGTAGTTTTTATATTTTAGTTACCTACTTAACTTAACGTTTTACCTTTTAATTAGTACAGTACCCGGCGGCAAGTAATACACATTGGGCTTAAGAAAGAGACTATCGGCCATAATCGGCTAACTTCGGCTTTGTAGAGCGTCGTCTCTGTCGCACGGTGCACGCTAGAACGCTTAACAACGACAAATCGCGACGGATCACGTGTATTAACGACAGAGACGACGCTCTACAAAGCTGAATTTAGCCGATTATGGCCGACAGTCTCTTTCTTAAGCCCGATGTGTATTACTTACCGCCTGGTGCTGTACTCGTACATTTAACTCTTACTTTGTGCTTAGAACAAGGATAAGCAACCTTTTATATTTCAAGTTTCAGAATTATGTTTTGAGTGCTGATAGTATGGTATGGTATGGTAGTTAATATTTGAGACTTCTTCATTGTGTTCTCAGTACTGAGCGTCGTAGTTCTCTGTTATTTATTTATTTTATTTCAAGGGTCAAGTGACCTGTTTGGTACAAATATTAACCCTTCCTTTCCTGTTATGTGTAACTAGTACACATTGCTTCTAAAAACTTTAATATCTCTATAAATATAATAAATACTGGGTTCAGATTTTAGGTATTCCCCGTAATAAATTTACGCACTGCTTGAAAAAATAATATTAATAATAATTAGCACTCATCGGCCACATCAGAGATATTTTGTGAACATCGGGAATAAATTCACCAATACAATTAAACGTGTGCCAGTGTGTGACGTAGGTATATTCATTCTAAAAAACCGCTATGGGTGAGGAAGCCACACTATTCACGTCTCACTCGACTTTGGTATATGGGAACGCAAGAAATAGAATTTCCGTTCGCTCGCTTCTCTCGCTTCAGTAGATTCCGGGCATCCATTTGAGGTGGTCGCATTGCCCGTTTGGTGAACGCCGGCCGATGTTTTTTGAATGTTTTACGAAATTAAATTTCAATTATTATATTATCACTTTTGACTTTAATTTAAATTAATTTAAGCGATTGGCTATGAATTTTCCTATTTTAAATCGCTCATTTTTACATGTATATTGAATACACAGCACCGGATCGTGCGAATTTGTTTAGCACAGGAAGGGAAAGGTTAAAGAAACAAAAAATATATATAATAGAATTTAACATTGTCAATGTTAAATTCTATTATATTTTAAGCAGTGTAATACAATAGGAAAAAAATGTACAAGTCAAACGACGTAACAAAGCAAATCCATACTCCATAGATCTTCCTCGAATAACAACCAGAGGAATACCAAAGAATTCGTGGGTGGTGCAAAAAGATAACCTGATGCAGAGGCACGGCCTGCGGGATGGAGCTGGGATGGAGCCAGGGAGAAGAACATGCAAGTGGGTCAAAAAAAAATTTCTGCATATTGTTGAAAGTCTTTCGATAATCTCAAATTCTTGGATGATAGAAAAGTCGGTGCGCCTTGGGGTCCTCGGAATAAGGAGCATTACGCCTCTTACACCAAATCTCGAAAGCATCTATCATGTTCGTTCCTTTTTTCTCACCGTCCATGTTTCCATTCCATATGTGTACAGTGTTTAAGGCGGAGTGGAAAAATACCCTTTTTTTCAATTTCATTATTTAAAATCTAAACAATTCAAAACATTTACAATAAGAGATATGAAACAAAAATGTTATATGTTATTAAACCTAATAAATATATGTATATACAAATCCCTTAAAATGTTTTATTAAGTCCTTTTTTTTTGTTTAAATCAGGTCGGTACGATAAATTCGTTTTAAGCGTACCTCAATTTACGTGAAATTCGATATATTCTGGAACGTATCCTTCAAATTTTGTGCATTTTTCTCGCCTCGATTTGCGTGATTTCAATTTACGAGAATTTTCTTGGTACGTATCTGCCGCGTAAATCGAGGGATAGTGCATTAATAATATTTTTTTTTCGTATTTTATTTGACAGCTGTCACTTCTTAGTAATTTATAGTAATTTAATACTAACATTTAGACATTTTAAAAAATGCTCTATAGTTGTATTGAAAAATAACAATAATAATACTCTGAAACAAGAAAATACTCGTATATTGAAGTTTGTGATTTATTATACTTGTCATTGTTAGCGGATTATTGGTAGTAATTTAATACTGAAAAAAAATGTTCTATAGTTTCGAAAAATAAAAAATCAAAGATCCTCCCATTACGCGAGAATCCAGGCCCCGGCGAGATTCGAACTCGCGATCTCCTGTTTACTAGACAGGCGCTTTAACCAACTAAGCCACGGCGCCATATGTGCGGAGCGCCACAATACCTATTAAATATATTATTTCGCTTTATTAACTTAAATCACTTTCTTATTTGTTTTCTCGTTCTTTTCAGAGTGACTCTAGCAAGAAGAGCATGTGTTAGAGCGAGGCAATAATAGATGCGCGATGCGCGTCTGTCGTATGCAATGCGATCGCCGCCAGTATTGGTGCAGTTGCTGTTCTACGCTTCGGTTATCGCAGCAGGTTTGTGTCTTGGCTAATATATCAATACTGTATTTAATATCTGATTGTTTTAAAAGATGGCTCTAATTTAAGTATGTACAATGAAGGTGCGAAATAAGTTTATGTTCATTTCAAACATCTATTTTTTTTAAACAATTGTTCATATATCTACGTTTTGTTTATATTTCTTGTTTTAAAATATATCGTTTATTTTAAAGACTGTTCGTTTTATATTTCTGATGAAGTTATAATGATTACTTATATGAAGTTTATTTCGTAAATTATTTTGCAAATAGCACTAATTTACCTTTTATTTATTTATTCAAATGTTTACACAATTCTATTCTACATAATATATACGGAATATAAAACCTTATCACTATAATCATCGGCTTTTCTGAAACAGTTGGTTTACACTCGCGAAGTTCGCATATAAACACAAATAAACAATGACACAAGTGGAAGCTGCAGGCTCTCGTGTGGTACGAGAACTCTTAGCAAAAAATAAATCTAATACGACGCTAGTATCGCGACTCGAGTTTCGAGCTTCAAAATCGAGATCATTTAAGAGGTATTTTAGGGTTAAATGATACCTTCAAGTTTTTGTTCTGTACTAGCCCATACAAAGCGGCGATATTATTGTTCTGTACTAGCCCATACAAAGCGGCGAGATTATTGTTCTGTACTAGTCCATACAATGCGGCGAGATTATTGTTCTGTACTAGCCCATACAAAGCGGCGAGATTATAGTTCTGCACTAGTCTATACAATGCGGCGAGATTATTGTTCTGTACTAGCCCATACAAAGCGGCGAGATTATTGTTCTGTACTAGTCCATACAATGCGGCGAGATTATTGTTCTGTACTAGCCCATACAAAGCGGCGAGATTATTGTTCTGTACTAGTCCATACAATGCGGCGAGATTATTGTTCTGTACTAGCCCATACAAAGCGGCGAGATTATTGTTATGTACTAGTCCATACAATGCGGCGAGATTATTGTTCTGTACTAGCCCATACAAAGCGGCGAGATTATTGTTCTGCACTAGCCCATACAAAGCGGCGAGATTATTGTTCTGTACTAGTCCATACAATGCGGCGAGATTATTGTTCTGTACTAGCCCATACAAAGCGGCGAGATTATTGTTCTGTACTAGTCCATACAATGCGGCGAGATTATTGTTCTGTACTAGCCCATACAAAGCGGCGAGATTATTGTTCTGTACTAGTCCATACAATGCGGCGAGATTATTGTTCTGTACTAGCCCATACAAAGCGGCGAGATTATTGTTATGTACTAGTCCATACAATGCGGCGAGATTATTGTTCTGTACTAGCCCATACAAAGCGGCGAGATTATTGTTCTGCACTAGCCCATACAAAGCGGCGAGATTATTGTTCTGTACTAGTCCATACAATGCGGCGAGATTATTGTTCTGTACTAGCCCATACAAAGCGGCGAGATTATTGTTCTGCACTAGTCCATACAATGCGGCGAGATTATTGTTCTGTACTAGCCCATACAAAGCGGAGAGATTATTCTTTTGTCAAAATTTTCGAGGATATTTTGGCATAATTGCGGTTCTAACTCACCAATAACGCGAATAATTTCGTCCTTCAAATCAGGAATTGATTGAGGGTCATTCTTATAGACCTGGCTTTTCACGTAACCCCAGAGAAAACAGTCCAACGGTGTCAGATCACATGATCTTGGTGGCCAATTAACATCACCGTTTCCGGAGATTACAATACGTAAAATAATTCAACAATTTGATGGCCTTGTTTAACTTTTGTGTATTTTACTTAGTAGTTTACTTAAGCATTACTGCAACGTGAACTTAGTAGTTTACTTGAACATTACTGCAACGTGAACTTAGTAGTTTACTTGAGCATTACTGCAACGTGAACTTAGCAGTTTACTTGAGCATTACTGCAACGTAATTTTTTAGATTTTACTTAGTAGTTTACTTGAGCATCACTGCAACGTAAGCTCTCAGATGTTTGCTAAAATCTTCTATTTAAAAATTATCTGAATCCATCCCTGCTTTACCCCAGCAGCAATTTTTAATTCTCTCAGCGCTCTGATCATCGATTTAATCTGCAAAGCATATTTTTCAATAAGAAAACTTATAATTGCGGCCTGTGCGGCGGGAGAGGGTATCGCGGCCGGCTTCGGTATCTGTTTTAATTAAAGAAGTGCCCAGGTACACCATTCATCGGGAAGTTTTCCTTAACGGGATCCGACAGGGGCGGTTCTTCTCTAAGTGCAGTGCACGGCATGCGCGGCCGGTCGATTTGTTACTGCTGGTTTATTTCGTAATACTAGAAGTAACAAATTGACCTTAGGTACCTTACGTGCATAGGTTAAACCTATTTGCACACAAAACTTAAAGAAAATTATATATAATACAAGAAATCAAAATTAATATATAAGCATTATTTCTAAAGCCGAGACAACTAATTCTCATTACTAAGAAAGTTCAAAATATTGTATTAAAAAAACAGAAATGTTAACAACGCCAATATCCGAGGATCTATTCAAAAGGGGCAGCCCCTGAAATAAAATAAGAGCACTTAGCAGATTAGTTCTACACATTGTATGTCTTAATAAGTTAGTATTTTGGTGCTTCGAATATTTGTCAGAAACATAAACTCATATATTTCCCAGCATAGTTGGATTAGATATAGCTCCCGTCAGCTACTTAAAGATAAAAAAAATACTCCCACACCCCTTCTCATGCTTACAATGTAGTGTCCTAATATATCAACAATAAATCTTGTAGGTTACACACCCCTTCTCATGCTTACAATGTAGTGTCCTAATATATCAACAATAAATCTTGTAGGTTACACACCCCTTCTCATGCTTACAATGTAGTGTCCTAATATATCAACAATAAATCTTGTAGGTTACACACCCCTTCTCATGCTTACAATGTAGTGTCCTAATATATCAACAATAAATCTTGTAGGTTACACACCCCTTCTCATGCTTACAATGTAGTGTCCTAATATATCAACAATAAATCTTGTAGGTTAGAGCCACAGGTAGAAATTGCACTCGCGTAAGTAGATATATCTCAAAAATGTATTTAGGACTTTCTCCGTCATTTGAGAGTAATGAATCCACAACAATGCTCCACATTCTGGCTTGGTACGTAACAGCGCACTGTAGAGGGACCTGAGAACCTCACCTTCCATAAATGACTATGTGGCCTGTATCACGACCCCCAATACCCTATACGCAGGCACACACAGTTCCTCTACACGTGGACCAAATGAGAACCTACTGATGATATTAATTCCCAAATCTGGGATGCATTCTATATGATAGACAAACGCTTATAACGTAATATGACACAAATTATACACGGATACCTCCATTTCATTAGGCGGTACTTTCCCTAGCTACAGCCCTCCGGCCCGTCTACGAGTAGAATGGAGTTTAGGGCGGGGGAGTGTACTCGTAGGATGCGGGCGTGCGAGGGGGCCGGCACAAACAGCGGCCGCACGTTTATTTTGATTACTTTCCTACTTCGGAGCCCCTATTAACTGGAAATTAGTTCCTAAGCCAGAAGCCTGTTCAAACTGTTACCTGCTTCTGTTCCAGGGCTGCTTTGCTGCTCTCTCGAGTCTATGTTCCCTCAGAGATGGAAAGCTTTTAAGCTTCGACGATCTTACATACAATTTGTTAAGCTCGTTCATCTTTGGATATAACTCATAAACTCGAGATTAAAATGTCTTTGAATCGCTCTCTAACGAATTACATCGATACCTGAACATAGTACATCTGCTATCAGAAGTGTGAATGTACTATTCATCACAATTTATATGTTTAACCCTTGGGCGGGCGCATCTAGTCTGTGAGATGATGTACCTAGTTTTTTTTGTACCAATGGGCGAGGTTTACCGACAAAGAGGTGAGACTTATAATAGCTTCCTGACTCCTTACCCCTCACACTAGGGTAGCTTTGTTATTTCTCCAGTGCACCGATGGTCTGGGATGGACGTTTTAATCTGCTGGATGAGTTGCGCCCGATTACGTAAGTATTTTTTATTTCCGAAATTATTTTTTTTTCTCAATATTTCTTTTTATATACCTGCAATAGTTCGTATATATATGTTCTAGCCCCTAATTCAATTATATTGATCGTTATTTACTATATGAATACAAACATGCACGCACGGTCTGTGAAAATTATTATAAAAATGATTTCGAAAATGTTCAGCGTGAGCCTGATCAGGAATAACTTTCTAATCATATTTTGATTACTCCCTTTTGTTTTTGTGAAGATGTTTTATGATCACAAGTGAATTTGAATTTTACATTCTAAATACTGTTTAAAAAAGTTCTAGTATAGTGTTATCTAATGTTAAGTTATTGCTTTTATTTTCGTTATATGAACACCTACCTTATGAAGATGTGACAGTTAATTCCACATACTTTTTATAGTGCTAAATATTTTTTACAAACCTATTGTGGGTATTTCATGACTGAAAAAAATTGTGATGTTACTGAATTGCATTAGTTGTGTTGATAAGCTGCCAACAAAAGACTGAGAATGTTGTAAACTAGTTATCTTCTATTTTAAGAAAAACAATATGAGAAAATTAAAAAATTTGTTATTGAAAAGTGCAAAGAAATGTACAAATGTTATATACCTAAGCATGTTTGAGTGAAAATTTTTGTTTGATAAGCTTTCCCTTAAGCGTAAGCAGAAATTTAATTTTTAATCTCACAGATGAGTTGCACCCGAACGTGTTAAGATTTGTATTGCGCCCGACGGAGGGTTAAATCGTCATCATCATCCTGTCGTTCAGCTCATGATTGAGCATCGTGACTCCCATGATAGCCCTTGACGGCTCCTCTCCGTCCATCCCTGCACTCATCGATTCGAAGAACAATTGTTAAGGTTAATTCTGTTGAGTCTTTCATTTGGTCAGTCCAACGCGGTGGAACTCTTCCTCTTATGTGTCGTCTTCCTGCACTTCATATAACCACAAGCCTCACAAGCCTCACAAGCCTCACAAGCCTCAGCAAACCTTGGCTATGAGCAATGCGTCCAAAGAATCGGAGGACTGGTCGCATGCATATTTTTATGAAAATGTTCGTTGCTTGTCAGTTCCTCGAGAATGGAGGCGATAGTTTATTTAGCTGATCATGAAATTCAAAACATACTTCTCCAGCATCACATTTCAAACACATTCTCAGTCTACATATCTCGCTCGTTTTTAGAGTGCACGTCTCTGAGCCGTTCACAAATATTGCGAAGACGAGATACTTACTCAGGCGCATTTGTGTCGTGATAGTGATGATTCTACTCTTCCATATCATTTTCAGCTTAGACATCACATTCTTCGCAATTCCAGTCCACCTTTTCTCTTTCAGCCGCGTATTCTCCATTGTTGGTAAAACTGGAGCATCAGTAAGCAAAGTCAATAACCACTTCTAGATCATGATTCATATTACTTGGTGGCAGTTTGTTACAATGGCCTGTTATCAATAATTTGGTTTTCGACCTTTTGATTTCCAGACACGCGTACTCCCTTTAAATTTTTCAGACACGCGAACTTTTGTTTGATTTTTTAACTATGCTTCAAGTGTTGTATAGGGGATAGATTCTTAAATGTAGTCAATTCAAAATAATTAATCTTAACATTACTATAAAAAATCGACCAAAGATCATGACTTGTGGAATGGAGTCAATAGCAGATACAAGAAAAAACAAACTATGTTCAGAACTAATAAAATGAAAACTCTCAGATCTATTGGTGACAAAACATTTGGAGATATAATTAAAACCTCCCATATTCGAGATATACTTGATGTAACAGAAATAGCGGAAGAAATTGACGTTGCCACGTGGATGGATAAAATAAGGCTCCTCCTACCCCGATAGATAAATATCGTGATGGTTTGTAATACAGTATTACCTCTTAAATGCATACCGAAGTATTTTACTATACGCTTTCGTTCTATATACATTTAAACCTTGTTTGTTTATTGCCATGTTTAAGGTAATCTTTTTCAGCCGACCAGAAGTTGCTCAAGAGATATTCAGTGAAAACCAGAATGAATCCCTATTTAAAAATAGAATGTAAGAACTCGTAACTCCCGGGTCGTGTATAATATTATTTTATAATATATAGTACTCGTATGTTAAGTGTAGGTATTTCAACTTTACCAAATCCGATGTCCTAACAAAATATACCATATAGTATATTCAAAATTGGGTTCATAAAATAAATATCATATTCCTTGTATGTTACACGATGAAATTACTAGTTGATAAGTTTCTAAAAACATGTCGATTTATTCATTTATGAAACAGTGTTTGTTGCCTTTTAATTGTCGCGTCCCCAGTAAACTAGGCTAGGCTTAGTGAGGACACATACATGTGAAAAAAATACGAGTAGATTGATGCTTTTTACCGATTGTTAATTATTTTATTTAATACATCTGTAAACACTCATCAAGTTGATAACTCGCGAGAGTTTTCTTGACATACTAGAGCCAGCCCTGCAGAAGGCCAGAGTCTAGCGAAGTATTAAAAACAGTAAGCCTTTTCAATTAATTTCCCGAGTATGCATTGCAAGTTGCTTTGAATTGTTCAACCTCTCCGAGGGTCGGAGGCTTTTAGCAGTCTCTCAATGTGAAAATTAAAGGGTGCGTTAAAACTAAAGTCAATGGGGCATAAAAAATATTTTTATTCCATTTTTATTGTACCTATATAGTACAACCTGGTAGAATTATTACGATGTGGCAATCTCTTCCAGTCCACCAGAGTTAAAAAGACGTTAAGAGAAAATCAGACAGATTTTTTTTATCCGTGTTCCAAAGAGAATTGAATCCGCAACCTCCGGGAAGACAGTTGTCTTAGCACCTAGGCTTAGCAGATCGTCTTTCATAAATATTTGAACCGGACAGAATCAACATCTGCCAAAATGAAAGTTCACATCATTTTAGAACCAACTTTAATGTTTGGGAGTGCAATGTGGACGTGAAACAAGACCAAACATCACAATATATGACAGAATACAAAAGGAATAAGGGATGAATGTGAACATAAGGGTGATGTATTGAGTAAGATAAAGAAGAGTAGTGTGACATGGTTTGGGCACGTGGAACGAATGATTGAAAAAATACTAACAAAATAATGCAAATATGAGTAAAAGTCACGAGAGAAGAAGACCAAGGAAACGCACGAGAGAAGAAGACCAAGGAAACGTACTAGAGAAGAAGACCAAGGAAAGGCACGAGATAAGAAGACCAAGGAAAGGCACGAGATAAGAAGACCATGGAAACGCACGAGAGAAGAAGACCAAGGAAACGTACGAGAGAAGAAGACCAAGGAAAGGCACGAGATAAGAAGACCAAGGAAAGGCACGAGATAAGAAGACCAAGGAAACGTACGAGAGAAGAAGACCAAGGAAAGGCACGAGAGAAGAAGACCAAGGAAGGGCACGAGAGAAGAAGACCACGGAAGGGTACGAGAGAAGAAGACCAAGGAAAGGCACGAGATAAGAAGACCAAGGAAGGGCACGAGAGAAGAAGACCAAGGAAGGGTACGAGAGAAGAAGACCAAGGAAAGACACGAGATAAGAAGACCATGGAAACGCACGAGAGAAGAAGACCAAGGAAAGGCATGAGAGAAGAAGACGAAGGAAGGGCACGAGAGAAGAAGACCAAGGAAGGGCACGAGAGAAGAAGACCAAGGAAGGGTACGAGAGAAGAAGACCAAGGAAAGGCACGAAATAAGAAGACCAAGGAAGGGCACGAGAGAAGAAGACCAAGGAAGGGTACGAGAGAAGAAGACCAAGGAAAGACACGAGATAAGAAGACCATGGAAACGCACGAGAGAAGAAGACCATGGAAAGGCATGAGAGAAGAAGACGAAGGAAGGGCACGAGAGAAGAAGACCAAGGCAGGGCACGAGAGAAAAAGACCAAGGAAACGCACAAGAGAAGAAGACCAAGGACAGAATAGTTGAATCAAGTGTATGATATTTTGCAATAAGGAAATTAAAAAAAATCGTAGAAGCTGTATGAACGGTCAAGAGGACGTTGAAGAAGCCTAAGAGGTGTGTCGCGATTGGAAAGTCTGAACCCTATTTTCTCTGCCTACCCCAACAGGGATATGGTATGATGGTCGCTATAATATTTATGTAAAGGCTGTGTTCATTATTTTATTTTGATTCATATTTAAAACGTTTAAATGGTACATTCATGCCGCCCAACTTTTTTTAAACAAAAATTTCAAGAAAAACTTCAAGATATAAATATTAAAAAAACGTCTGTGGCTCGTCTTCTCTGCCTACACTGACAAAGAAATTACTTGGTGTCAGTGATTCTCTAACTTTCTATTTTCATGGACCATTTTTTTAAATTTTACTCCATCGCTGACCAGCATTTTGGTGAAATTAAATAAAATAATTTTGAAACGATAGGAATATAGTTCAAATACATATATTTTTCTGTTTTAAACTGAGTTAGTAAACAATATAATAACGAAACATTAAATTACAAACAAATTTAAATTAATGTACACAATATTTTATTAGTTGTTTTGAAATGTTCTCTCGATGTGGCAAAGCGTTCCAAATCTGGGGACAATCTAGGGACAAACTGTTCCAAACTAGCGACACCATAGTTTGAGTCACTCATCTAGATATTCTAGATCATCCAAAAAAAATATCAGAACCGTTTGTTAAAGGTTCCAGCTTTAACTTTGTGGAAATCTTTTCGGAAACTATTTGCTAATTAATTACTTTATTTTACTAATAACATTAATCCCAGCTTAACATGTTTCTACCTCCTTATTCCGAGATTCTCAGTGGACCATCATCCGTTTTCTCCTAAAGAGATCCTCGAGATAAGAAGCAGAAACACGTGTAGCGGAAATCAGTGTAATTAGTGAAATCGAAAAATAATTTACAGTTAAATATTCGATCACAACCAGTTCGGTCTAAATGAAATGTAAATTTAGTCATATTTCCTTTCACCTCGAAATATCTTTACAGCATCCCATTCGGCTGAAAGTAATAAATTCCCACCCCGCGCGGCGCACCCCTATTCGCATTCACAGGTAACGCGGTGCATTTGCCTGGTAACGACTGCATCCTGTATTTGGCATATTTCCTCCAGAGCCCATTTCCCATGCAATATTCTAGCAATAGCCTATTCCCGCTCTCCGCAGACTATGCCAGACAGGAGGCGCGCCAAGAGGTATGGAGCAACACTTTAACTGTTCCCGAGGGATTGCAAGATTGCCTTATTCTTTACGCCTCGGGCTAACAGACAGTTATTGTCAACAAAAATACTTGTACTATATATATTATATTTCTTTAACACATTTTTGGCGTCGTCCTTTACTATCCACGTCATTAGGCTATGGAACCAGCTGCCAACTAACATATGACTCGCTCAGTAAATCGCTCGTTTCAAACAGCGACTCAAAAAGCATTATAATTTCCCTTTAGTGACATAACGTGTTTTTTCGTTCCCTTATTATCTTTCTTTCCAATATTCTCGCCTATCTAAAAACGGAATTTATCTGGGTGGCTTCACAGCGTAGACGATATCTTGATGGGGATGCTTTATAAGTTATGAGTGTTATTATTTTTCCAAAAGATAGGATCAAATTCCTTAATCTCTGTCTTGATGGTAAGCTCCTCTTCGATAAACAAATTGGTTATACGGTTTCTTTGGGTTTTTTATTATCGTAGAGAGTTAAAATTTGTTCGTCGATATCTTACAGTTATAGGTTATTAATATATTTATCAATTCATTTGTTGTATAATATCTGAATTATTGTGATTCTATTTAATCTGATATGCCTAATTGTCAAATTTCCCGACTTTCCGACTCCTTTCAATGCAGTTGATAGGCTGATGCTCGTATTGTTATACTCGTATGGTAGTCATAAATGTTCTTATATGAGTCCACTTCTTAAAAGTCGAGATTAGGTCAAGTATCCCGAACTAATTCATTTCAAACCTTTTTTCTTTGTATTCAAGCCCCTTAATATGATGTCTCCGTTGCTTCTTTCAAATCGACCTTTGAGGTAAATCGTTCTAATGAATTCATTGTTCCGAATCAACCCAATATGGTGGGGTGTTATGACAGGATTTTTGCTGTTGCTGGTTGTGTGGCGTGGCATAGTTTGCCTTTTTTGTACTAACTTGAATAAGTATGTAGAGAGATATGCAGTTTTAAGAATCACTTGAAGACAACCCTTTGGGAGGTATTTATAAATTGTATCATTGTATACAAGAACCATAGATACATTACATCTAAATACTATCAAATACCAAGTTATTATTACATATCACATACATCTAAAGGCTATCATATACCAAGTTATTATCACATATACCTAAAGGCTATCACATACCAAGTTATTATCACATATCACATACACCTAAAGGCTATCACATACACATATACGCTATCACATACCAAGTTGTTATCACATGCACCTAAAGGCATTGTAATTTATTTTTATCAAACACTGTTTATTCCACTTTTTTGTGACGGTATAACCCTACCGGTTTCAAGGCTTTCACCTCATCTTCAGGGGAGCACAAACAAGACTAAATGCTGTTCGAACTGGTACCGGTATACACGCTTCAACGGTTGGGGGCTGAGGGGTGAGGGAGGCATGGGACGATTTCGGCCAAGAGCGGAGAGATTTTTGGGATATGTGTTAACTGTTCACCAGATGTTCGGATCGATGTACTGACATAGAAATTTCTAAGGCCTCTAATCTGTCCAATTTATTTCCGTTACTACTGATATGTAAGAATTTGGCATCATCGATAGAAAAAGTATGGTTTTCACGGTGACAATAATTAGCCATTTCAGAATAAATTAGAAGATTTGTTAAGGCAGATTTGTGTTCACGAAATCTCTTTTCAAAAGATCTCCCTGTCTTTCTTATATAAAAATTATCACAGTCAGCACATAAAATTTTATACACACCACTGTTGCTAAGTATTCCATTTTTGCCTTTTCCATTAAAATTATTGTAAAAAGCTGGCTTTATGTGACTTGGAATATTTTTGGTTATTTCGTATGATATGTTTTTTATACCGGTACCAGTTCGAACAGCATTTAGTCTTGTTTGTGCTCCTCTGAAGATGAGGTGAAAGCCTTGAAACCGGTAGGGTTATACCGTCACAAAAAAGTGGAATAAACAGTGTTTGATAAAAATAAATTACAATGTCTTTAAACCTCCACAACGTTAATGCCTTAACTATAAACAACATACACCTAAAGGCTTTCACATACCAAGTTATTATCACATATCACATACACCTAAAGGATATCACATACACCTAAAGGCTATCGCATACCAATTTATTTTCACATATCACATACACCTAAAGGCTATCAAATACCCAGTTACTATCACATATCAGAATATCAACAAAGGTTTCTTTATAGTTCGTTTTCCCTCGGTAAGTTTTCTGCAATTTTCTTACCAAATGTGTTTTTCTGAACATACACAGATGCGGGGATCTAATGACCCCAGCCATCATCTTCCTATCAATACACTCAACTACATACAATTATATTTATTTTGTAATATTTTTAATTTGTCATTATGTTAAGTGGGTTCAAAATCCGAGTTAGTGCGCCATTGAAGAGAGTTTGCTCTCTAAACAGCACTATATAAATGGTTTTTTATTACTATTTTTTCCCTTTTTGCGTAGTGTGTGTCTTACATTTATTATTCTAGCATGCGTCATGTTCATTCCTCAACGCAAACCATCCTTTGCTGCTATCAAACATTTATGTGTGTTGTATTCGTTTAGGCGAATTAAAAATAACTATACGAACCACCGTTTCCAAATCACGACACCGACTTTTGCTTAGCACGATATAACTTTGGAATTTTAAGATACGATAAGATGCGGGATGCAATTTTCTAGCAGGGCTGTACTTAACTTATTTTGTAAACTCAATTCTATAATCAACATATAATTTTGTTTTATTCCTTTAAAAATTATCGAAACCGTATTTTAACACGACAATTAATTTTAAATTGTTGAAATAATAATTCGAATCCGTAAAATGATTTGAAGGTAAATCATATGAACCATATTATATTTAGAAAGTTAGTGCAATTGATATACTCGTATGTGTACATGAATACGTACTGATAAACACTTGTACTGAAGTACTCGTATAGAAGATATTCTCGTATAGAAAGATATTCTCGTATAGAAGATATTATCGTATAGAAGATACTTTTTGTATAGAAGATATACTCGTATAGAAGATATTCTCGTAAAGAAGATACTTCTCGTATAGAAGATATTCTAGTACATAAGATATTCTCGTATAGAAGATATTCTCATACAGAAGATATTCTCGTATAGAAGATATCCTCGTATAGAAGATACTTCTCGTATAGAAGATATCCTCGTATAGAAGATACTTCTCGTATAGAAGATACTTCTCGTATAGAAGATACTTCTCGTATAGAAGATATTCTCGTATAGAAGATATTCTCGTATAGAAGATATTCTCGTATAGAAGATAATTCTCGTATAGAAGATACTTCTCGTATAGAAGATACTTCTCGTATAGAAGATATTCTCGTACATAAGATATTCTCGTATAGAATATATTCTCGTATAGAAGATACTTCTCGTATAGAAGATATTCTCGTATAGAAGATACTTCTCGTATAGAAGATACTTTTCATATAGGAGAAATTATCTTATAGAAGATATTCTCGTGTAGAAGATATTTCTCGTATAGAAGATATTCTCGTATAGAAGATAACATATTCTCGTACAAAGAATATTCTCGTATAGAAGATATTCTCGGATAGAAGATACTTCTCGTATGGAGTATTTGTGTACACCCTGTACGGTTCGAACCCCAATACCGACAAAATGAAACCGTCGTTGTCTGGTATTCTCCGAATTGGACACTTCGAGTCTTCTAGTAGGTTTGAATATCACCGGATCACGATAAACCTATAATATTTGATTATTTACAACGTTTCTAAAATCATTTATTATTTTTTTCCCATTCCATCTCTCTAGGCACGACTCTGAATGTTGTTCATGCAGCAGATATCTTTCAGCCTTACCGATTTCCTCTCAGCATCTTTTCCGCCCGCATTTCCCCCGGATAAGGCAAAGCCCACTTTCTCCTTTATCTTTTTTACATACCCGTATCTTTTCAGTTAATATAAATATCCTACACTTTTGTTTCAAAGTGTACTAAAGTTACTCAAAGAATGTTAATGAAGCGCAGTTTTAATACAACGGAAAAAAGTTTTGACCATTTTGTTATTTATTTACGAGTATTTAACTCTTTAATGCAAATATGTTATGTATCACGGATTCATTGCATTAAATCATTTTTTCCCTGTCAACTACATTTTGATACTCGTACATAGTCATTATTGATACCCAAAACTATCTGTTTTTAGCTGAGTATGAAAACAATATTTGAGAAAACCTTGCCTTCTTCTAAGCATCCTGGTCCTTTCATGATTTCGGCACACCACCTATGTACCATATATCCCTTCCGGTCCCACTTAAAGAGGATCTGGAACGTCAAGCTGTTATTTTGCGCACACCACCTATCTACCATATATCCCTTCCGGTCCCACTTAAAGAGGATCTGGAACGTCAAGCTGTTATTTCGGCACACCACCTATCTACCATATATCCCTTCCGGTCCCACTTAAAGAGGATCTGGAACGTCAAGCTGTTATTTCGGCACACCACCTATCTACCATATATCCCTTCCGGTCCCACTTAAAGAGGATCTGGAACGTCAAGCTGTTATTTCGGCACACCACCTATCTACCATATATCCTTTCCGGTCTTACTTAAAGAGGATCTGGAACGTCAAGCTGTTATTTCGACAAATTCCACCCATATGGAAGTCTTTGTCCCTAGATGATGCTATACAATTAGTATTTAGTATACCTCGGAGATGCCGGGCAACTATTACTAGTGGAGGCGACTGGACAACTTATTAATAATAAAGCATCACGGTTTATATAAATGTAGTGTGTTTGTTTTTTTAATGCCTTATCCCAAATAGTTTTTCGGGTTTCGCCATACAAGTTATTGTCAAACAGTCTCTATACCTGTAGTTGAAGTGTTCAGTTGACGATCATAAGTTAGATTTTTTTGCAAGTGATGTTGTAGTTGTTGTTGCAAGTTGCATTTACGACGCCTCGTACACGTCATACACGTTCTTCCATTTCTATCATCATACACTTATCCTTCTGTTGTAATTTCTCCTGTTTCCTATTCGTTCCTTGTACTTTCTCTTTTTTACCTTGAATCTTTATTTGTTTTGTCTTTAAGCGCTCGTTTTCTCTATGAGTAGAACTTATATCGAGATTTTTAATCATTTTTTGAAAAACTCCACTCACCGTTAGTAACATCAAAACATTTTTTTCGTTATTTTAAAAATTTCTGCAGTGAAGTTTTAACTGAGATGTCGAAAATGCCATTGTGTCCCAGTGGCACAGATAGGTTGTGAAAAAGGGACGTACTCTTCCTTCCAATTTTCTCTTCTGTTGTATCCAAAGACCGACCCCTAAATATATTTATCAACGGCGTCTTCAGCGGTCTCCCCTGTCCTAATTCCACTCCGAGCCGCCGAGTCACTCCCCGAGGGCGCATTCTGTAGTGGAAAGAGATTGGTTTTTATACCTTCACCTGCAACGCTTCGCACTTGTTCTTCGAGGGGCTTTCAGGGAGATTTTATTTTTGTTATGGTTCCTAAATGCAACATTTTTTCAAACCGACATGTACTGCAGGTTACATAGTGTTCTCGTCTAAATGTTCGGGATCGGAATTTAAGCCTTCTTACAAAACAAAAATATTTTGGGAAATAATTAACATTTAGTAGTAGGTGTTTCAAAGTTCTCCGTGTAATCAATGCTGGCTTACCGAGCTCGAATATTTACTCGTTGTTTAATGGTACGTGTTCTAAAGCGCTCAATATAATCAATTTTGGCTTCCCGAGGTAATTAATACTCGTATTTAATAGATTTTTTTAATGATAGGTGTGATATAGTTCTCAATTCTGACATCCCAAAGTCGAATGTTTTATTGTTGTTGAATATTTAATATTTTTTTAATGATAGGTGGGATATAGTTCTCAATGTTATCAATTCTGACGTCCCAAAGTCGAATGTTTTATTATTGTTTAAAGGTAGTTGCGCTATAGTTCTCAATATAATCAATTCTGGCGTCCCAAGGTTGAATATTTAATTGTCGTTTAATCGTAGATATGCTTTATTTATCAATATACTCAATTCTGGCGTCCCGATGTCGATTGTTTAATGGTAGATGTGATATAGTTCCCAATATACTCAATTCTTACGTCACGAGTTCGATTGTTTAATGGTAAATGTGATACAATTCCCAATAACATATACTCAATTCTTACGTCACGAGTTCGATTGTTTAATGGTAGATGTGATATAATTCCCAATAACATATACTCAATTCTTACGTCACGAGTTCGATTGTTTAATGGTAAATGTGATACAATTCCCAATAACATATACTCAATTCTTACGTCACGAGTTCGATTGTTTAATGGTAAATGTGATACAATTCCCAATAACATATACTCAATTCTTACGTCACGAGTTCGATTGTTTAATGGTAAATGTGATACAATTCCCAATATCATATACTCAATTCTTACGTCACGAGTTCGATTGTTTAATGGTAAATGTGATATAATTCCCAATAACATATACTCAATTCTTACGTCACGAGTTCGATTGTTTAATGGTAAATGTGATACAATTCCCAATAACATACACTCAATTCTTACGTCACGAGTTCGATTGTTTAATGGTAAATGTGATATAATTCCCAATAACATATACTCAATTCTTAGGTCTCGAGTTCGATTGTTAAATGGTAAATGTGATACAATTCCCAATAACATATACTCAATTCTTACGTCACGAGTTCGATTGTTTAATGGTTAATGTGATATAATTCCCAATAACATATACTCAATTCTTACGTCACGAGTTCGATTGTTTAATGGTAAATGTGATATAATTCCCAATAACATATACTCAATTCTAACGTCACGAGTTCGATTGTTTAATGATAAATGTGATACAATTCCCAATAACATATACTCAATTCTTACGTCACGAGTTCGATTGTTTAATGGTAAATGTGATATAATTCCCAATAACATATACTCAATTCTTACGTCACGAGTTCGATTGTTTAATGGTAAATGTGATACAATTCCCAATAACATATACTCAATTCTTACGTCACGAGTTCGATTGTTTAATGGTAGATTTGATATACTCGTAGTTCCCAATATACTCAATTCTTACGTCACGAGTTCGATTGTTTAATGGTAAATGTGATACAATTCCCAATAACATATACTCAATTCTTACGTCACGAGTTCGATTGTTTAATGGTAAATGTGATACAATTCCCAATAACATATACTCAATTCTTACGTCACGAGTTCGATTGTTTAATGGTAAATGTGATACAATTCCCAATAACATATACTCAATTCTTACGTCACGAGTTCGATTGTTTAATGGTAAATGTGATACAATTCCCAATATCATATACTCAATTCTTACGTCACGAGTTCGATTGTTTAATGGTAAATGTGATATAATTCCCAATAACATATACTCAATTCTTACGTCACGAGTTCGATTGTTTAATGGTAAATGTGATACAATTCCCAATAACATATACTCAATTCTTACGTCACGAGTTCGATTGTTTAATGGTAAATGTGATATAATTCCCAATAACATATACTCAATTCTTAGGTCACGAGTTTGATTGTTAAATGGTAAATGTGATACAATTCCCAATAACATATACTCAATTCTTACGTCACGAGTTCGATTGTTTAATGGTTAATGTGATATAATTCCCAATAACATATACTCAATTCTTACGTCACGAGTTCGATTGTTTAATGGTAAATGTGATATAATTCCCAATAACATATACTCAATTCTTACGTCACGAGTTCGATTGTTTAATGGTAAATGTGATATAATTCCCAATAACATATACTCAATTCTTACGTCACGAGTTCGATTGTTTAATGGTAAATGTGATATAATTCCCAATAACATATACTCAATTCTTACGTCACGAGTTCGATTGTTTAACGGTAAATGTGATACAATTCCCAATAACATATACTCAATTCTTACGTCACGAGTTCGATTGTTTAATGGTAGATGTGATATACTCGTAGTTCCCAATATACTCAATTCTTACGTCACGAGTTCGATTTTTTAATGGTAAATGTGATACAATTCCCAATAACATATACTCAATTCTTACGTCATGAGTTCGATTGTTTAATGGTAAATGTGATACAATTCCCAATAACATATACTCAATTCTTACGTCACGAGTTCGATTGTTTAATGGTAAATATGATACAATTCCCAATATCATATACTCAATTCTTACGACAGGAGTTCGATTGTTTAATGGTAAATGTGATATAATTCCCAATAACATATACTCAATTCTTACGTCACGAGTTCGATTGTTTAATGGTAAATGTGATACAATTCCCAATAACATATACTCAATTCTTACGTCACGAGTTCGATTGTTTAATGGTAAATGTGATATAATTCCCAATAACATATACTCAATTCTAAGGTCACGAGTTCGATTGTTAAATGGTAAATGTGATACAATTCCCAATAACATATACTCAATTCTTACGTCACGAGTTCGATTGTTTAATGGTTAATGTGATATAATTCCCAATAACATATACTCAATTCTTACGTCACGAGTTCGATTGTTTAATGGTAAATGTGATATAATTCCCAATAACATATACTCAATTCTTACGTCACGAGTTCGATTGTTTAATGGTAAATGTGATATAATTCCCAATAACATATACTCAATTCTTACGTCACGAGTTCGATTGTTTAATGGTCAATGTGATATAATTCCCAATAACATATACTCAATTCTTACGTCACGAGTTCGATTGTTTAATGGTAAATGTGATATAATTCCCAATAACATATACTCAATTCTTACGTCACGAGTTCGATTGTTTAATGGTAAATGTGATACAATTCCCAATAACATATACTCAATTCTTACGTCAGGAGTTCGATTGTTTAATGGTAAATGTGATATAATTCCCAATAACATATACTCAATTCTTACGTCACGAGTTCGATTGTTTAATGGTAAATGTGATACAATTCCCAATAACATATACTCAATTCTTACGTCACGAGTTCGATTGTTTAATGGTTAATGTGATACAATTCCCAATAACATATACTCAATTCTTACGTCACGAGTTCGATTGTCTAATGGTAAATGTGATATTATTCCCAATAACATATACTCAATTCTTACGTCACGAGTTCGATTGTTTAATGGTAAATGTGATATAATTCCCAATAACATATACTCAATTCTTACGTCACGAGTTCGATTGTTTAATGGTAAATGTGATATAATTCCCAATAACATATACTCAATTCTTACGTCACGAGTTCGATTGTTTAATGGTAAATGTGATATAATTCCCTATAACATATACTCAATTCTTACGTCACGAGTTCGATTGTTTAATGGTAAATGTGATACAATTCCCAATAACATATACTCAATTCTTACGTCACGAGTTCGATTGTTTAATGGTAAATGTGATATAATTCCCAATAACATATACTCAATTCTAACGTCACGAGTTCGATTGTTTAATGATAAATGTGATACAATTCCCAATAACATATACTCAATTCTTACGTCACGAGTTCGATTGTTTAATGGTAAATGTGATATAATTCCCAATAACATATACTTAATTCTTACGTCACGAGTTCGATTGTTTAATGGTAAATGTGATACAATTCCCAATAACATATACTCAATTCTTACGTCACGAGTTCGATTGTTTAATGGTAAATGTGATACAATTCCCAATAACATATACTCAATTCTTACGTCACGAGTTCGATTGTTTAATGGTTAATGTGATACAATTCCCAATAACATATACTCAATTCTTACGTCACGAGTTCGATTGTCTAATGGTAAATGTGATATAATTCCCAATAACATATACTCAATTCTTACGTCACGAGTTCGATTGTTTAATGGTAAATGTGATATAATTCCCAATAACATATACTCAATTCTTACGTCACGAGTTCGATTGTTTAATGGTAAATGTGATATAATTCCCAATAACATATACTCAATTCTAACGTCACGAGTTCGATTGTCTAATGGTAAATGTGATATAATTCCCAATAACATATACTCAATTCTTACGTCACGAGTTCGATTGTTTAATGGTAAATGTGATACAATTCCCAATAACATATACTCAATTCTTACGTCACGAGTTCGATTGTTTAATGGTAAATGTGATACAATTCCCAATAACATATACTCAATTCTTACGTCACGAGTTCGATTGTTTAATGGTTAATGTGATACAATTCCCAATAACATATACTCAATTCTTACGTCACGAGTTCGATTGTCTAATGGTAAATGTGATATAATTCCCAATAACATATACTCAATTCTTACGTCACGAGTTCGATTGTTTAATGGTAAATGTGATATAATTCCCAATAACATATACTCAATTCTTACGTCACGAGTTCGATTGTTTAATGGTAAATGTGATATAATTCCCAATAACATATACTCAATTCTAACGTCACGAGTTCGATTGTCTAATGGTAAATGTGATATAATTCCCAATAACATATACTCAATTCTTACGTCACGAGTTCGATTGTTTAATGGTAAATGTGATATAATTCCCAATAACATATACTCAATTCTTACGTCACGAGTTCGATTGTTTAATGGTAAATGTGATATAATTCCCAATAACATATACTCAATTCTTACGTCACGAGTTCGATTGTTTAATGGTAAATGTGATATAATTCCCAATAACATATACTCAATTCTTACGTCACGAGTTCGATTGTTTAATGGTAAATGTGATACAATTCCCAATAACATATACTCAATTCTTACGTCACGAGTTCGATTGTTTAATGGTAAATGTGATATAATTCCCAATAACATATACTCAATTCTAACGTCACGAGTTCGATTGTTTAATGATAAATGTGATACAATTCCCAATAACATATACTCAATTCTTACGTCACGAGTTCGATTGTTTAATGGTAAATGTGATATAATTCCCAATAACATATACTCAATTCTTACGTCACGAGTTTGATTGTTTAATGGTAAATGTGATACAATTTCCAATAATATTTACTCAATTCTTACGTCACGAGTTCGATTGTTTAATGGTAAATGTGATATAATTCCCAATAACATATACTCAATTCTTACGTCACGAGTTCGATTGTTTAATGGTAAATGTGATATAATTCCCAATAACATGTACTCAATTCTTACGTCACGAGTTCGATTGTTTAATGGTAAATGTGATATAATTCCCAATAACATATACTCAATTCTTACGTCACGAGTTCGATTGTTTAATGGTAAATGTGATACAATTCCCAATAACATATACTCAATTCTTACGTCACGAGTTCGATTGTTTAATGGTTAATGTGATACAATTCCCAATAACATATACTCAATTCTTACGTCACGAGTTCGATTGTCTAATGGTAAATGTGATATAATTCCCAATAACATATACTCAATTCTTACGTCACGAGTTCGATTGTTTAATGGTAAATGTGATATAATTCCCAATAACATATACTCAATTCTTACGTCACGAGTTCGATTGTTTAATGGTAAATGTGATATAATTCCCAATAACATATACTCAATTCTTACGTCACGAGTTCGATTGTTTAATGGTAAATGTGATATAATTCCCAATAACATATACTCAATTCTTACGTCACGAGTTCGATTGTTTAATGGTAAATGTGATACAATTCCCAATAACATATACTCAATTCTTACGTCACGAGTTCGATTGTTTAATGGTAAATGTGATATAATTCCCAATAACATATACTCAATTCTAACGTCACGAGTTCGATTGTTTAATGATAAATGTGATACAATTCCCAATAACATATACTCAATTCTTACGTCACGAGTTCGATTGTTTAATGGTAAATGTGATACAATTTCCAATAATATTTACTCAATTCTTACGTCACGAGTTCGATTGTTTAATGGTTAATGTGATATAATTCCCAATAACATATACTCAATTCTTACGTCACGAGTTTGATTGTTTAATGGTAAATGTGATACAATTTCCAATAATATTTACTCAATTCTTACGTCACGAGTTCGATTGTTTAATGGTAAATGTGATATAATTCCTAATAACATATACTCAATTCTTACGTCACGAGTTCGATTGTTTAATGGTAAATGTGATATAATTCCCAATAACATATACTCAATTCTTACGTCACGAGTTCGATTGTTTAATGGTAAATGTGATATAATTCCCAATAACATATACTCAATTCTTACGTCACGAGTTCGATTGTTTAATGGTAAATGTGATATAATTCCCAATAACATATACTCAATTCTTACGTCACGAGTTCGATTGTTTAATGGTAAATGTGATATAATTCCCAATAACATATACTTAATTCTTACGTCACGAGTTCGATTGTTTAATGGTAAATGTGATATAATTCCCAATAACATATACTCAATTCTTACGTCACGAGTTCGAATCCCAGTGATAACTGACCGGGTTTTGTAAAAACTGTTTATATGTATTAGAATTTATTGTTATTATTGAAATTGAAGATACATATAGTACGTCCATACACATACCATACCACCATTTTCCTGTCGGACTAGGCAGAGAGGCTAGACTGCCAGACTTTTTTTCTCGACACACATCCTAAGCCTCTTCTGAATCCATACACTTTCTCTTTTAACCCTTTTGATCCCAGGATATTTTGCATATAATGTGTGAAAAATCGCAAGCATTTTTTTGGCAAAAAAACAGTACATAGTTTATTTAAAAAAATTTATATCAGTTAATATTTAGTTTTAAAACCTAATGTTTTGTGTTTACCTCCCTGTACAAGTAGTGTAAGATAATAAATCATTTTCATATTTCATAAAAGGAAACATTTTTTGAAATTTTTTATTCAACATAAAAACTTGTATGAAACTTTGAGGCCGATGATCGGCCCCGTGGGATTTTTCGCATACACCAGTTGGGGGCGATAATCGGCCCCGCGGGATTAAAAGGGTTAACTTCTGCAATATATCTGACTTTCTACGTTTCGTTACTTTAATATCACTCACTTGATCTATCTATCCTTTTTTGGTCTTCCTCTCACACGCCTTCTATAGTACTCATATTTGCACTGTAAATTTATTTTGTAAGTGTTTATTTATTTTGGTAATGGAACATAATGAATGGTTTTTCGTAGCTTGATGCTCATTGACTACCGCAAAGGAAGAACCTACAAAAAATATGTGTCGAGTGTATGGCGAGGAAGGGAAGCAAGCGATACGTTTAAAATATAAATGTTTATACGAGTATTAGCTTCGGCCCCGTTAGTTAGACCCCGTTACAGCACAGCACAGCACAGCACAGTCGGTTAAATTGGATTCAGTAAATTTGATACAGAGTTGTTTTAACCAAATTCCGTGTTAACTTCAAAGAGCCGAATGAAAGCTCACGTTATATTATACCATACAATATTTAACTTGCGCACATGTGAAACGGAACGATTCCGCTGTAAAAATTCAAATTGCCGGCAATTTAGTGAAACTTGGAACTTTTTCACTTTGCACGCTAAATAACGGAAGCGTTTTGAACACACAAACCCTGAAGTTGAAAAGTTATTTTCGGTTTTTCTTGTTAAACTAATTTGGTTGTGTGTATTACATATGCGAAAAAGATTTAACCTACAGGAAAGCATGGCTGATACGAAACTTGATGGCGTAGAAGGAGCAGGAAAATATCTGGAATATTATATTATATTGCACTTACGCTGTACACTGTGACACATACCCAGCTTGCATGCCTGGATACACTGTGACACATACCTAGCTCGCATGCCTGAATACACTGTGACACATGCCTAGCTCGCATGCCTGAATACACTGTGACACATATCTAGCTCGCATGCCTGAATACACTGTGACACATGCCTAGCTCGCATGCCTGAATACACTGTGACACATACCTAGTTCGCATGCCTGAATACACTGTGACACATACCTAGCTCGCATGCCTCGATACACTGTGCTCGCGTAGTGGGACGCGTTCCATCGTTCCATCGTTTACGGACTGCTCATTCGGCCCAGACAAAGATTAATGGACAACGTTTGAAAGGATCTCCAGAGGTTTGTCATTCAGAGAGACTGGAGACAATATGCTTAATATCAAAATGGAGGACATTTTTTAAGGAAAATATAGAAATTTTAATTTTTACCGTCAAAGATAAAAAAGAGACCAACGACATAAAAGCGCCGGAAAAGGAGTGATATATTCCTGAGAAATTACGTATTGCATATGTTGTATTGCATCTGTTGTATTGTATCTGTTGTATTGTATCTGTTGTATTGTATATGTTGTATTGTATCTGTTGTATTGTATCTGTTGTATTGTATCTGTTGTATTGTACAATGTATTTACATTATAACTTCATTTAATTTATTTCAGTTTTCCTTTATTCGTTTAATGAGAAAAAAAAACAGCTTTATATAAAAAAAGAATAGAGGTGACCAGTGCAATAAAAGTATATCTCAAAACAATTAACAATATTTTTTTAGGAATTAATATATAAAACGTGTAAATAATAAATATGAAACTACATATCTTAAATTTTTCAACAATAATGTAATTTTTATAATAAAAGTAACAATTTCCCTTGAAGGATTTGAGCGACATGAAAAATGGTATACTGTCTCCCAGAATGCGAAAACCTCAAAACCTATTTCACATATTGCTTATTGGAATAGCAGAGAAGAACATTAACATTATCCATTAGTAATATTCAGAATTTTCAAACCATAATGTAGAGACCAATTATAACTTTAAAGAAAGTTAACAAAAAATTATACAAGTATACAAAACTTTGAATTCAGAAATATATAAGTGATACACATAAAAACTTGAGGTATGCAAGTCACAATAAGTTACTGCAGCGAACTCTTACAAAACTTGAGGTATGCAAGTCACAATAAGTTACTGCAGCGAACTCTTCCAAAACTTGAGGTATGCAAGTCACAATAAGTTACTGCAGCGAACTCTTCCAAAACTTGAGGTATGCAAGTCACAATAAGTTACTGCAGCGAACTCTTCCAAAACTTGAGGTATGCAAGTCACAATAAGTTACTGCAGCGAACTCTTCCAAAACTTGAGGTATGCAAGTCACAATAAGTTACTGCAGCGAACTCTTCCGAAACCCCAACGAGCCGTTTTTAGTTACCTAATATTTTTTTGTAAATGTTCTTATAAAAACAAACTAATTTGACTAGCTAGATATGAAAAATAAACCAAAAACGAATACTGTTTCGATGGTTTTTGGAAATATCATAAACGTATCTACGTGTATATTATGTACGTATGTTATGTTACATAAAATCAATTGTATGAGAACTTGCTTTACTCGTTTAAATGTATTCAAATATTCGTACACTAAACTAAATAACGCCATGCCCTATCCACAATAAAATTCTCCGTTATCGTACAGTACAAACGTTAACTGTAAAGCTTTAAACAAACATTTATTGTAGTTTATGCATGTTTGATGAAACACTATTTTATTCAAAGCCTCTTCTCGCTAGGCCTGAGCGGAGCATTAAGGACATTACGGCGGCCGTAATCATTAAGTCTCGCAGCAGGCAACAATGTGACGCGAGGACATCCACAGCCTCTCCTACTTACTCCCTCGGATACTTATTCCGCTCTCCTGAACCGTCTGCTCTCCGAAGGAGGCGCGGCGTTTCCACTTTGTGTGCGAGTATTATGGTATAAGAGCTCGCGAAACGTTACAAAGTTTTGATTGTTATTGGGTGGCGAATGGGCTGAGAGCGAACGTGACTTTTCAGTTTTCAGATAAAATTTCAGCCTGAAAATCATGAAAATGGCGCTTAATGCTTAACGCTTACCGCTTCATTGCTACACTATTCGCTAAATTATTGTAATTTGTTAAATAAAACACTGTTTTTCCCACTTTAGGTAATGGCACGACCCTACCGGTTTCCAGTCTTTCACATCACATCGGGGGAGCAAAAATAATACTTCTTTCGAATAAGTCTTATTTGTGCTCCCCTGGTGATGAGGTGAAAACCTTGAAACCTGCAAAGTCGTGTCATTGTCTTAAGTGAGAAAAACATTGTTTTATTAAACAAATAACAATTTCAGCAAGTAAAACTTCAAACTCTGATAAAAGCATTCAACACGTGCTTTAGCTCCGGACGAACCTTCTAATGTAGAAAGCATATCGAAGGGTCGATACCGCCTCCACAGGGAGTGGACGGGGCAGATTGCTTTACGAGCTTCTCCTCGGTGTTCCCGTTAATTCCTTGGCATAGTTTCAGAAATTTAATTCAATCAAAACAGTTAAGATTTCATTCTTTCTTCGGATGTTTAATGTGTTTTTGGACGTTTCTTAAGATCAATATTTAGCGAAGGAAATGGGTATAGTAAATACGTTTAACATACCAAGTAAGAAATACCGCAATACTTTAAAATGTACAATATTCGTATAATATAATTTTCAAAAGAAATAAAGTAACGAAATGATTGTTAAGGTGTTGAAGTATTGTAATATATACAAGTTGTTATACTTATTATGTTATACAAGTTGTTATACTTATGAAAATTTTTATTTATATTTCTTTCAAAATCTAGTCACAGTGATAGAAACGTTTGAAAATAACTGTAATTGCGATGTCCGGGTAATGAGAGATTAATAATTAGAACAAGCTGAAGAATTCTGCTATTTAGGAAGTATAATATTTCCCCAGATGATGAAAGAGTTACGAGATATATCGACCGGCGCGGCGTGTTGCGATAGGAAACGGGGCACTGACCGGCGTGTAGCGATATGAAATCAGGACACCAAAACATATACGAGTACACTTAAACAAAACAGTATCAAAATTTGATAAGAATCCATAATAGTATTTAAGTACCGACTTTGATGTATGGGAGGGAAATGTGGACGTGGAAAAATACTAAAAGGAGCCAAATATGCTATAGAAATGCGTGCTTTAAGAAGAATGGATTATTATTAAGTGGCATGTGTATAAATATGAACTTAAGTCCTCTCTGCCTGCACCGACAAGAGAATAACGTGATGATGCATGAATATGTATTGTATTACACTTTCTTTGTACATAGTGCGACCTGGCTAGTTTAATGCCACGTGGTAACCTTTTACAGCCAACGAGAAAGGTATTGACTAAACCTTAAGTGAAAACCGGAATCAACTAATTTTCTAAAAAAAATGTTTACCAACGGGAATCGAACCCCCATCACCCGGGCTAGAAGTTTGTCAACTATTGTCAATTACTATACACGTAGGTCAAGAAGAATTTAAAATGTTTACCAACGGAAATCGAACTCCCATCACCCGGGCTAGAAGTTTGTCAACTATTGTCAATTACTATACACGTAGGTCAAGAAGAATTTAAATATTTTATTATATTTTAACAATGAAACTTTATTGAAATCATGCTATTATTTTATAAATTATTTCAATTCTATTTCGTTAATCGACATTTAATTACAAAATCACATATTTAATAAATGAATTTGAAACTATATTTATTTGTCGATTATTGCTAAGTCATATTGATCTTAATTTAAATGTTTTTTTCTCTGGCGATATTCAGTGACCAAATATCACACATGTTTCGATATATCTCCAATAATGTGAGAAGTCGTCAGCTTGTTGAGTACAGTGATCTACAATATAGTATATTATTTTTTTCGGGTACCATTAGGAATCGAATCCGACATTCCCGTGTCCAAAACGAGCATCTTACCAATAAGACAAGACCACATAACGTAACTCAGTTTGGGTAAATCTCGATTTTTTCTTACTTTCTTCATTTTTGTTTTCTTTCGAATTTCGTCGAGGTCTACGATTTCTCGATCACAGATATTCTTTCCGATGTGCCTAAATTTTTCATGAAATCGGTCGGAGAATAAAACAAGATGGATCATTATTTGTTATCTTGTTTCGATTTTTTCCAAACTTTGTCTCTTTGTATTCCTTCTTGTCTCTTAATGGGATGTCACCATTATATTTTTTAGTATGTATCTGAGAGACGTTCCTTCGGAGAGGAGCACCTTGAGGTCGATTTCTTCTTGGTCTAATTTTTATCCACTTTGCACGGATTTCTCCTGTTACACAAAGAGGGTCTGCTTCTAGCGTTAGCTTATTCGTTAGGAATAATATCAGCCAGGATTCTTCTCATACTGCTAGACGGTACCGAGAATATATCAACAATGTCATTCAGTTGGTTCAATACCTCCATACCACGCGTGACTGAGTGTTTAGCCATGATATTCGTCCTGTAAGTTGGTATGTAGAACAGAGGGTGATTCCTTGCACGGCTATATTTATTGGGTACATGTAAACTTAGTGCTTCTAGAATCGCGGGACAGTTAAAGCAACCTTGAAATACCTTAAGTAGGAATATCGCAATGGATTCTTGCCTTCTTGTTTCGAGGCTTCTATAGTTACACACCGTGAGAAGTTCGACATGGTGAGCATATTTTGGGTAATCGCCCTTTGTTCTGTACCATAAATGAGGAGGTAATATTAAAAAAAAGAACATGTCCACCAAATGTTGGGAAATTGCAAAAAACTGTTTACATTAAAAATATATGACATAATAATTCATTGTAAAATATCTGGAATCGCTTAAAGTGACTTGATTTGTTATTTAAAATCGAATAATAATAATTAAAATAGTTATTCTAGTTTAAAGTATGGAGACGATACTTTTTGAGTGAACAATTCTATTTTAATCTTTTTTTTTAAATATTATACAATACAAAAAATAATAAAAAAATAATTGTGAAGAGTAATTCATTTTAATTTTAATCAAATAAAATAAGTAAAGTGTTAAAATCAGAAGTATTACTATAAAACTATAAATATATGTAGGTATGTTAGATACAGCTGCATAATGACATTACACTGCACGTACGATTTAAAACTGACAGTTGCTGGTGAACTGGTATGAAGTTAGACACAATCGGAAAGCTATTTATTTAATTAACGACACAACAGTGTCTTTATATATACAGATGAACATGTGTCAGGTTATACAAGTACTTAAAATAATTGACAAATAATACAAAACTTTATCTTAAACTAACATGGAGATACAAAAAACAGTAGTAATAATAAATTACAGTCATTGTTTTAAAATTATTTAATAATTATATGTATATTTAAGTTCAATATATGTTATGTATGTATACCACAAAATATTACCAAACTTCACCAAGCAGACTTACGTAATTGCCGAAGACTTATTTTATGAAGGTAAAGAACTCAGATTTGTTTTTAGTGGAATAACGCATACATAGAACAAATATTGGATTTTTTGAGAAATTTGTGGGAATTTTATGGATAGATATTGAGATATAGAAAACACATGACCTCATTAGTAGAACGAGATGCAAGTTGTTTTGCAGCATTAAAACCTTCATACATGTTGATGCAGGGTTACTCAACTCCAGAGGCAAAGTATTGTCCTTAATGTTTTGTTTATATTACGTTATTTATATTAATAAAGGAGAGCACAAAGTTAGTAGCTATTTCTAAATATTGTTGAGATATTCTGGCGAATACTATATATACTTATTGTATATTAAAAATATCTAAATTGTTGCAAAACTCGTTTCAAAGTCTTTGCATACGAATTATAGAGGAGTTGATTTTATAATAAGTATAGCAATTTTCGCTATAAAAGGGATTGGGCTGTCTTGTGGATCTAGTGGGAATGCGAAATGAAATGCTCGCGAGTAAGTGAGGTGCATCAATCACTGAGTGAATGATTTTGTAGAGCAGTACTATATCGGCTGTTTTTCTTCTGTCACACAGCTTCAAGAGTTTCACTGCATTTAATAAGTGGGGATAATTTCTTTGTTCATGTGGTATTCCAAGTTTAAAATTTATGAATCTTAGAAATTTGTTTTATACACGTTCTAAAGTGTGTGCCTGGACAAGATTGTTTTTGAAAAATGCTGGTTTTTTATTATGATTTTAAAATGATTTATGTGCTTTTTTCATTGAAATGAAAATGTTAAACGGCTCCGTACCATCGATAAAAAAGAATCTGCTTTATCAACTCATTTTTTGCATCCGACGGACATGATCTTTTTTTGGATATTTTTACCTCCTCATGATATCTGAGGAATTTATTTTGTATTTGTTCTATATTGTTTTTATATTTGAGCTGATGAGGAGCCCAAACTGTAGATGCATTTTCTAATTTGGTTCTAATTAGATAATTATATAAGTTTCGGAGGATACCGGTATTGTTAAATTCTCTAATAACTTTATTGTTCCAATTCGATCCAATATGGTGTGGTATTGTGGCAAAATTTTAGCCGTTGCTGGTCATGTGAAGTGGAATTGTCTACCTTTTAGTGTAAGAGATGTGGTAGCGTGCGCTGGAAACATTTATAGACAACCCTTTTTTGGAAGTCTCCGCATACACTACACTCCACCTAATGCCGAATGTGTTACTATCACATATCAGAAAATCTACAAACGTTTCTTTGTTGTGCGTCTTTCCTTGGTAAATTTGCTGTGCATTTCTTACTTAATACGTTTTCCCAAATATATGCAGATGCGAGAAGGTATCTGATCTAACGGCCGCATCCCCTCCCTTCCTATCCTTAAACTCAAATTATGTGTATTTATTTTGTAATATTTTGAATCTTTCAATAGTGATGGGTTCGGTTCTAATAGAAAGCACCCGCTTTGCTCTCTAAACGGCGCTATATAAATTGTCCCTTTATCACTTTTCCTATTATTCACGTGAAATTCGATGTTTTCATCATTTACAAGAGAAGTTCAAAATTTCTCGGTCACAAATTTTTCTTTCGACGTGCCTATTTTTTTTATTAAATCTGCCAAAAAAATTAATAAGGTTCATTGTTTTATTTTTCATAATTTTTTTGTTTGAAAAAATCAGGTACACTCAAATCCGGTACGCGATATACCGAGAATTAATTTCTTAACAAACTCGTAATACACATAATACGAGTATACTCGTAATGCCAGAGGTCTGGAACGAGCCGTACCGAGCCATTGTTGAGACAACAGTTGAGGAGGAAGAAGGGCTTAAGTTAAGGTGGCAGTGAAGGGTGGGGAGGGATTCGGAGGAATTCGGCTCCAATAACTCATCCTTGCATTCGGCGGGGTGTTAAGGGAGCGACACTAAACTACGGTACGATACGGCTCGAGTTAAAGCCTCATAAAGGAGGTGTGATAATGCCATATGATAGCGAGGAAGTCAGAAGACCCGGAAGGCGGTTCGGTGCCTGAGGGCGGATCTAGAAAAAGGGCGGAAAATATAATTATTATAACAGTAATAATATTAATAGAGAGCTCAATGGCGAAAGTTCCGGGCGTATTTGTTATACTCAAAAACATGTAGCATGGTCCCTGTGACGTTTGAAATGTCATGTTTTAAAGGGATGGGGTAAAATCGTGTTTTTTTACAAATCGAATCGAAATCGAAAAATTGTTTTTCACTAAACTGACGTTTTAATTCCTAATTTTCATTATACTGATTTTCTAATGTATTGTATGATTTGTATCTATCTTTAATAGGCCAAGATCCACTATAATTCATACTAATTACGAACATTTAATTTTATGTATAAAAAAATCTAAAATCCAATTATCTTATACCCCATCCCTAGCCAATGCAGACTAACGTAGTGACTTTTGACAAACGTCACCAAATATTATTTGATTTGAACAAACTAACATATTTTGGCTAATTTGTAACAAAATGTATGAATTTGTCATTATTGTAAGTTTTACGTAATGTATTTACCTTAATAACTTGCTGTTTATTAGAATCGAGGCTTATATTAAATTTGATAAAATAATTAAAATTACTGAACATCGTTACAAGGTTGTATTGTGGCAAATTTGTGAAACGTCAAGGGACCATGCTACATTTCCTTTAGTAAAGAGATATTGTTTGTTTATGCTTTGAGGTTTTCGCAGTTCTTCGTCAACATCATAAGCCAAACCACATGGTACAACATCATAAGCCAAACCACATGGTACAACATCATAAGCCAAACCACATGGTACAGCATCATAAGCCAAACCACATGGTACAACATCATAAGCCAAACCACGTGGTACATCATAAGCCAAACTACGTAGTACAACATCATAAGCCAAACCACGTGGTACAGCATCATAAGCCAAACCACGTGGTACAGCATCATAAGCCAAATAACATGGTACATCATAAGCCAACCCACGTGGTACAACATCATAAGCTAAACCACGTGGTACATCATAAGCCAAACCACGTGGTACAGCAATCTGAGAGACTTTATACATTTATTGGCTTATATTGGTTGTTTAGTTGAGGTAGGCCAGCGGCGGTTTTTGAGCTGTCTGTTTCATAGAGAGGGGCTGCTTAGTGTTCTTAGGTTGTGCAGTGTATATATAATATGTATTGTGTTATTTCGATATTTAGTCGCTCGAGAGTTGAAGACATACCTTTGGTCTTGTATTTTTATATAAAGTTTTGAATGGTGATGAAGAATCATCCGCGACTCCGGAACGTATTGATTTAAGTGTTTTCTCTCATTCTCTTAGAACATCTATTATACTTTGTTCAGCGTAGCTACATCTATGTAGAAGATCTTCTTTAATCCTGTGTGAGAATGTGTTGAGAATGCAATGTGGTTGCCTGGTCATATTGGTTGCTTGCCATTGATTGCCTGTCATTCATTACCTACGATTGGTTGCATTGTCATTGGTTGCCTTTTCATTTGGGTGCTTTGTTATTGGTAACCTAGTCATTATTAGCTTGTCTTGTCATCCGTACCTTGTTATTGGTCATTTGACTTAATATGCTTTTTCATTGGTTGCTTTGTTGTTGGATGTCTTATTATTGATTGTTTCGGTGTTATTGTCATTCCATTATCATTGAAGTTATATACTTGTCAATGATTTCCTTGTCGGTTGACATAGCTTGACTTACATAAGTTGCTTTATTGTTGGCTACACACTTGTCATTTGAGTGTCGTGTAATTTGTATACTTATCATTTGTTACGTTTTTATTAATTGCATTGTCCCCGGTCGCTTTGTCGCCTTATAATTGCTGGCTTTGTCATTGATTATTTTGTTATTTGATGCTTTATCACTAGTTGACTGTCTTTGGTTCCTTTGTAATATGTTTTTTTGTCATTTGATTATTTTGTAATGTGTGGCTTTGTCATTTATTTCCTAGTCGTTGAGTTGTTTTGTCATTTGTTACTCTACATTAGTCGTCTTCTTTTTGTCGATTACTTGTCATTCGGTTAATATGGAATTGGCAGACTTGTCAATGATTAATTATTATTACTGTCTTTGTCATTTGATTGTTTTTTTATTTATTTGTTCTCATGTCACTCTGCTTATCCTTTTATTATAGATCGTTCAGCCAGAAGAGTCATTTTGCAATAGTCAGAGTAAAACTATCTGTATTACATAACTTATGTAGTGGTATTGGTTTTAGAATGCCAAACGATTGGTTCGTGCAGAGCGCACGTGTGCATTGTTGTTAAAATACTCGGTGATTAGAAAAACACTACCATGTCGAAATTAGGAGTGCGATTTTTGTCTAGTGTAATATATAATTCAACATTTTTCGAAAGCTTAGAATGTGCTTTGTTATAACTTAAAGTTTCCTAGAATTTAGTGTCACTCCATCCACTATTATTTTAAAACTTTATTATTTGACATTGTAATTATGATACATTAATATGTTAAATAATCTTACATTCGTTTTATTTTTATGTGCAATCTAATTAAAGCTGACGAACATTTTTACTTTATAATGTAACTTGTACTTATATTCATTTTTAATCTTGAAAAATTCCATTATTGTTATTTAATGTTTCCTATAGGTAGAATCTGCCATGCCTAAACAATTAATACGTTAAATAAACTTACTTTCATTTTATTTTATGATTATTACAATTAAAGCTGACAGCATTTTTAATTTACAAAACGTGTGTGTTCATTTCAATATTTGAATATAAAATATTATTTTTATATTTGTTTGCTTTTTCACTTCATTAAAAAAATAAAGTGACAAGTTTTTGTAAACGCACTGTTACTCACACTATTACAAAATGACTCTTCTGGATGAACGATCTATACTTGTATGTTTTTGGTAGTTCGACATATACGATAGTATAACTAAAATAATTTTAAGTGATTTTGTAATTGAATGTGTAGGTGAAGGGCGGCATTAAGTGACCCGCCTAGGTCCTGCTCCTTGTCTCGGAACTTGTTTAGTTAAGGACGTAATAAACTCCGAACGAGGACTTAGCAGAGCTCACAACACAGCACAACATACGTCTCTCATTGTCTTTGGCTCTGATATCGCTCTAGTATTGTCGTTTATCAAGGATTGTGAATACGTGGCTGTTGCTTATCTGGAATCCACGTGTGTGCACGAGTAAAGGGGGGATTACTTCGCTTCAGCGCGGAATTATCAGCGATAACTCAAATTATATACTACTTGTGTACTATATATATATATATATATATATATATAACACATATGTACATACGGTCGTATTCTCGTATCAACACAACCAAAGGGGGAATCATAATATAGTTGTAGCTGATACGAGTCTTTTGACAACTATTTTGACTTGCGGTGGGACACAAATAAATATATAGACAAATTTGGGATTCTGTTTGTAAAGTATCGTTTTTTTTCACTTAAAATAATGTTATGCTATACTGGTTTCTAGGTTATCCCCTCATCAGGGGAGTTCATTTCGGATTCTAATTTTGCATGGGTTAACGTTTTGATCTTTACACTTTTAATGACCAAAATGGACCGTTCACTGTTCGATCCTCAATGGTATGATTCGAAACACAAATTACTGTAACTTTTTACCTATTTAGGCTTTGCAAAAATGCTAATATGTGTTAATTCATTTTAGTGTCGAAAAAAAATTCACTTACTAAATTTAAATTTCAAGTCAAAAAACTGTAATGAAAATAAAAGCAACGCCTGGACTAATAATATATAGTTTCAATTGAAATTCACAAATATACCATCACACTTTTACCCTATCAGGGTAGGTGAGATGATAGACCTCTATATTTTCCTATATCGACACACATCTTTCGTATCTTCCACATTCATACACCTACTCATACAACCCCTACTATTTCTTCGACTTCCTACGTTTCCTTATTTCAAAATACGAGTATCATTCAATTGATCCAACCATGCTTTCCTTGATCTTCTTCTACCATGGTTTCCACTCAAATTTAAAGTAAATCGTTGTTTCGTTATTTTTTTTATTAATCATTAATTCGTTCTACTCGTACATGCCCAAAGTATCTCAGACTGCCTTTCTCTTCATCTTACTTTATAAGCCGCACATATTCTTCTCAGTGAACGCATTTCTATAGCATTCGTTCTACATGCCCAAAGTATCTCAGAGTGCCCTTCTCTTCATCTTACTTTATAAGCCGCACATATTCTTCTCAGTGAACGCATTTCTATAGCATTTATTCGGCTCAAAAATTTAATAACATCAATAATCGTAAGGCAATGTTGGTTCAATCTATTCATATATTTTTAAATATAGTTTTATTGATGATTTTAAATAATTTGGATATGGCAATCCCTCTCGATCGACAGATATTTTCAATTTATTCTGCGGAAAGATCACATCAGAGCATGTATTGTTTTTTTTGTGTGCAAGCTGTTGAACTTTGGCAAAACGATGTTTGTTTTTGTTGTCAAAGAGTAATAAAGACATCGTGTTAAATAACAATCCCAAGACATATTCTTCAAATTAAGAGGGTTGTGACGTAAAGTGGTATTGTTGTACGTAAGGCCCATTATTAAGCTACTTCTAGAAAAGTGGTATTGTTGTACGTAAGGCCCATTATTAAGCTACTTCTAGAAAAGTGGTATTGTTGTACGTAAGGCCCATTATTAAGCTACTTCTAGAAAAGTGCTATTGTTGTACGTAAGGCCCATTATTTAGCTACTTCTAGAAAAAAAATCACGATCGCAGAGCTAATAGTTTAGTCACACTTACGAAGTTTAGTCTAAAATCGGGGTTTTATTAAAATTTCACTAAAATCCAAATTACTTGAGAACCACTGAACATATGGGAACATACATGATAGTTAAATCGATAGGTATTGAGGTCCCCTATCACCTTGCTTCCGTTGATCTTCACCTCATGTTACAGCCTGTATACAGGGTGTAATTTAAATTAACATTTAAAGCAATTATTGAAAGTCAAGTACAAATAATGAAAAACGTGTGAATCCAACTAATTATGAGTAAAACAATTCACTCCAATACGGTGAAACACATGAAGATAATTAACAAACAATGAATACTATACAGTGTTACGTACAGTTCTCAGGGTTGATACTAAAAAAATATTTTTTTCCGGGTATTTTAGCTTTATGTTTTAAATATAATGCACGTGTATCGAAGCGAACAATCCATTCAATTTCGAAAAATGTTGTCAAGATTACTGAATTGAATTATTTGTAGTAATTATTGTATAAAAAAAATCTCCTTTCGATAATTTTTTTATCGCTTAATTTACTTCTTTTAAGCAATATAACTTAAACTGAACCAGGATTATATACAAAATATTGAAACACATCATTAACAAAATATTGAAACACATCATTAACAAAATATTGAAACACATCATTAACAAAATATTGAAACACATCATTAACAAAATATTGAAACACGTCATTAACAAAATATTGAAACACATCATTAACAAAATATTGAAACACATCATTAACAAAATATTGAAACACATCATTAACAAAATATTGAAACACATCATTAACAAAATATTGAAATACATCATTAACAAAATATTGAAACACAACATTAACAAAATATTGAAACACATCATTAACAAAATATTGAAACACATCATTAACAAAATATTGAAACACATCATTAACAAAATATTGAAATACATCATTAACAAAATCAAGTTTTTCGAGAATTTCCTGAACAGTTAATTTAGATCATTTAAAAAATATAACTTTGATTTAACCATAATTCTACAACGATTTAGACCCATTTGTTGCAAAATATCGTCAGATATTTGTTTAATGTGTTAATATATTGTAATATACGAGTATATTCCATTTCATAAATACTCGTAGGTCGTTCTTTCAATTCTGTTTAAATACCATACAATGTGATAATGTGTGATTGTGATAATTATCATTATATAATCAATATTAATTGAAACTTTAACTTTCAAGCTGATGTGACAACAGATATTCTTCATTCCGTGTCAAAGGCATTAACTACACTATCAGAATTCTGCTACCCGGACAGTACTGGCCGTTCCACGAATCCGGTCACGGGTCACAAGGACTGCATCTCAACTCATATATTGAGAGTTGATTCATCTTCTAACTTTACCCATTTTGACATGTTGCCCTCGGTTCTCCTATTTCCCACGCGGAGCCGTTGAAAGTATTTAGATAGTATTTTCGTACCAACTTAGATGTATGGGAGGGAAACATGGACGTGGAACAAAACTGAAAACAGACGAAATGGCGTAAAACTAAGTGCACTTAAAAAAATATACGGAGAGACAATATATGATATGACAGAATCCGGAATGACGAGATGAAGATTGAATGTTAACTTAAGGCTGTTGTTGTGTGTTAAGTAAGATGAAACCGAGTACTCTGAGATGGTTTGAGCACGTGGAACGAATGGATGAAGAAAAGCATAACAAACATTCAGCGTAAATTTATTTATTCATTTAATTAACGACACAGCAGTGTCTTTATATACAAATGAACATGTGACAGGTTATACAAGTACTTCAAATTATTGACAAATAATACAACTTTATCTTAAACTAACATGAGGATACAAAAAGCAGGAGTAATAATAAATTACAGTCATCGTTTTAAAATTATTTAATAATCTTTGAGAATTTTGTGTAAGTGGAAGGCGTGGTACTGAAGTACCAAGGAAAGCACGAGGTTGTTGCCTGATATTTTTAAAGAAGGAAATGTAAAAATCTGAGGAATAGCAGGAGCTGAATAAAAAGCTGTATTGACGTAGAAGAGACGAAATATGTGTGTAGCGATAGGAAAGTCTGGGGCTTTCTTCTCTCTGCCAACACCGCCAGAGAGACGATGTGATGACATATACGAGTACGTGTGTTTGTTTGGAAAAAAATTGCTTCAGAAATAAATGCGAACAGCAATTTATTTTCTCAATACAAACATTATCCAATTCGATCAAGTGCACTTAAAGTGCAACCGGGTAAAACAAAGTGCAGGCTTCTGCTTATTTGCTCGGGCAGGTGCAGTACACCGTACAGCGGGCGGTGTGCGGGGCGCTGCACTGCACTGCACCGGAGAGTCAATTGAGCGGGAAATTGAGTGCTACTCTCGGGGAGGGCTTACACGGGGAGTACACAGAGCTCAATAAAACCTGAAGATTTATTGGCATGTCTTGAAGGCTGGAAAAATACTCGTGCTGGGCCTTAGCGAGTGGATACGCCACGTGAGCTGTGCACGTGGGCTGCCGACAATTATTTGTAGTCACTTCTAAACGGAGACAAATCATCCACGTGGTTTTCTAAACTCATCCATATGACTTATTGTATTGTATTACATTGTTTTTTGTAATGAATTGTCCCATGCTCCTTTGTACGGTTTGAAGATTCTGTGTGTCTTTTCCTGTGAATGTCCATGTCTCACAGCCACACGTTAGTAGCCACACTGGGAGAATACACTGATTATATACGTTAGTACTGGGAGAATACACTGATTATATACGTTAGTACTGAGAGAATACACTGATTATATACGTTAGTACTGGGAGAATACACTGATTATATACGTTAGTACTGGAGAATACACTAATTATATACGTTAGTACTGGGAGAATACACTGATTATATACGTTTCGCTTCAAATATATTGGTAGATCACTTTTAAATAAATACATATATCGTGTTGTATAAAACTTTTGTTGTATACAGAATAACCAGCCATGTGGAAATCTCTTCCAACCAACCAGAACGTTGCAAAAAATACCTAAAGTCAAAACCAGATTTTCAAGGTTTTCACCTCACCATCAGGGAAGCAAAAACGAGACTCTCCGATAGGGTCATACGATTATATAAAGTGGAATAAACAGTTATAATGTCTTTAAACCTGCACAGTGTTAACGTTTTAACTTTAAAGAATATACTAACAATACAAATATATGGTGCACATGGGAGTGGAAAGATCAGGGAAAATACGGTTGGATCGAGTGAATTATATTTTGAAAGAATTAAACTAGTTGTTTGAGTTGTCATGTATGTAGAAGAGGTCTGGCGCTCTGCCCTCTCTGCGTACCCCATCAAAGAGACTGTGTGAAGGTATGTATGTATTATTTTAGCGAGTTGGTACTGACTGAAGTGGCGCCTTTTTACGAAATGTCATATTTCGTGTCCATAAGTTTGTTTTCGAGCACGGATCAAAATTCTACTTCGAGTCAGCCCTGACTGAGACTGACAGACTGGCTGAGTGATTTGTTTCGTTCCATTTGAGACAATGCACTGTGCAGTTCTACTCTTTGTTTATTATTTGTAGAGTGTATCATAAATAGTGTATCATATATCATCCTCTGTATTAAGGAAAATGACAGTCAAAAAAATGCAGTAGAAAAGAAAATGTGATATGGGCATACTATGTTATATGAGAGCTTTTAAAGTATTATGTGTAGGGTGATCCAAAAGAATGTATACACCACACTTTTACACTTGGCCGTTTTCATAAACTTACTATAGGAATTTGTCATATCACACATTCGTGAAGAGTTTAAGAATGAGGTGGAGTTTTATTTCCAGCAAGATGGCGCGGCGCACCTCCCCATAACTGTTGTCATGTGAGAGCATATCTTGATGAACATTTGCCCAATAGATTAATTGGACTTAGGGAAAGCATTGAATACCCCCCCCCCCCCGCCCCCGCGTACACCAGACCCCCCATCTATGGACTTTTCTATGGGAACTCGTCAAAAATAAAGTTTATGACAAAAAACTGTCAAAAGCAACAAACTTCTGGCAGCCATTGAAATAAAAGCTCTTTTCAATTGAGCGGTTTTTTTAATTCTATTTTTTTTAACTCTTGAATAAAACACACAATTTGCTTTGATTTCAAAAAACTTTTTATTGGTCATTGAAGTATAATGTATGACATTTAAACACAAAAAAACAATACCCGCCAAATGTCTACCTCTTGCAGCTCCACAGATGTACACTATTTTATCAAAATTTTCGATGATATTTTGGCATATGTTAATTGCGGCTGTAACTCACCAATAACGCGAAAATTTTCATCCTTCAGCTCAGGAATTGATCGGGGGTAATTTCTTATAGACCTGGCTTTTCACGTAACCCAGAGAAAATAGTCCAACGGTGTCAGATCACATGATCTTGGTGGTCAATTAACATCACCGTTTCTGGAGATTACAATACATAAAATAATTCAACAATTTGAACGCGTTGTTGTATATTGTATACGACTCCATTTTTATAAATGTCATACATTATACTTCTCAAATGTCACAAGACCTAGGCAAGTTTACGACGCCATCTGTGTTTTATCTAAGAATTAAAAAAAACTGCTCAATTTGAAAGACCCTATATAGAATACGCCCAAATACCAACAAAAAAATACTCGTATTATTTGCGATCCCACGTTATGGACCAAAAAGAGTATACTATAAATTTGAAAACTTGCGATGACAATAAATTCTTCATCTGTCTTCTTTAATTCAGTTTCAATCGTAGATATACGAGAGTACCTGAATACATACTGAATGTCGCGATAGGAAAGTCAAGCACTCTCTTCCTACCCTGACAGGGAGATGGCATGATAGAATATCTAGGGCAGAGATAATTTCATCAGGCTGCAGAACAAATAGGGACATGGTCATTTGGTCATCAGTATATATTTTTGGCACAACCTTCAAAGTAATCCAAATTGGGTTCACAATAGGAGAAATACTCGTATATGTTACATCACGTGCCGCAATTGGCAGAGTGCCAGATTGCCAGACTGCCAGAGCGCGAGGCTGCGCTTGGCCCCGCGAGGAAGGGGAGTGGGTCAGTGTCAGGCGTCGGCCACCTGCGCCGGGCTGGGGGCTCAGAACGCCCACGTTAGGTCTGGCCGGGGAGGCGCGGTGTGTCGTGATAGTTGGATACCTTAAATGAAAATATGTCACATGTGATTGTACTCTTGATCATTTTAAATTGAGCATTCCAACAATTGATATTAATTATTCAATAACTAAATGGAACGAAAATTGAATTTATAACCGATAAGCAAAATATGAAAATTAAACGATTTATTTATTTTTCATAAAATCATCAGTTCTCAGTTAAATTGTTCTGAATTGCTCGCCTCTTTCGATCTCCGTTCTTCCGTACCGTGAGTTCCTTCAGTGCATATTCAGTACTCGCCATTGGGCTATTTTCATCTTTTGTGGAATCAATTTGCTGAGGTTGCCGATATATTTTTCCATAGTCTGTCGAGCTATAAATGTAGGCTCATTGCGAAGTTAATGAAGTATTCATTTTTTTATGTACTATTCCTTTTGCATTAATGTTAAATTGGTATGGTGAGGTGTGAGCAGCTGACAGGGTACGACCCAGAGTGATGTAATCATTGTATATTGTTTTTTTTTTTAATTTACCAATAATTTTTACTCCTGCACTTCATGACTTATGTATTTATTATTTTAAATGCTTTGTTGGTGTATCTTTTTATTGTTTTTTTTTTTGTTCGAATCAGTTATGCGGTTAATTCCGTTCTTGGCATTGAAACGATTTATAAAATCTACGTGATGAACAACAACATTTGGTAGTCTTATAACCGTGTTGGAATTTTCTTCCAACTATTCGGAAGATTTAAAAAAAAAAATATGTAAATGAAAATGACTCGTATTCTTATATTAGTATCTTCATTCATTTAATAAATCCAAAACCCCAGACTGAAGACAAACTTTCAGCTAAAATCCAACACAGAACTGTGCGGTACTTAGCAAGTATTATGTTATACCGGCAGCACTGACTTATTGTATAATAATGACACTAGCCATTAGAGAGCACCGGCTGCGAAACATCCACACTCCAGTTAATTTAAGAATGACATTCTGAAAATGTATAGCCAGATAAGCAGGAACCCATCAGACTTTCTTCGTGTCATGCCTATACGATTCATTTTACTAACACTCAAACCACCACAGGCTGTTTTACTGAAGTTATAGTTTGTCAACCTCATCTGCACGACATGAGTCAACCTCAACTGCACGCGGTAAACCTGCTAGTGAACTGACGAGGCCCCAACGACCGAGTACCGGCAATATATCCGTAGGTGGAAACTAACATATTTCCGCAAGTGGGGAAACTTTTCCCAGGGTAGCTCAATCTCTGTGGATGGCCTCGTCGTCTCCGTCTTTCTATGCCATCGGATAACCACCTGCAGACCTATAGCTGCAGCACCAATTATGATAGATATGGAGCGTAACTGGTCCAACTTATTTTTACATAACCGGTACAACAAATATGGATATAATTTCATTTGTTAGAGAAGACTGAACACTAGACTTTCTATCGCGATGCACTTTTTTGTCACCCTCACATCCGTACCCCTTCTCATTCAGTTATTTCGATTTCTTAGTCTTAAAACATTTATTTTTTCAAAATATCATTCACTTTGTTCAACCATACTTTCATGATCCTTCTGCGCAGTGCCAACTACTCACTCACATTTGCACTGTTTATTTTTTTGTCAGTCTTTTAACGTGGATTTGATCTACACGCCCGAACCATCTCAGACAATCCTATTTTTGATACACTAGCCTTCACACTTTTATTGCAAATACAATCTGGTTGGATTAATGCCAGGCGGCAATCTCTTCCAACTAACCATACAAAAGTAAATGAAACAAGTTACATGGTCGCGTAAATAACTCAAATGAGTATCCATCCCCACGAAATCCATAAACACATACGTGAGTATATATCCACGAACCCCACAAAGACGGGCAATCACCCGAACATTATTTTTCATATAAAGTGAGATATCAATCATAAGAAAAGGAAGGAATGTCGGAGAGGAAAGGAAAGGAAAAATCAGGAATGAAACACGTTATTTTACTGACTAGAAATTAAGAGTTTTTCCAGTCGCTTCGTAAAGCACTTAATGCAGTAATCTGTAATACGCATTAAGTGCTTTAAATACACTCTCGTCTAAACTAGAGTCTTTATATTTCTAAATTGTCTCTTTCGTCAACATTTCTTTCTCATACACATAGGTATATCGCACATACACTGAAATACTTTTCTGAACGATGTTTTAAGCAAATTCCAACTTTGCCCTGTTCAAATTAATTGGTTTTACGGGTAGTGTCACATTGCCACTGTTCCGTTTCCTGTCTCTACACATCATTCAATATATCTTGCGACTCGACCCTCACCTGAGAATACAATATACTAACCGAATAGAATAATCCCAGTGCATCATACTAACCAAATAGAATAATTACATAATGCATTACTAATAGCGGAAAATCTACAGAGGTCCTTCGTAGTTTGTCTTTCCTTCTTGAGTTTTCCTCGATTGAGTGTCCCCCCATGTATTCTTTCTTCAAAGTGCGCGCATTTCCAAAGCATTTATTTGGTTATTTTCACTGTTCCGCGTCAACTTTTCACTCACATGCATCAAAGTTAGTACTTAAATACTGTTGTGAACTATCGTCTAACTCAAATGGTGTAAAACAAAAGCTATTCCATAGGATCCACGTAAACCGCCTCCAGAATGGGAAATGTAATATTATAAATGTCATTGTTAAGATAACTAGATAGTACTTAGAACACAGGTCCCCTTGACTTGTTCCACTCACGTGACGTGTGTCCGAGGGGCACTTGATTTGAGGGAACTACGAAAGGTGAAAAGGGCGGGGCGTACAAGGAAACTGTGTTCGGGCCAAGTTGAAGTTAGTTTAACCTGAGGCTGTGTGATCCCACCCATGTATGGTACAAGTGTATACCGAAACTAAATCATTACCATCCGTTCCAGCCGGAACATGTTCAGTTTTACAACATCAAATATTTCTAAGTTGTTCTGAAGGCTGAATAGCGTCTTATGTATCTAATTTATACGATGCTTGTCTTACAACTAGAGGTTTCGGGTTCGATTTCCGATTGTATCCTCAAAATAAAGATCCTAGATTAAAGTTAGTCTACGACATTATTGTTACGTCTTGGGGCGCAGTGTAAATGTCAAAACTATTATATTGTATTATGATTACACTTTTGTCGTTAACAGTATAACCTGACGGGTTTATTGTCATGTGACAATCTCTCCCAATCAACTAAAATATTATTACACACACATATAAGAAGGGTAAACCTGGGGCAAACGGACATGGGGGCAAACGGCACCCCCTCAACGTTTTACTCAAGCCAAATTTAATTATACATGTTGACCACCATTGTGAGTATTTTTCTAAACGTTAGAAGTGTTGCGCTCCGCATAAAAACAATAATCTGGTAATATCTCAATAATCTTTTGAGGTATTTATTATTATTTGTGACTAATGTCTCCTTACTGGTAAGGACCAATACATAATAACTATATTTTCGTTATAATGACATGATTATTTCTGTTAAACCTCAAGCTTTCTTCTTAGAGATTATGTTTCTATCGTGTTTAGCTAATGTCAGTGCAGTGTATTAGGGAAGGCTAAATCATGCTACTATTATCATATGTCGAATTTTTTTACAAACAAATTCTATGTTATGTAGGGGCAAACGGACACTGTGTTTAAGGGACAAACGGACATAGCTTACCTTGTATTAATTACTCCCCGCTTGTTGTAGATCATGGTGCGTAATCGTGAAAGGACATCTAAACGATGTAACTGGAGTGAAGAGTCAATGTCTCTGTCAGTAAAAGCTGTCAAAATTGACGAAATTGGTATTGGTATCGGATGGGCATGGATCCCATTGTTCTAATCCCGACGAAAAAGGTTTCGAAAATAATGTGCACCTGCTTTGCTTGCCGCCACATATTGCACAACAATTACAGTCCCTTGATGTTTAATTTTTTGGGTAATTGAAATTCGTATTTTTTGGGTCATTAATGTTGCCGTGTACATTTACGTCGTTATCCAACAAGTGGAATACCAAAACTACATTTGGATATCTACTTCAAGAAGCACGGAATCAAGCGGCAACTATTGGTAATGGTAATGCTGTCAACGGGTTCGAAAACTTCAAGAAGAGGGCTTAAAGAAGCTAACTTCAGAATATTGACCACCAACAAATTTATTTCTGAGCTAAATGCTAAGAACCTACTCCAAAATGTGAAAAAAAAGTTAAAAAGAAGCAATACTAAATCTCAGAAGAAAACGGAGAATTGTGGCTCTTGTAATGATGTCTATAAAGAAGGGTAAAATTGTGTTCCGTGCCTTGAGTGTAATGTCTGGTATCACATCACGTTGCATGTGTGTGATTTAAATGAAGAAGACCCTGTTTTCATATGTGTACGATGTTATAATATATTGAAGATAGTGATTAGGTGTCCGTATGCCCCTTTGTAAGGGGGCTGGAGGACACTGCATGGACTATTCGTTTTTTATTTGTTTCATGCATGTAATTTTTGTTTTTTTATTTTTAATACATCCATTTATTTAATCAAGTGTTTTTTTAACCGTTCTGCATAAATTTTTATTTTTTTTCGATTTGTATTTCTGTACTTTTTTACATTTTATGGTTAGCGTGTCCGTTTGCCCCAGGTTTACCCTATTATATAATATAACATCACACCATATCAATGTCGGGTAGGCAGAGAGAAAAAAGCGTCATATTTTCTCATCGTAACATGCTTCTTTCGCCTTTTTTACATCCATACCCCTTCTCATATAGCCCCTACTATTTTTCTGATTTTTCTACATTTTCTTCTTTCAAAACGTTATACATTTAATTAAACCATACTTTCCTCAACCTTCTATCGCCTCTTCCCATCACATTCGCACTAAAAACTGTATTCTTCTTTTTTTTAATATTAGGAAATGGTTATGTGGAATTTAATTCAAGAAAATCTCTCTTAATTAAATAAAAAAAAAATATTTTTTAAATTTTTAATTATAAATAATAATTTGAATAATAATACATTACACTTAATAATATTAAATTTATATTTTTTAATATTAAATAAATTAATATTTTTATGTTATTATTAATTATTAAATTAATTATTTTTAAATAATTATTTAATAATTTATTATATTATTTTTAAAATATTATTAATAATATATTAATAATAATATATTTTTAATAATATATTATTATAACATATGTATATTATTATATATTTAAGTATATAACCCCCTACAAAATAAACATAATTGACACATACTACGTTATCAATACATGCCAATATGAGTATACATGCAAAAATAAACCAACCCATACAGCACTTGGGTTTATTTGGAATATCGAGTTAGTCTATTTCAATACCGTATGTGCAGAAATATCAAGCCAGTATGAAATGGGATTTTTACAGGTAAATTCCATCTTAAAAGGTCCTTTTCAGCCCCACATAAAGCGACCTAATTTTTATCAATTGTCTCTCTCTGAAGTGTTCCGGTACTTTATGCATACCTCTACCTCTATAGTATATGACATGCGGCAATAAAGTATCGCACTTGGTTAGCACTTCTCTGTCTCATCGTGCGAGAGATTAGCGTCACATAAAAGTACCACATCGTTTCGCTAGATGGCGTTAGCAACTATTTGATATTTTATTTCAGACACAAACCAAGTCATTAAGTGAGGAGAGTTCGAATGTCAACAATTCCGATATATATTTTTAAAATGTTGGTCATTGTGTTGAAAACAGAATGATAATCAGGATAGAAATACTTTTATCCTTTAATTCCGACATTGCCCTCACTGGCGATGGTGGTGTAATGGTCAGCATAGTTGCCTTCCAAGCAGTTGATCCGGGTTCGATTCCCGGCCATCGCACTTGTTTTTTTTTAATCAAATTGATATTATTTTTTTAGAATGTTTTGTTCAATAATTAGAATTGAAATGGTTACTTTTTGAAGCCTTATGTTGCCTTATTAATCAATCTACTTTTTCCATATCCCCGTAAACGTCACTTCCGTGTCACTCTTGTTCATTTAATATTTTATTGTAGTGTATAACATGAAGGGATTTATTGGCAATCTCTCCCAACCAACGATAGAAATGTTTTGTAAAAATTTTGGTGGAGCATTTACAATGTTGATGTAGAAACAAAACATAGAAAAACAATGTCAGAAAAAGACGCCATGTCACTGTCACTGTCACTGAAGGGAAATCCAATATTTTTAATTCGGTTTTTGAAGCACGCAACGATAGTGCGAGTCTTATATTAGGTGATACTACGAGTGCTAGAGTGTCACAGCATGAACATTAAAAGGTGACGTGAGAAATAGAACGGTGGCTGAATCCTAAAGACTACCCAGACGGACTCTTTCTCTTAAAAAGTGTCTGTGTCTGGACCATCAACCATGCCTCGTGTTTCCAGTAGGAGGCAACAGAGATCGCCCCGCCCTTATCATTCGCAACAATCAGGTGCTGTCCAGACCATGTATAGGTAGTCCCGATGTTCGGACAATCCAGTATGTGTTGTGTGACCTGTATACTACAATATATCTCCCTTGTCACATTCAGTATTACCTTCGCTCAAGAAACCCCATCCCTCCATGTTCACCGTACATTTAGTCAATAGCCCCTACTCGGAGTATATTCCAAGTGTTGGAATATACTCTGTGTTAAGTGTCTACTTAAGAAGTGTCTTAAATTCTCGAAGACTTCTATTTTCTCAGTCTTATATGGACAAGTTTTATTCTAATTTGTCCAATAGAATAGTATAGAGTATTGTATTCGTGATTGGACTACACTCGTACATTGGTATGTTTATGCAACGCATTTTGAAAAATATATTTATTCTAAATTATTCGTTAAGTTTTGTTTCATAATTGTTACTGTGTTGTCGAAAATGGCACTTGAGTGTAATTTATTTTGTAAAAAAATAAATTCTGAATGGCGCCACCAGGTGCACCATATTTAACTACGTACACACAAAAAAAATTAATGTAAATATGTTCATTATGTTACATTTTCTTTGTGCGGACAGTGGCGCCATGCTACGAGTACGCTACGAGTACGCTACGAGTATATCTTTGTACGGAGAGCTGTGCGGACAGTGGCGCCATGCTACGAGTACGCTACGAGTATATCTTTGTGCGGACAGCTGTGCGGACAGTGGCGCCATGCTACGAGTACGCTACGAGTATATCTTTGTGCGGACAGTGGCGCCATGCTACGAGTACGCTACGAGTATATCAACGATTATCTATTTGTTCGGATTTTTCTAAATAAATATATTATTGTAGACCAATCGAGTGATTTAAAAATAAAATTAGTTTGACAACCGTCTAGTTGAGATGGGTCGGGTGAAGAGGCCAGAGTATCTCTGTCAATATTTCGGAGAGGCTGGCTGTACACTCGTAGCGTGAAAAAGACTTCCCACGCGTAGACATCCTTCAAAAGGCTTCTTAAGTTCACGCTGTTTGAGAGCTTTTATATTGAAACGTACGCGCCTTTGGAGTGGTATTTGATCACTAAAAATAGCACCAGAAAAATGAAAAGATATTTTTGTTTTTCACAGGTTTGTTCAGGTGACCTTTGAAAAAGAACGCTGCCGCAAACGTGAAACATTTTTATCGCAACTTTTAAAAACATATTTAAAACTCCACAATACCGGTGAATATCTGGTATTTCAACAACATTTCGCGAGTTATTATATTTTTCTACGATGTTAAAAATGAATTAAAAACATTTTCAATGGCACAATTCCCTGACATATTTAGACGTCAAACGAGATAGCAGACCGCGGGACCGCACCGTTTAGGAATATAAATTAAAAGCAGAGACACAAATCTGTCGGTTTCAAAATGTGTGTGTGTGTGACTTATGCAGACATTTCATATTCACTTTCCTTGTATACGTACAATCGACGACCTCTGTGGCCTAGTTGGATAGACGCCCGCCTCACAGCCCGGGGGCTGCGGGTTCGATTCCAGTTGGAATGCAGATTTTTAAACAGAATTCCAGTCTGGTTTTTCACTTTATGCCTCTTTAACATCTTTCTGGTTGGAAAGAAGAGATTGACACATGGCAATAAAGCCGCCAGGTTGTATTGTATACGATGAAAGTGTGTGATACAATACATTACAATCTAGCGATTTTTTTATCAGTTATGTACTATATTTACGATTATTTTATTCAATTTATTAAAAAAAAACATGTCATACGAAATAACCAAAAAAAAATCCAAGTCACAAAAAGCTTGCTTTTAACACTCATTTGAATCTCCGGAAATTCTTATGTAACGGGAAAGGCAAAAATGGAATGCTTAGCAATAGTGGTGCGTATACACTTTTATGTGCTGACTGTGATAATTTCTATATAGGAAAGACAGGAAGATCCTTTGAAAAGAGATTTCGTGAACACAAATCCGCCTTAACAAATCCTCGAATTTATTCTAAAATGGTTAATCATTGTCACCGTGAAAACCATAAATTTTCTATCGATGATGCCAAATTCATACGTATCAGTGGTAACGGAAATAAATTGGACATATTAAATGCCCTAGAAATTTCTACGTCAGTGCATCGGGGTGAACATCTGGCCAACACACATATTCCAAGAATCTCGCTGCTGCTCGCTGAAGTTGTCTCCTCCCTCCCTCCACGCACAGTCCCCAACCCGAATGTTTACCGTTAGAAGCGTGTATGAGTATGTCGGTACCAGTTCGAAAAGAATTCAGTTTGGTTTATGCTCCCTGATGATGAGGGGAAACCCTTGAAACCGATGCGATTATACCGTTACATAAAGTGGAATAAACAGTGTTGATAAAAACAAATGACAATGTCTTTAAACCTTCACAATGTTAATAATGCCTTAGCTACAAATAATAAATGCTCCTTTTATAATTATTCTTATTTTGGTTCGCCCGCTCTGAACGCCTGATTAAATTGTCACTAATTATTTTTTGTCACTACTCAATGTTTTTTTTATATACGAGTATGTATAATTAAAGAATACGCGTTCGATTCCCGTTGGTGCTTATTTTTTTAATGGTTCAGGTTTGGTTTTACTGCAGGTCTCTTCAACATTGTTTTGGTTTGTCGAAACGAGTTACCGGGTCGCTATAAACGATTCAGTTTGTACTGTTAACAAATAAATAAATACAATGGCTATAAACGCTCCAGTCTGCACTGTATACAGCGAAACTGTTATGCATAATATATAATAATACAATATATTTAGTTTGTTAACCGTCTGGGTGAGATGTACTCGGCGAAGAGATCGGGCTACGTCTGTCAATATTTTGGAGAGGCTATAGCATGAAAATACAGCATGAAAAGTCTTCCCATGCGTAGACAGCCTTCAAAAGACTTCTTAAATTAATACTGTTTAAGAAATGTTATATTAAAACGTAGGTACCCATGGAGATGATACTAGTATTTGGTCAACAAATGGCACAAAAAATGAAAAACGGCAAATATCAGAATATTTGCGGCAAATATAAAGTACTCGTATATGACGTTGCAAAAATCTAAAATTGAAATCACATAAACTAAACGAATAAGAAAGTGCTCTTCATCATCCTAACCAATCGGCACATCAGCCTTAAGTTCACATTCATCACTTATCACTTCATTCCGTATTCTGTCATATGTAACATCGTCATCACGCCATCTACTTTCCACAGACTTTATTCCGTTGTTTTCAGTCTCGTTCCACGCCCACGTTTCAGTTCTATACATCAAAGTCGGTACTACAATAAAATACTGTCGTAGACTATCATTTTGGCATATTTTGATACCGTCCGGTTCGAGTTTAAGTGCCCCTTTGATTTTGTTTCCCATTGCCTCACGCCGTTCGGTATCCCTCTTAGAGATAAATCCAGCTACTCTGAATGCTGATTTTACTATACGATTTTACATGTGATGTTTAAAACTCATATATTATCAATCTTAAACATCATTTGAATAATTATGTTTGAATAAATTCAGAAGTTAGTGATTGCTCGGATAAATATGATGTAAATGGATTCAAAACTTATTTGGAAAAATAACAAAGGGAACGGCACATAACTCGGAAGAAAAACATTCAAACAGGTTACCGGGCAAAAACGGGAGTGAGGGCTGACCGACTGGGGTGAATTCCGAACTATGGATTTTAAAGATTGCATTTAGTGAAGTTCATCTTTATAAAGTATCGACATTTGTAGATAAGAAAACATGTTTAAATGATTACAGTTGTTTAGTATTATAGTTAAAAATAATGTTTATTTTGTACATATGATGTACGAGTAAATATATAATAAAGTATAATGTTTTAACATTATAAATAACGGATATTGGGGAAAAAGAAACTCGAGGGATTGGAAAATCAAAAAAATCAAGGCACAGTCCACTTAAATTCCCCCATCGCTTATTCTCAACATATGTGCCACAACTAAAAAAATAGGTTGACATTATGTCCCAGTATGTCCCAGTTACCTAACAGAGAATCTCACGGACTATTTATCATATACTCGTAATAGCGATTTCGATCTCAATAATTTATTAAAGCTCATCTGTTGAGCTACTCGTAGCAATATGAAGAGCCCTAAAATCCGACCATTCCTCATTTATGACAGGTGGCGAATTTGCAAAGTTAACATTTTTAGATTGTTCGATTAATAAAAACGTTGTTTTGAAAATATGCTCAATTTTCAACGGGAAATTTGACACAAATGTAAACCAAATGCACACACGCACACAGGCTGCTTTATAGTCTTTGAAGTCACTGTGATCCAACAATTAATGTTGATAAATTTCCCTATTTCACCTTTACGATTTTCCGATATTGAACTGTGACAGTTTTGACGAGAAGTGCGGTATATTCTGGTGTAATAGTAAGAATAAAAGGTTAGGCAATAAACGTAATGCGCACTGAGGATAATCTGAAAGCTGAAAAAGTTCAAAAACGTTTCTTTATTTAAAAGTTATCGAAAAGTAGTGTCCTTGGAGAGCAGCTCACCATCACTAAACGTTATCGAGGAGTAGTGTCCTTGGAGAGTAGCTCACTAAACGCTCTTGGAGAGTAGCTCACCATCACTAAACGTTATCGAGGAGTAGTGTCCTTGGAGAGTAGCTCACTAAACGCTCTTGGAGAGTACTCACCATCACTAAACGCTCTTGGAGAGTAGCTCACTAAACGCTCTTGGAGAGTACTCACCATCACTAAACGCTCTTGGAGAGTAGCTCACTAAACGCTCTTGGAGAGTACTCACCATCACTAAACGCTCTTGGAGAGTAGCTCACCATCACTAAACGGTATCAAATAATAAAATATCAGTATTGTTATCACGAAGTATATTATAGAGTTATTAATAATAATAATGACAGCAATAAGAAACAATATCTGTAGCGCCGTTTACTGTTATTGACATATACGTATTAAAAATATCACAAAATAAATTTACATATATAAATTGAGTATAGGGATGGAAAGGGGGTGGCTTCAGCCCTTAGATTAGACCCTTCCCAACATCTACATAGGTTCAGAAAAACATATCTGGCAATCTGGCAAGAAAACCACAGAAAACTTACTAAAGGAAGACGAACTGCAAAGGAACTAGACTTTTTAGATGTGGACACATACATACACGTATATAACAATATTCGCACGTGTATATGTACGTGTATGTGTAAAAATATCAAGCCACTAATTTGAGAATTTAAATGTTAAATTCTGTCTTAAAAATGTTCCAAACAAAGTGCCTTGACGTTTCCTTAATTATTTCATAACAATTAAATATGACACTTGTAATAATGATAAAATGACAATGTACACGTATACAGTCTTAACATCCTTTTAGACTTTAGAGAGTGGAACTCGGTATTTGAACCCACTACCATTGACAGTGGCATCCATCTCACTATCATACGAGTATGTGTTGTGCAACTTAACAAAAATACATTTGTTTTATTTTTTAAACGTTCTCGTCAAAAAAATCATGTATTTTGTTTTTTTCTTTTTGGACTAAAACATTCTTAATAGCAAGTTTAATGAAATATCTATTGTAACATGTTTCTTTTCTAGTACTTAATACATTTTAACGTGACTTGATAAATTAATATATATTCCAGTCCAGTCCGACTCTGGGCGCCCCCCCCCCCCCCCCCCGATCCCTCCCTGAAGGGAACGTGTGGGAATGGAAAACATTCACTCTACAGAATTCCCCTTAAGTCTGAGAAAATACTCTCCACATTCCATATTTCGCTTCATCTTGTTAAAAAAGAAATGTAATTGAAGGATTTATACGTGTCGCGTCTTCTGGGACAATTTGTCAGTTTCAATTATTTTCATTTCTCGACTCCAAATAACATTCTTTTTTGCTTCTCTGTGATATTTCAAATATTTCAAGGGAAAATTTTCGCTACACTTTCAGTGTAAACAAAACAATATAACAGTGGACGGGGAAAAATAAGCTCGAGACACTTAACGATAAAATATAATGAACGAAATATATGTTATACATACATACCATCACGCCGTGTCCCTGTCGGGGTCGGCAGAGATAAGAGAGTACCAGACTTTGCTATGACGACACACATCTTTCGACTCTTCTACATCCACACACACACACACCTTTTCATACAATTTCTTCGAATTCTCTCACTTTTTTCATTTTCTTATTTCAAAATATACAATGATATTAATAAGGTTATTAGTACGACACGATGCTTTATTCCATACTAGTTATAGTGTAATATCACACTTTCGTTTTACGAGTATACAAAATAACCCGATGGATTCAGAGAAAAATTTCTTACAACCGACTAGAAATATGTTAGAGAGACCAGAGGTGAACCAGGCCATTTAAAAAAGTAAGCGTACCAACGATAATCAAACCAGTAACTTCTGGGTCATAAATATGGCATCTTACCAACTAGGCCACGGGGATCGTCTAAATAGCATCAACTTTATTAGTTCATCGCATTAAAAACATAAAATCCTCATTTTAAATAGTACAATACCTTTGTAGGGATCCACGGTCGCCGCTGAATATTGTCGCATACATACGGTCAATGACCGATGAGATGAACTTCGCATTCCTTGACTAATTTAAATAAACAGTCCAAAGTGCATACGCCGGCCATTCAAGTCCAAAGATCACCCGCCGGCCAGTCATCCCGTAGCCGAGCGGACCGCACTACATACTAGAGAGAGAACGCACCACGCTGTCTCGCCGGTTCCGTAAATAGATTGTTACCTACATACTACAATTGACCATTTCTGCATGCACAGAAGCGAGACAGAAGCATATCGCGGGCGCACTCCCGCGCCCATTCTAAAATGTCATAAGTACCTACGTTACTATTAAAATAAGGTATTCACTCTCTCTTTCCGCATTGCGATCTAACGTGTTTTATTTATTTATCAACAATCATAATCATCTTATACCTTTAAGGGACATTCCCTAAACTTTAATTATATGAAGGTGAGGGTTTGGATACGAAAAATGTCAATATGGTTCTAAAAACGGTTATTTTCTTACCAAAGCACTACCGTTGGGGGGAATAACTGACAATACGCTATAGTATCATAAAAGCCAACAATGACCCACGTCATGTCAAGTTCTTCAATAAAAGCCAACAATGACCCACGTCATGTCAAGTTCTTCAATAAAAGCCAACAATGACCCACGTCATGTCAAGTTCTTCAATAAAAGCCAACAATGACCCACGTCATGTCAAGTTCTTCAATAAAAGCCAACAATGACCCAAGTCATGTCAAGTTCTTCAATAAAAGCCAACAATGACCCACGTCATGTCAAGTTCTTCAATAAAAGCCAACAATGACCCACGTCATGTCAAGTTCTTCAATAAAAGCCAACAATGACCCACGTCATGTCAAGTTCTTCAATAAAAGCCAACAATGACCCACGTCATGTCAAGTTCTTCAATAAAAGCCAACAATGACCCACGTCATGTCAAGTTCTTCAATAAAAGCCAACAATGACCCACGTCATGTCAAGTTCTTCAATAAAAGCCAACAATGGCCCACGTCATGTCAAGTTCTTCAATAAAAGCCAACAATGACCCACGTCATGTCAAGTTCTTCAATAAAAGCCAACAATGACCCACGTCATGTCAAGTTCTTCAATAAAAGCCAACAATGACCCACGTCATGTCAAGTTCTTCAATAAAAGCCAACAATGACCCACGTCATGTCAAGTTCTTCAATAAAAGCCAACAATGACCCACGTCATGTCAAGTTCTTCAATAGATATGTTTAGTATGTGAACTTGAGGCTGATCGGTTAAGTATTATATTATAAGATGGAGGAGAGAACATTGAGATGGTTCGGGCATGTGAATCGATTATAAGATGGAGGAGAGAACATTGAGATGGTTTGGGCATGTGAATCGATTATAAGATGGAGGAGAGAACATTGAGATGGTTTGGGCATGTGAATCGATTATAAGATGGAGGAGAGAACATTGAGATGGTTTGGGCATGTGAATCGATTATAAGATGGAGGAGAGAACATTGAGATGGTTTGGGCATGTGAATCGATTATAAGATGGAGGAGAGAACATTGAGATGGTTTGGGCATGTGAATCGATTATAAGATGGAGGAGAGAACATTGAGATGGTTTGGGCATGTGAATCGATTATAAGATGGAGGAGAGAACATTGAGATGGTTTAGGCATGTGAATCGATTATAAGATGGAGGAGAGAACATTGAGATGGTTTGGGCATGTGAATCGATTATAAGATGGAGGAGAGAACATTGAGATGGTTTGGGCATGTGAATCGATTATAAGATGGAGGAGAGAACATTGAGATGGTTTGGGCATGTGAATCGATTGATTAAATAATTACTAGCTGTGAGGAAACGTGAGAGGAAGGCCAAGGAAAGGAAGATTGGATCGAGTGAATTATATTTCGAAAGGAGGATACGTAGAAAGTAAGAGAAATTGTAGAAGCCGTTTGAGAAGGTTTATGCATATAGAAGATACTAAGGATTTGTGTCCAGGTAGGAAAATCTGGCGCTATATCCTCTTTGCGTACCCCTGACAGGAAAATGGTGCGATGGTATGTACATGTATATATGTTAATATAATATTATATACCCTTGACTTTAGTTTTTTCATTATTTTATAGAATTCCCTGAATAAACACACGCGAGTATGATACAAATTATATTAGTATACATTTGATTTGATTTTTTTACCATTTGATTTTTTTCTTTTATATTTGGATGTCCTCTAAGTGGATGCTGCAACATTCGTCGTTTTCCCCTGTACCGGTACCGGTACCGTACCCCTCATTTGTTCAACAGATTCAATTCGTTTTGTTTTTGATCTCGCTTGTGAAGTCGCATTTTGAAATCTTTAACAAAGGATTGGGAAGTTATTAAATACAACGCTATTTCTACGATCTTAAAAAAAATCATGGACTATTAAGCTTATTCCGTTTATTCTTTATCTTCCCTCGCCTTCTTCACATTGATTATTTGTAAGTTTCTCGGTGGCCCAGTTGGTAAGACACACCTGTCGTCCGACCCGAGAGCTGCGAGTTCGATTTGTGTTCATACCCATTTATTTTCGAATATGACTCAAATTTGGTTTCGCTTAATGGCATGACATGTTCTTTAACACCTTTGTGGTTGGTGGAAAGAGATCGTCACATAACACTAGGTCGCCAGATTGTATTTGTATACACTACAATTCACGTGTTACACATTATTACGCTTCTAAAGATATCGACAGATTGTACACAAATTATACATTTTAAAGGGATGAATGTTTAATGGCTCTCTATTCCTCTTCTTCTATGTGTGACTATTATTATGACCTCTGCAACCTAATGAGTGAGGTGCATGTCTTCCAAACCGAGAGTTGCGGGTTCAATTCCTATTGGTAACCATTTTTTAAAGAGGGGTTTAGCCTCGTTTTACTAATCGGTTCAAACACCTTTCTGGAGGGTTGACAGAAATTGCCAAACGAATTTATCCAAAAAACCGCCATATTGTACTGTGTATGAAATTGTATGAGTATAGTACAATATCTTCTCCAGGATAATAAGTTGATTATGTCGTATTTAATACACGTATTCAATAATACGGTTTTTTGCGATGCAACAACAAAATCATCTTAGAGATCTGTGGGCCTTGAGCCTTTGTCCCGCTATTCTACTTGAGCCTTTGTCCCTCTATTATTCATATTAAATAATAACATTTATTATTCTGTCATAAATCGACGCATTACACGTTCTTCTCATTGCACGCATTACCGCCGCATCATCGTCTGAAATAAAACACACGTCATACACTTCGGATGAAAGCAAAGCGTTCTTTCACAAGGCCACGGAGTTGGTCATTTCTTACTTTCGAAATTTGATTCAGTCGGTTCGAGTGTATAATAAATACCTTTATAAGTTTATAACACCCCTATAGGGTAGTTCACCTCTCAAACACTTTCTCTTTGTACTTATACAACTATCACGTCCCTTTCGCCACCCATTCCTTCATTCAAGTTATCTTTAATCTTCTCTACGAGTATATCTCAACCTTCACCAGTCTTACCCATTACACCTTCGTCTTATATTACAACGGTGATTGTCAAACTGTACGCTGTGGAGAAAACAAAAGTAGCGCTGAAGTGAAAACAAAAATGATTGTAAGCAAATAAAATAGTTATCCGATAGGGCTTGGTACGAGTATTATGATAGAGTTTAGAGTGTTGCTGGTTATTATAGTATATGTAACGTGGCATGTGTGTAATGGTTTCAGCGTACCTTTCAGTACTAGAGATACTCATATGGGTAGTGTGGGTAGTGTGGGTAGTGCGGGTAGTGTGGGTAGTGCGGGTAGTGTGTGTGTCTTTAGGGAACATTTACATAGAATACGACCTTTTTTGGGAAGTCTTATCAAAATGTTTGATGTTATATGACCACTACTCTCACATACACTAAACCCAAAGCCAAATGTGTTACTATCACATAGCGAAACATCTACAAATGTGTTACTATCACATAACGAAACATCTACAAATGTGTTACTATCACATAGCGAAACATCTACAAATGTGTTACTATCACATAGTGAAACATCTACAAATGTGTTACTATCACATAACGAAACATCTACAAATATGTTACTATCACATAGCGAAACATCTACAAATATGTTACTATCACATAGTGAAACATCTACAAATGTATTACTATCGCATAACGGAAGATCTACAAATGTATTACTATCACATAACAAAACATCTACAAATGTGTTACTATCACATAATGAAACATCTACAAATATGTTACTACTACATAACGAAATATCTTAATAGGAATTTCTGAACATAAGCAGATGCAGGGACCGCCCTCGCTACCTTCTTATCCTTACACTTAACTAAAATATGTTTATTTTGTTGTATCTTTAACCCGTCAAAAATACCAAACACTTCTTTATGGGATACGGTTACCTGACATTATCTCTCAACGGAGTCAACTACCATAATATGATCTTTCAATCCATAAAACGAAGGTTCAGCGGATGCATCTAGTTCCAGGCTTATAACCACCACGTTCCAGCATCTAGAACAACAAAATACACGCGAAAGCATTTATTTATTTAATATTTCGTTTAAAAAAAACTGTCGAGCTAATTGTTAAAATTGCTAGGTGGCATTCCATTTCAGACAACTAGATATACTCGTATATGCAATAGTCATTTCGACAGATTGCACATACTCGTATCTAGGTGGCATTCCATTTCAGACAACTAGATATATATGCAATATTCATTTCGACAGATTGCACATACTCGTATTCTAGTTGGCATTCCCTTTCAGCCAACTAGATATACGCAATATTCATTTCGGCAGATTGAATATTGCATACTAGCTGGCTGAAAGTCTACATACGGGTCTAAAACTCTTTGTGATTTAAAAAACAACTCATATTACCCTGTTTCATAACGGATGTCACTTCATGAGACCTTATAACTATTTCATGAGACCTTATACTTAAAAACTATTTTGATAACTGATAAACATACACTATTCCTCAATATATTGATTCTGAGTTAATGCAGTTAAATCGACCCTGGATTCATTAAATACTCGTATCGCACCCGGGATGTCCGCGTGCTAAGCGATCATACGAGTATCGCACCCGGGATGTCCGCGTGCTAAGCGAGCATACGAGTATCGCACCCGGGATGTCCGCGTGCTAAGTGAGCATACGAGTATGGTATAGGTATACCCAACTAGGCTTAGGCTGTGGCCTTGTGATGGCATTTGATAAACAAACTAACATTGTGGCTTCACAAATGTTTATCGTGGATGAAAAGGTTGAAAATCGTCGCTCTTCACTTTAGACGGGAAGTCCTGGAACGGAGAGTTCCTGTCCCTGGAACGGTACTCGTACTTCCCTCAGACTATACCTAAAGTTGCGCGAGAGTACTGCTCCGTGGACGGTCCGGGCAGGACATTATCAGAGGGAGGACGGCTCCGAGATCCGGCCTTCCTCAGCTTCCGTCCGATTGGCGGAGGAAAACAATCTCTCCCTCGCTATCTCTATCGCTTTCCCATCTTTCCTTTGATAAAGTTTTGATACGAGTAGCTATTCGTTCGAGACAAATGCTTTATCTGTTGGATGGTGCTTTTTCTTTCTTATTTAGTCCTTTCGTAAGCAATAGGTATGCTAAGCCGTATTTAATTACGTTATTTATTGTATTATACTTTACTAAGCAATAGGTATGCTTAGCCGTATTTAATTACGTTATTTATTGTATTATACTTTACAAAGCAATAGGTATGCTTAGCCGTATTTAATTACGTTATTTATTGTATTATACTTTACTAAGCAATAGGTATGCTTAGCCGTATTTAATTACGTTATTTATTGTATTATACTTTACTAAGCAATATGTATGATTAGCCGTATTTAATTACGTTATTTATTGTATTATACTTTACTAAGCAATAGGTATGCTTAGCCGTATTTAATTACGTTATTTATTGTATTTTACTTTACTAAGCAATAGGTATGCTTAGCCGTATTTAATTACGTTATTTATTGTATTATACTTTACTAAGCAATAGGTATGCTTAGCCGTATTTAATTACGTTATTTATTGTATTATACTTTACTAAGCAATAGGTATGCTTAGCCGTATTTAATTACGTTATTTATTGTATTATACTTTACTAAGCAATAGGTATGCTTAGCCGTATTTAATAACGTTATTTATTGTATTATACTTTACTAAGCAATAGGTATGCTTAGCCGTATTTAATAACGTTATTTATTGTATTATACTTTACTAAGCAATAGGTATGCTTAGCCGTATTTAATTACGTTATTTATTGTATTATACTTTACTAAGCAATAGGTATGCTTAGCCGTATTTAATTACTTTATTTATTGTATTATACTTTCGTAAGGAATAGGTATGCTTAGCCGTATTTAATAACGTTATTTATTGTATTATACTTTCATAAGCAATAGGTATGCCTAGCCGTATTGAATAACGTTATTTATTGTATTATACTTTCGTAAGCAATAGGTATGCTTAGCCGTATTTAATTACGTTATTTATTGTATTATACTTTTTATGTATGCAATACAACCTAGTAGGTTTATTGCCATGTCATAATCTCTTTCAACCAGTTAGAAAGGGGTTAACCTTTCCGTTCCTGTGATAAAAAAATCCGCGCGTTCCGGTACTGTGTATTCAATACACGTGTAAAAATGAGCGATTTAAAATCGGAAAAATAAGAATATTTATATCCAATCACTTAAATTAATTAAATTTTATGTCAAAAATCATAATAATTTAAATTTAATTGCTGAAAACATAAAAAAAAACATCGGCCGACGTTCACAAAACGGGCAAAGCTCTTCCACATGATACTCGTACAATTCTCACGACTTATCTGACTTTCTACGTTTCTTCTTTAAAATATTATTCACTTAATTCAAACATACATTGTCGATAAAATTGATAACCAAATAATTTATTTAAGAAAACGCTACAAAATTCAACGCATCGTTTACTTTATTTATCGCGGCGCACGGATGCTGAACGGCAAAAAGTCTATTTGTTTACAAAAGGAAACAGAAATGTTTTCTAAATCGAGTATTTCATATCCCAGATATAACACGATCATAAGCCGGGAAGCGTTCCAAACATTTACGTAAACATTAATTAAAAGCGGTTAATTTGTACGAGCCAAGCGGAGCAGAATCTGGCAGTGGAGCGCGCGGTGCACTGCACTGCACTGGCTAAATGAATGCAAATACTCGTAGTGCCTCCGCCAGGGACGCGCTTTCTGCAACACCAGATATTTCTCCTGAGGGAGAGAACAGGGTCACCAAACATTCATTTATTATAGTCAATGGATTATTTCGATTTTAAGAGTGTCAGCTCTCGCACCTTGCTCGTGAGCAGCGGAATATGCAGCTCAAGTTTGGAGTGGCGCTCGTAACATAGTTCACATGCTATGCTAGACAGATTGGAGTGGAGTGGCACTCGTAATATAGTTCACATGCTATGCTAGACAGATTGGAGTGGAGTGGCACTCGTAATATAGTTCACATGCTATGCTAGACAGATTGGAGTGGAGTGGCACTCATAATATAGTTCACATGCTATGCTAGACAGATTGGAGTGGAGTGGCACTCGTAATATAGTTCACATGCTATGCTAGACAGATTGGAGTGGAGTGGCACTCGTAATATAGTTCACATGCTATGCTAGACAGATTGGAGTGGAGTGGCACTCGTAATATAGTTCACATGCTATGCTAGACAGATTGGAGTGGAGTGGCACTCGTAGTTCACATGCTATGCTAGACAGATTGGAGTGGAGTGGTACTCGTAATATAGTTCACATGCTATGCTAGACAGATTGGAGTGGAGTGGCACTCGCAGTTCACATGCTATGCTAGACATATTGACGTCGCTATGATGGGAGAATAAACCGGGAGGATAATAATTAGATACTTACCATGTAAAAGCAAGTTTCTCAACAATGAAAGATTAGGAAATATGATAAGGAATAACATATACTATATATGTTAGATATGAATATAAATAAGACGAAGAAGAGCACCCTGAAATTGTATTATGTGTCAAAAGATATACAAATTATTTTTATCTTAAATAAACTTTGATTTACAAGGTGTTACCCAAAGTTTGATTTACGAGGTGTTACGCAAAGTTTACATTTCCTCCTAGTTGCTCTCTTGATTATACATATAAAAATGATCAACGTTTTCGCATGAGTTCGTGGATACTTGGAAATACTCGCGTGTATCGAGAACCTACGTTAATGCGATGGTGCTTGGAAGCGCTCTATCGTATCAAATCCGTATCGTTTCAGCCACAATTCATTTTGGTGAAAAGTACAAACTCTCGAGTGAATGGAGTTTGACATCCCAAAGACTTGTGAACTTCTTAGCTTATGACTTCTCGGGGACTGTTGTATCGTATAATAATATATATGAGTACATAGAAATAAGTAATGAAGATAGACTAACAAAACAAGAAATGTGAATGGAATACATGGTAGAAGTAGAGGTAGAGGTAGAGGAAGACCAAAGAAAATATGGTCGGATCGAAGGAATAATATTTTGAAAGAAGGAAATATAAAAAAGTCTGAAACCGTAGAAGTCATATGAGATGTGCGGACATGGAAGAGATGAAAGTCATATGAGATGTGCGGACATGGAAGAGATGAAAGTCATATGAGATGTGTGGACATGGAAGAGATGAAAGTCATATGAGATGTGCTACATGGAAGAGATGAAAGTCATATGAGATGTGTGGACATGGAAGAGATGAAAGTCATATGAGATGTGTGGACATGGAAGAGATGAAAGTCATATGAGATGTGCGGACATGGAAGAGATGAAAGTCATATGAGATGTGTGGACATGGAAGAGATGAAAGTCATATGAGATGTGTGGACATGGAAGAGATGAAAGTCATATGAGATGTGCGGACATGGAAGAGATGAAAGTCATATGAGATGTGCGGACATGGAAGAGATGAAAGTCATATGAGATGTGTGGACATGGAAGAGATGAAAGTCATATGAGATGTGCGGACATGGAAGAGATGAAAGTCATATGAGATGTGCGGACATGGAAGAGATGAAAGTCATATGAGATGTGTGGACATGGAAGAGATGAAAGTCATATGAGATGTGTGGACATGGAAGAGATGAAAGTCATATGAGATGTGCGGACATGGAAGAGATGAAAGTCATATGAGATGTGCGGACATGGAAGAGATGAAAGTCATATGAGATGTGTGGACATGGAAGAGATGAAAGTCATATGAGATGTGCGGACATGGAAGAGATGAAAGTCATATGAGATGTGCGGACATGGAAGAGATGAAAGTCATATGAGATGTGTGGACATGGAAGAGATGAAAGTCATATGAGATGTGCGGACATGGAAGAGATGAAAGTCATATGAGATGTGCGGACATGGAAGAGATGAAAGTCATATGAGATGTGTGGACATGGAAGAGATGAAAGTCATATGAGATGTGCGGACATGGAAGAGATGAAAGTCATATGAGATGTGCGGACATGGAAGAGATGAAAGTCATATGAGATGTGCGGACATGGAAGAGATGAAAGTCATATGAGATGTGTGGACATGGAAGAGATGAAAGTCATATGAGATGTGCGGACATGGAAGAGATGAAAGTCATATGAGATGTGCGGACATGGAAGAGATGAAAGTCATATGAGATGTGTGGACATGGAAGAGATGAAAGTCATATGAGATGTGCGGACATGGAAGAGATGAAAGTCATATGAGATGTGCGGACATGGAAGAGATGAAAGTCATATGAGATGTGTGGACATGGAAGAGATGAAAGTCATATGAGATGTGTGGACATGGAAGAGATGAAAGTCATATGAGATGTGCGGACATGGAAGAGATGAAAGTCATATGAGATGTGCGGACATGGAAGAGATGAAAGTCATATGAGATGTGCGGACATGGAAGAGATGAAAGTCATATTAGATGTGCGGACATGGAAGAGATGAAAGTCATATGAGATGTGTGGACATGGAAGAGATGAAAGTCATAGGAGATGTGCGGACATGGAAGAGATGAAAGATGTCTGTCGGGATAGGAAGTGTGGCCCTTATTTCCAGAAAGCCTGCCATAGTATGGGTATATCTTGCAAGAGTCATTTTCATCACTTGATAAACTGTTCTTTTGATAAAGCATTTGTTTCCGCTCGGTCCTATTTTTAATTTCCTAATACAGTCAGACCCTACTGAAGAGGGGGCTGGGCCTAATCATCCACCACACCCCTACCGCTACTCCTAAATATGCACAAAACGGGAACCGGCTCAGGTGAATCAAAATGTTTTCTAATCCTTGAATACTAAGGACGTGACTAATCAAATGAAATGTCCAATTGAACTCACACAAATACGAGTATCGCTACGATATCTCTTTTCCAAAACAGTCTCAGTTTTAATTTGACCAATTCAGTCCAACGTTCTGTTAAACATTGACACACTCGTACCATCATTCCGATACCTTGTTAGAGTAGACATTCCGATTCCTTGTTAGAGTAGACATTCCGATACCTTGTTAGAGTAGACATTCCGATACCTTGTTAGAGTAGACATTCCGATTCCTTGTTAGAGTAGACATTCCGATACCTTGTTAGAGTAGACATTCCGATACCTTGTTAGAGTAGACATTCCGATACCTTGTTAGAGTAGACATTCCGATACCTTGTTAGAGTAGACATTCCGATTCCTTGTTAGAGTAGACATTCCGATACCTTGTTAGAGTAGACATTCCGATACCTTGTTAGAGTAGACATTCCGATACCTTTTTAGAGTAGACATTCCGATACCTTGTTAGAGTAGACATTCCGATTCCTTGTTAGAGTAGACATTCCGATACCTTGTTAGAGTAGACATTCCGATACCTTGTTAGAGTAGACATTCCGATTCCTTGTTAAAGTAGACAAAAAGGATAAGACGCAAGACTTTCGTATCGTATTGGCACACACACCTTTCTGCTTCCATACATCTTCTCATTCAACTTCTACGATTTATTTGACTTTTTTGATTACCTCCTTTTAAAATATCATTCTCTCGATCCAACCATACTCTTCTGGTCTTGCTGTACCACGCTTTTTACTCACATTTGCACTGTATATTTGTTTTATATTGAAGATATGTGACTGAAATAAGTTCGCAATATTTTGAAATATTGTACAATAAAAGATCGGAGCAATTTAAGGAATTCTGCTATTTGAGTAGTATTTTTTGAGATCAGGAAGAGTTAAGGGGGACATGAAACAACGTGTAGCGATAGTTAACATATGCAATGAGGCACTAAAGATCAGGAAGAGTTAAGAGGGACATGAAACAACGTGTAGTGATAGTTAACATATGCAATGCAATGAGGCACTAAAGATCAGGAAGAGTTAAGGGGGACATGAAACAACGTGTAGTGATAGTTAACATATGCAATGCAATGAGGCAATAAAGATCAGGAAGAGTTAAGAGGGACATGAAACAACGTGTAGCGATAGTTAACATATGCAATGCAATGAGGCACTAAAGATCAGGAAGAGTTAAGGGGGACATGAAACAACGTGTAGCGATAGTTAACATATGCAACGGAATGAGGCATTAAAATATATTAAAATATGTCATATATACATGTAAACATATTATATATGTATATATTATATATATATATATATATATATATATATATATATATATATATATATATATATATATATAT
>OX463851.1:44404799-44526753 GCA_949825065.1 Odontocerum albicorne
GACCAATAATACTTTAGTATGACTAACTGTGAAGTACTATAAATGGCAGATGAAGAATATAAAAGTTGAATTTTTATAATATTTTTAATACGTCGTATCAAAAATATTAGGACGTTACTTAGTTATTTGTCGCATTGCGCTGACCAAATGCATACATCAATAATAACATACATGCCATCAAGTTATTTCTGTTTTAGTAAAGGCAGAAGGACAGAGCGCCGAGCTTTCCTATCGCGAAATACTTTCTTCGCCTCCTCTACATCTACATATATATTCTCAAATAGTTCAATCTGTTTTTCTAACTGCTTTATCTTTCCTTGTTTCCAATTCCATTCACACGCTTCAGCCGTATAAGGTAGCCGTCCTCTACCACCACTCGCCCTCATATTTTGTTATAAATCGGTAATTTTATGATTAGATTAAGATTACGAAGAAATGGACGATGAGAAAAAGAGAAGAATAACCAAAATATTCCAAGTCACATAAAGCCAGCTTTTTACATTAATTGTAATCTCCGGAAACTCTTATTTAATGGGAAAGGCAAAAATGGGATACTTAGCAACAGTGGTGTGTATAAACTTTTATGTGCTGACTGTGATCATTTCTATATAGGAAAGACAGGAAGATCTTTTGAAAAGAGATTTCGTGAACACAAATCCGCCTTAACAAATCCTCTAATTTATTCTGAAATGGCTAATCATTGTCACCGTGAAAACCATACTTTTTCTATCGATGATGCCAAATTCTTACATAACAGTAGTAACGGAAATAAATTGGGCAGATTAGAAGCCCTAGAAATTTCTAAATCCGTGCATCGAGGTGAACATCTGGCAAACACATATATCCCAAGAATCTCTCCGCTGCTCGCCGAGATTGTCTCATTCCTTTCTCCACCCCCAGTTCTCAACCCAAATGTTTACCGTTAGAAGCGTGTATCTTGCTACCAGTTTGAACAGAATTCAGTCTTGTTTGTACTCACCTGATATAAATATAAGATGAAAGCCTTGAAATTGGTAGGGTTATGGGTGAGAGAGCCGATTCTTTTCAAGGGCGCTCGTTGGACAAAGTGACGATGGGACTCGCAGAGTGAGAGAGCTGATTCCTTTCAAGAGCGCTCGTTGGACAAAGTAATAAAGGTCCTGCAGAGGGAGAGAGCTGATTCTTTTCAAGGGCGCTCGTTGGACAAAGTGAGGATGGGACTCGCAGTTTAGAAACTGCAGGTTTTCCTCGACACATCAAGTTAACCGGTGTTTTCGTGAATTGACTCAAATCGAAGGTTACCTTCATTTTAGTAACATACTCGTATATTCCTTTTTTTGCACTGAATATATCTGCACGTTATTTTTGATCACAGAACAAATATATAAAATTTGGCGTGGTCTCTGACCAGTTCATAGTGTCTATAGGTAACTAACTACCTTTATGGGTAATTACTGTCAGATCACTTAAGAACACAATATTTCGCACTTGCAATAAAAATTGCTGCGAGATTCATCAATTATCTCTACACGAAAACCTTCCTTAAAGTAGGATCTACAAGTCATGGAAATACTCTCAACGAAATGCAGAAAAAAATGCTGTAATACTTCGTGGCTAGAAGACACAAATACAGTCTGGAGAATCTGGTAGTGACTGTAAGTATTCAGGGGTGGCTAGCGAAAGGACGATATATCCGACAAGCTGGATAGACCGATTCAAAGAAATGACCAGTTCCTCATTGAGCTCTGCACTCATCATGGCCGGAAGGGGTGGAGAAGCGAAACCTCCGCTCCGTTCCATATTCAGTGAACGTGGGGAAGGGGAAGGGGAAGGTGATGCTCTGTAACGAGCGACATGTCTGAGAAGAAGAATTAACAAACTAATTCCGCAGGCCACTGTTCCTTTTGATACTCGTAAATGTGGCGGGTTAATGAAACAGTTCAAAGAATAATTTCTAACACACGTATGGTACTGTAGGTACACTTATACGAATTGAAGGTTCCATCTCCACGTCTCACATTACACATAATCCGCTTAATCCGCTTAATCCCTTTCGTGTAATCACATTCAAGAATTAGTTTTATGTAACAGACACATTATACTACGAGCAATCGTAAAATCCACCGAGCGCGGAAATATAAAATCTTTCGAGTTCGTTCTCAAATTGTTGGGAAGTGTTAATAGTGTAGTTTCCCTTCCCTTCCCTTCCCTTTCCTCCACAGGCGTAAGAGTGCCGCAAAAATTATTCAACCCATAAAATACATTATTTTATGTAGTAGTTAGTGGGTACAATTCATTCATATTTATTGAAAAACATCTACGAGTATACAATGGAATCATGTTCTTGTTTGAACGTTTACTCTCATCCATACTCGTATATTACTCAAAAGGTACAAAACGTTTTTATTAAACGTTTCGGTTTTAACTTTATGGAACTCTATATGAGAATATTCTTTGTTTTTCACTAATAAGTGGATAAATCGATTGTTTAATATGGAACAAAACGTGTTTGTAGGGCCTTTCTGCCTTTCTGCCTTTCTGCCTTTCTACCCTTCCGCGTATGTGTGTTTACGTAATCCCTCTAGATCCAACTTTTCTAGCTCCCAATATCGTATTGTATCGTACGACACTTTCTTTGTATAAAATACTCGTAGTACCTGGCGGGCTTATTTTCACGTGGCAATATCTTCTGACTAACCAGAAAGGTGTTATAAATTTTTTTAAGTGAAAACTAGACTGAAATGTAAAAAGATGCGTGTCAATGGAAACCGAACCCGCAACCCCCCGGGCTGGTATACGTGCGTCTTTTGAACTAGGTTGTTGTCATTGAATGCATTCACTGAGTACAAATCACGGGTGTTGTCAGTGAATGCATTCACTGAGTACAAGTTGACTCAGTTCACATTCTTAACATCGCGTTATACTCGTACAATGTTATCGTTTGCTACTCGAACTCTTGAACTTACCTTTGCTACGTATTTACACCATTAAATGCCATACGAGTATACTCACTCGGTGGATACACCCCACAAGTACGAGTATGCTCACACGGTGGATACACCCCACGAGTACGAGTGTACTCACTCGGTGGATACACCCCACAAGTACGAGTATACTCACACGGTGGATACACCCCACGAGTACGAGTGTACTCACTCGGTGGATACACCCCACAAGTACGAGTATATTCACTCGGTGGATACACCCCACAAGTACGAGTGTACTCACTCGGTGGATACACCCCACAAGTACGAGCATATTCACACGGTGGATACACCCCATAAGTACCAGTATACTCACACGGTGGATACACCCCACAAGTACGAGTATACTCACTCGGTGGATACACCCCACAATTACGAGTATTCTCACTCGGTGGATACACCCCACAAGTACGAGTATACTCACACGGTGGATACACCCCACAATTACGAGTGTACTCACTCGGTGGATACACCCCACAATTACGAGTGTACTCACTCGATAGATACACCCCACAATTACGAGTGTACTCACTCGGTGGATACACCCCACAAGTACGAGTGTACTCACTCGGTGGATACACCCCACAAGTACGAGTATACTCACACGGTGGATACACCCCACAAGTACGAGTATACTCACACGGTGGATACACCCCACAAGTACGAGTGTACTCACTCGGTGGATACACCCCACAAGTACGAGTATTCTCACTCGGTGGATACACCCCACAAGTACGAGTGTACTCACTCGGTGGATACACCCCACAAGTACGAGTATATTCACACGGTGGATACACCCCATAAGTACCAGTATACTCACACGGTGGATACACCCCACAAGTACGAGTATACTCACTCGGTGGATACACCCCACAAGTACGAGTGTACTCACTCGGTGGATACACCCCACAATTACGAGTATTCTCACTCGGTGGATACACCCCACAAGTACGAGTATACTCACTCGGTGGATACACCCCACAATAACGAGTGTACTCACTCGGTGGATACACCCCACAAGTATGAGTGTACTCACTCGGTGGATACACCCCACAAGTACGAGTATACTCACACGGTGGATACACCCCACAAGTACGAGTGTACTCACTCGGTGGATACACCCCACAAGTACGAGCATATTCACACGGTGGATACACCCCACAAGTACGAGTGTACTCACTCGGTGGATACACCCCACAAGTACGAGTATACTCACTCGGTGGATACACCCCACAATTACGAGTGTACTCACTCGGTGGATACACCCCACAATTACGAGTGTACTCACTCGGTAGATACACCCCACAATTACGAGTGTACTCACTCGATGGATACACCCCACAAGTACGAGTGTACTCACTCGGTGGATACACCCCACAAGTACGAGTATACTCACACGGTGGATACACCCCACAAGTACGAGTGTACTCACTCGGTGGATACACCCCACAAGTACGAGTATTCTCACTCGGTGGATACACCCCACAAGTACGAGTATTCTCACTCGGTGGATACACCCCACAAGTACGAGTGTACTCACTCGGTGGATACACCCCACAAGTACGAGTATACTCACACGGTGGATACACCCCACAAGTACGAGTGTACTCACTCGGTGGATACACCCCACAATTACGAGTGTACTCACTCGGTAGATACACCCCACAATTACGAGTGTACTCACTCGGTGGATACACCCCACAAGTACGAGTATACTCACTCGGTGGATACACCCCACAATTACGAGTGTACTCACTCGGTGGATACACCCCACAAGTACGAGCATATTTACACGGTGGATACACCCCACAAGTACGAGTGTACTCACTCGGTGGATACACCCCACAAGTACGAGTATACTCACTCAGTGGATACACCCCACAAGTACGAGTATATTCACACGGTGGATACACCCCATAAGTACCAGTATACTCACACGGTGGATACACCCCACAAGTACGAGTGTACTCACTCGGTGGATACACCCCACAAGTACGAGTATTCTCACTCGGTGGATACACCCCACAATTACGAGTGTACTCACTCGGTGGATACACCCCACAAGTATGAGTGTACTCACTCGGTGGATACACCCCACAAGTACGAGTATACTCACACGGTGGATACACCCCACAAGTACGAGTGTACTCACTCGGTGGATACACCCCACAGTACGAGTATTCTCACTCGGTGGATACACCCCACAAGTACGAGTGTTCTCACTCGGTGGATACACCCCACAAGTACGAGCATATTCACACGGTGGATACACCCCACAAGTACGAGTGTACTCACTCGGTGGATACACCCCACAAGTACGAGTATTCTCACTCGGTGGATACACCCCACAAGTACGAGTGTACTCACTCGGTGGATACACCCCACAAGTACGAGTATATTCACACGGTGGATACACCCCATAAGTATCCGTATACTCACACGGTGGATACACCCCACAAGTACGAGTATACTCACTCGGTGGATACACCCCACAAGTACGAGTGTACTCACTCGGTGGATACACCCCACAATTACGAGTATTCTCACTCGGTGGATACACCCCACAAGTACGAGTATACTCACTCGGTGGATACACCCCACAATTACGAGTGTACTCACTCGGTGGATACACCCCACAAGTATGAGTGTACTCACTCGGTGGATACACCCCACAAGTACGAGTATACTCACACGGTGGATACACCCCACAAGTACGAGTGTACTCACTCGGTGGATACACCCCACAAGTACGAGTATTCTCACTCGGTGGATACACCCCACAAGTACGAGTGTACTCACTCGGTGGATACACCCCACAAGTACGAGCATATTCACACGGTGGATACACCCCACAAGTACGAGTGTACTCACTCGGTGGATACACCCCACAAGAACGAGTATACTCACTCAGTGGATACACCCCACAAGTACGAGTATATTCACACGGTGGATACACCCCATAAGTACCAGTATACTCACACGGTGGATACACCCCACAAGTACGAGTATACTCACTCGGTGGATACACCCCACAATTACGAGTATTCTCACTCGATGGATACACCCCACAAGTACGAGTGTACTCACTCGGTGGATACACCCCACAAGTACGAGTGTACTCACTCGGTGGATACACCCCACAAGTACGAGTATACTCACACGGTGGATACACCCCACAAGTACGAGTGTACTCACTCGGTGGATACACCCCACAAGTACGAGTATTCTCACTCGGTGGATACACCCCACAAGTACGAGTATTCTCACTCGGTGGATACACCCCACAAGTACGAGTGTACTCACTCGGTGGATACACCCCACAAGTACGAGTATACTCACACGGTGGATACACCCCACAAGTACGAGTGTACTCACTCGGTGGATACACCCCACAAGTACGAGTATTCTCACTCGGTGGATACACCCCACAAGTACGAGTATTCTCACTCGGTGGATACACCCCACAAGTACGAGTGTACTCACTCGGTGGATACACCCCGCAAGTACGAGTATACTCACACGGTGGATACACCCCACAAGTACGAGTGTACTCACTCGGTGGATACACCCCACAATTACGAGTGTACTCACTCGGTAGATACACCCCACAATTACGAGTGTACTCACTCGGTGGATACACCCCACAAGTACGAGTATACTCACTCGGTGGATACACCCCACAATTACGAGTGTACTCACTCGGTGGATACACCCCACAAGTACGAGCATATTCACACGGTGGATACACCCCACAAGTACGAGTGTACTCACTCGGTGGATACACCCCACAAGTACGAGTATACTCACTCAGTGGATACACCCCACAAGTACGAGTATATTCACACGGTGGATACACCCCATAAGTACCAGTATACTCACACGGTGGATACACCCCACAAGTACGAGTGTACTCACTCGGTGGATACACCCCACAAGTACGAGTATTCTCACTCGGTGGATACACCCCACAATTACGAGTGTACTCACTCGGTGGATACACCCCACAAGTATGAGTGTACTCACTCGGTGGATACACCCCACAAGTACGAGTATACTCACACGGTGGATACACCCCACAAGTACGAGTGTACTCACTCGGTGGATACACCCCACAGTACGAGTATTCTCACTCGGTGGATACACCCCACAAGTACGAGTGTTCTCACTCGGTGGATACACCCCACAAGTACGAGCATATTCACACGGTGGATACACCCCACAAGTACGAGTGTACTCACTCGGTGGATACACCCCACAAGTACGAGTGATCACGCCGATGCGTGACGTATCATCTTGTTGGGCCGGCCCTATCGTCGGGCCCCCCTACCGCCGCGACTGGCCCCGCGCGGTTTAATTGTCACCTACTGATCACGCCGATTGAATATGATTATTGTCGCCGGCTGTCACCATTGCCTCGACGACCATTCCGCCCGGTCTCCTGCACTTGTCCGTAGATCATCGCCGGGAGAAGACCTCAAACCCGGGCTAGCCACGTCACCGGCACGCTCTTCATCGCCGAAACCTGGGCCGAGTTACCCATGACCAACCGCGACAACCACGAGAAAGTGCACGACGGGTTGCCTGATGTTAGCCGAGATCTCTGAATCCTGCTATCCACGCCACCATCGAACCTGCACCACAACCGTGAGTCGAATCCCTTTATATCCTATTCTTTCCGGTTTGGCTAACGCCAAACCATATGGTCCTTCGAATCCGTTACCATAGCCATGAAAAAACAGTCCACTGAACCTACTATCTCAAGCTAAATCAATTACAGCCGCCTTTTAATAATCCGATTCAAAATCATTTCAAAGTCAAAAACATTTCTCCCTTCAAAGAAAAAAAAAAAATTCCTCAAAGTTTGTGTCATCACAAAGCGAATATACAGGTGTTAAATTAGTGTATCATGTTTGTAAATTCTAATAATCCATTATTCATTTCAAACTAAATAAATTATTGCGGGTACATATTAATTTTATTCAATTCAAAGAATATTTAAATCACCGAGTTATATTCAAATAAGTAACATGTTTTGTCTATTTTTAGACCGAATTACCATCGGTATATTTTAAAAAAAAAATAACAGGAAACAATTGTTGTTGCAATTTGACTTTATCGAATTGTGAATGCATTTATTAAATTACTAACGATGTTCTCTTTGATAACGCGAGCAAATAACAAGTTGTTCTAAATATCTTTGGGGGAAGCATCCCAGTTTTGAACACGAACTATTTATTATAGTAAATTATAAAATATTAAGTTTTTAAATTTTTTCCAGTATTATTCCTTTTCAAATTGCTATTAATTTAAATCTCAGCTATTGCCATCGTTTCTCAGATTGCCCATAATTATCTGCCTTTTCTTCTTACATTTTTATCTTTGCTACTTTTTTTCTTTACTACAAAATACTTTATTTTTTTTTCAAATTCAAATTTTAAAATCTCAACCTCTAACCACGTTCTTTCTCAGCTTGCTAATAATTTTATATGCCTTTACTTCTTCTTCTTAGATTTTGATCTTTGCTAGTTTCGTCTTTATTACAACATTAGTATTCCTTTTCAAATTGCTATTAATTTTAAATCTCAGCTATTGCCATCGTTTCTCAGATTGCCCATAATTATCTGCCTTTTCTTCTTACATTTTTATCTTTGCTACTTTTTTTTCTTTACTAAAAAATACTTTATTTTTTTTCAAATTCAAATTTTAAAATCTCAACCTCTAACCGCGTTCTTTCTCAGCTTGCTAATAATTTTATATGCCTTTGCTTCTTCTTCTTAGATTTTGATCTTTGCTAGTTTCGTCTTTATTACAACATTAGTATTCTTTTTCAAATTGCTATTAATTTTAAATCTCAGCTATTGCCATCCTTCCTCAGACTGCCCATAATTATCTGCCTTCTCTTCTTACATTTTTATCTTTGCTACTTTTTTTCTTTCTTACAAAATACTTTATTTTTTTTCTCAAATTCAAATTTTAAGATCTCAAACTCTAACCACGTTCTTTCTCAGCTTGCCCATAACATTATCTGCCTTTTCTTCTTCTTCTTTTGTGTCTTCTCTGTGCTTGTTTTTCTATTTTATTACAAAAAACAAAAATGCCGTCAAAATCACAAGCCGCAAAATTTCGTGAGAGCCACAGAGCAATAACGCAACTAAGAGACATTGCATCTGCCATAAATTCAGGTGACTTTTCGAAGTATTCCGTTGCTGACTTTGAGGGGCGCTTCTCTAAATCAGATGAGGTCAAAAGTAGGCTGGATGACGTGTATTACCAGATATTGGATTCCGCCGATCTCGATGATAAGACGGAGACCCAATATACCGACAACTATCGTGCAGCATGCGATGCTTACACAGATATGCTTGTCGCCAAAGCAAGTTTCACTTCACAACCGACTGCATCGGCTTCTCAGCCCTCAACATCTTCTATACCCGCTTCCGTTCTGCCCAAAATTGAGCTTCCTAAATTTTCTTCAAAATTGGAAGATTGGCCGTCATTCATTGCCATTTTTAAGAGCTTGACGGACCAAATCGGCAATCTTACCGATGCAGTGAAGCTCCATTATCTTTTTTCGAGTCTTAGTGGAGAGGCTCTTAGCATGATATCTCACTTAAAGATCACCAATGAGGGCTATGCGGTGGCCTTAGCCATTCTGACTAAGCGCTATGAAAACCGCAGGGTGCTCATCGACCGGTTTGTGGATGTCATGTTGGAGCTTCCCACTATCACATCCCGCTCAGATATCCGTCAGCTGTTCTTAAACCCCCTCGTTTCAGCTCAATCAGCACTACAAAATTTAAATCTGCCCATTAAAGAGTGTGATTACGTTTTCGTATCCATACTGGTACGAAAACTGAAAGGTGAACTCCGCTCTTTGTTCGAACGTAGGCACGGGTCGGATGAACGTCTGCCTACCCTTCAACATTTAATCACGTTTCTTGAAGAACATGCACGCTGTGTTGAAACAGAAAGAGCCAACACATCTAATCAGCCCATTCACCAGCCCTCACCACTCTTTTATGGCTCAGGCGGACGGTCATCCACCCTGCAGCGTGCTCGTACTCCACAAAGACAGCAATTTCGGTCCATTCGGTCTCCTCAACCAGCTTACTTGACCCAAACATCCACCACAACCCCAACGACCGACCGTCCTTTCTGCCCTTGGTGCAACACCAGGGGCCACAGACTAATGGCGTGCCCAAATTATCAAAATCAGCCCGTTCAAGGTCGTTGGGATTTCATCACTGCGAGCGGTCGTTGTCGACGCTGCCTCGGACCTCATAATGCAAATGATTGCGAAACTACGGGGTCGTGCCGGGAGTGCAAGAGTGACAGGCATCACACTTCCCTTCACCACCCTGGTACGTCATCGACGCAATCATCAGCCCATTTTCGGCCATTGTCACCCCGAGAGCGGCCTCGGCGGCTATCAGCCCGTGAATCTCCACAGCGCTCGTCACTAACAGGATATAGGTCTCCGCCGCCAACCCGAATAAATAATCAGCAGGACCCACAATTATGACTTGTGGATGGTGCTGAGGTCTCTTTGGGGCCCGGCAGGCCTATAGCCTTCGGCACGACCTTTGACTGTGCATTACTGGGACTTGTTGTCAACCCAAACTCATGCGCTTCAACTCAAAAGTGATCCAACCCAAATTCAGCCCTTAATTGCGGCTCTCCCAACTCATGCGCTTCAACTCAAAAGCGATCCAACCCAAATTCAGCCCTTAATTGCGGCTCTCCCAACTCATGCGCTTCAACTCAAAAGCGATCCAACCCAAATTCAGCCCTTAACTGCGGCTCTCCCAACTCATGCGCTTCAACTCAAAAGCGATCCAACCCAAATTCAGCCCTTAACTGCGGCTCTCCCAACTCATGCGCTTCAACTCAAAAGCGATCCAACCCAAATTCAGCCCTTAATTGCGGCTCTCCCAACTCATGCGCTTCAACTCAAAAGCGATCCAACCCAAATTCAGCCCTTAACTGCGGCTCTCCCAACTCATGCGCTTCAACTCAAAAGCGATCCAACCCAAATTCAGCCCTTAACTGCGGCTCTCCCAACTCATGCGCTTCAACTCAAAAGCGATCCAACCCAAATTCAGCCCTTAATTGCGGCTCTCCCAACTCATGCGCTTCAACTCAAAAGCGATCCAACCCAAATTCAGCCCTTAACTGCGGCTCTCCCAACTCATGCGCTTCAACTCATAAGCGATCCAACCCAAATTCAGCCCTTAACTGCGGCTCTCCCAACTCATGCGCTTCAACTCAAAAGCGATCCAACCCAAATTCAGCCCTTAATTGCGGCTCTCCCAACTCATGCGCTTCAACTCAAAAGCGATCCAACCCAAATTCAGCCCTTAATTGCGGCTCTCCCAACTCATGCGCTTCAACTCAAAAGCGATCCAACCCAAATTCAGCCCTAAACTGCGGCTCTCCCAACTCATGCGCTTCAACTCAAAAGCGACTCAGCCCAAACTCAACCCATGCGCTTCAACTCAAAAGCGACTCAGCCCAAACTTTCTTTCAGTCAATGAAGATAAAATCCACAAAACAGTTACTTTATGGAATCGTAGGTGATCAGCACTTGACCTTTGAGGAATTTACCACACCATTAACACGAATCGAGGCTGTCCCTAACTCCTACCTCCACACCCTTCCAACCCGCTCCAAATGGCTTTCACCATCCTCCTCTCCTCAAATCGGAGAGCTCGTCCTGATCAAGGAGGACAACCTGCCGGCACTGAAGTGGCGACTCGGACGCATCACCCGCACCATACCGGGCAGCGATGGAGTGACACTTGTGGTGGACCTCAACACGACGGCCCGTGGGAGGTCCTCCCGGCGCCCCAGGATGATCACGCCGATGCGTGACGTATCATCTTGTTGGGCCGGCCCTATCGTCGGGCCCCCCTACCGCCGCGACTGGCCCCGCGCGGTTTAATTGTCACCTACTGATCACGCCGATTGAATATGATTATTGTCGCCGGCTGTCACCATTGCCTCGACGACCATTCCGCCCGGTCTCCTGCACTTGTCCGTAGATCATCGCCGGGAGAAGACCTCAAACCCGGGCTAGCCACGTCGCCGGCACGCTCTTCATCGCCGAAACCTGGGCCGAGTTACCCATGACCAACCGCGACAACCACGAGAAAGTGCACGACGGGTTGCCTGATGTTAGCCGAGATCTCTGAATCCTGCTATCCACGCCACCATCGAACCTGCACCACAACCGTGAGTCGAATCCCTTTATATCCTATTCTTTCCGGTTTGGCTAACGCCAAACCAACGAGTATACTCACTCAGTGGATACACCCCACAAGTACGAGTATATTCACTCGGTGGATATACCCCACAATTACGAGTGTACTCACTCGGTAGATACACCCCACAATTACGAGTGTACTCACTCGGTAGATACACCCCACAATTACGAGTGTAGTAAAAAGTCAGAGAAGTCGTAGAAGTTGTATGAGAACTATATGAACGTAGAAGAGGCTAAGGATGTATGTCCTCTTTGCCTACCGCAACGAGCAAATTGAATAATGATCTGAGAGACACGTCTTCGATATCTCCCGATTTCAATGTGGAGTATCGACAATCTTTATACTATTGTATTGACATCATTCAAAATTATTCTCGTCATTATTATTTTTGGTATGCATATTTTGAATGGAATATGTTGACCTAGAATATGAAATAAATACATTTACATTTTGAACCAAGTAACCTATTTCGGGGCGATATTTACAGGTATTTTCTGAAGTAATGTTACTATTTTATATCAGGAAACAGAAAGGAAGTTACAAAAGTGTGAAGCGAGTAGGTAAAATAAATATCATCGATTGAATACTTTGGTGAATATTTCAGGCATAACGGGTGTATCAACATCAATTTTAAATTATGCGCCATTTCGAAACTGTCAAACCTACAGCAGTCATATTAAACGATTGCCTTCTAGACAGATGGAAAACTTTGCAGCGTTACGTGATTGCAGAACGCGCACAAACTGCACAATTCTATTATAAAAATAATTGGAATATTACACATACGCTTTGTAAAATAGGAATATTACACATACGCTTTGTAAAATAGGAATATTACACATACGCTTTGTAAAATAGGAATATTACACATACGCTTTGTAAAATAGGAATATTACACATACGCTTTGTAAAATAGGAATATTACACATACGCTTTGTAAAATAGGAATATTACACATACGCTTTGTAAAATAGGAATATTACACATACGCTTTGTAAAATAGGAATATTACACATACGCTTTGTAAAATAGGAATATTACACATACGCTTTGTAAAATAGGAATATTACACATACGCTTTGTAAAATTAATGATGTTTCTTCTCCCGGTGAAGTTCCAAAATTCGATTCAGCGAAAAATGTAATAAAAAAATTTCGAAGAAATGGGTTCGACTTCAGATTAACTCGTCTTATGTTGAAATCAATAAACATGGAACAGTTCTATATTTATTCATATAATTATTTTAGTCGCCATCGACACCCACCTTCATGGCACCATATATATATATCAAAACATTAGAAATGTAGCGAATCTCTTGAGGAGTTCCACACGGTGGCCCAGAATACCATAAGTGCACTTTTGTTTCCTTTATTGTTCAATAAAGCATAAAGGAACAAATACGCAAATTCCATCATTTGCTTGATTGGTTCTAATAATTTTATTGGGCATGTCTTGGTCACTTTACGGAGCGAGAATGCGCGTTTTGCGTCTGTACAATGAAAACGTCTGAAAACAATGGTTCACATGTACTCGTAACTGTTAGACGAATATTTCGAGTCGAGTTCCAATAACACAGTGATAACATACGAGTAGATAGTGCCCGAACACCAATTTGATTAAGCAGCGGATCAAAATAATTAAAGATAGTATGATATGGTGTATGGATTTAGAATAGGATAAAGGTGGATGTACTCGTAGGTCGCGACAGGAAAGTCTGGCGCTCCGTCGGGAATCAGCGTGATGGTATGCATTCGTATATTTTATAAAGGTCTTTAAAGGACAGTAATAAAAGGTTAATCAACAGATGAGGGATTATTTTTTATATTTGTGTCAATTGCGATATTAACCGGTATCATTATTACCAGCAAGAGATGTCAAATTAAGCGAATTCAAGGAATGAGAAACCTTCTAAAACTTTGGAATGTGAACGTGATCTAGCAAGGAGTATTAAAGGAAAGCGGTTGTTGTCAGTGAACAGGACACTGAATGCGACCCCCCCCCCCCCCCCCAACATCACCCCCAACACCAACACGTCTGCCCATTAAACACTCCTCGAATAGACGAAATTACATCCCGCTGCCACTGGCGCTGGCGCTGCAGAGGGCATGACAAGTGTCGAGTGTGTACCAGAAATACTTACAGGAAATTATTTCTCTCTGTGTTATTCCTCGAAATTAAGAATTAACTTTATGGTAGAAAAATATCCAATTTAAATATTTAGCAAAAACATGCTACATACCATATAGTATGTTATTCCACTAATTGTATGAATCCCCGCTACACGTGATCCGACCCGACCCGACCTCATATCCTAAGGTTTTCTATAGGTAGAATGATTCCGGTTTGTTATGGGAGCGGTATTTACGAATAAGTATCAGACTGCCATTACATTACACTTTCGTTGTATACGTATGCGTAGTACAACCAGCCGGACTTTTGCCACCTTACCTTACCAGACCGGAATCTAGGTTCCAACGGGAATCGAACCCGTAGCTTTGAAGACAAGCGTCTCAACCAGGGAGACGAGGGTCTTACCAACTAAGCTACGGAGGTCGTCTTATTCCTTTGCTTCTCGTCAATTCATCAATGTCCTCGGATATTGACATCTTCAGCATTTCTGAAAGAAACGTTTCCGCATGATGTAACATATTTTGAGCTCTCTTAGACACACGTACGGGAGTTAGTTGTTTAGATACACGTACGGGAGTTAGTTGTTTAGATACACGTACGGGAGTTAGTTGTTTAGATACACGTACGGGAGTTAGTTGTTTAGATACACGTACGGGAGTTAGTTGTTTAGATACACGTACGGGAGTTAGTTGTTTAGATACACGTACGGGAGTTAGTTGTTTAGATACACGTACGGGAGTTAGTTGTTTAGATACACGTACGGGAGTTAGTTGTTTAGATACACGTACGGGAGTTAGTTGTTTAGATACACGTACGGGAGTTAGTTGTTTAGATACACGTACGGGAGTTAGTTGTTTAGATACACGTACGGGAGTTAGTTGTTTAGATACACGTATGGGAGTTAGTTGTTTAGATACACGTACGGGAGTTAGTTGTTTAGATACACGTACGGGAGTTAGTTGTTTAGATACACGTACGGGAGTTAGTTGTTTAGATACACGTACGGGAGTTAGTTGTTTAGATACACGTACGGGAGTTAGTTGTTTAGATACACGTACGGGAGTTAGTTGTTTAGATACACGTACGGGAGTTAGTTGTTTAGATACACGTACGGGAGTTAGTTGTTTAGATACACGTACGGGAGTTAGTTGTTTAGATACACGTACGGGAGTTAGTTGTTTAGATACACGTACGGGAGTTAGTTGTTTAGATACACGTACGGGAGTTAGTTGTTTAGATACACGTATGGGAGTTAGTTGTTTAGATACACGTACGGGAGTTAGTTGTTTAGATACACGTACGGGAGTTAGTTGTTTAGATACACGTACGGGAGTTAGTTGTTTAGATACACGTACGGGAGTTAGTTGTTTAGATACACGTACGGGAGTTAGTTGTTTAGATACACGTACGGGAGTTAGTTGTTTAGATACACGTACGGGAGTTAGTTGTTTAGATACACGTACGGGAGTTAGTTGTTTAGATACACGTACGGGAGTTAGTTGTTTAGATACACGTACGGGAGTTAGTTGTTTAGATACACGTACGGGAGTTAGTTGTTTAGATACACGTACGGGAGTTAGTTGTTTAGATACACGTACGGGAGTTAGTTGTTTAGATACACGTACGGGAGTTAGTTGTTTAGATACACGTATGGGAGTTAGTTGTTTAGATACACGTACGGGAGTTAGTTGTTTAGATACACGTACGGGAGTTAGTTGTTTAGATACACGTACGGGAGTTAGTTGTTTAGATACACGTACGGGAGTTAGTTGTTTAGATACACGTATGGGAGTTAGTTGTTTAGATACACGTACGGGAGTTAGTTGTTTAGATACACGTACGGGAGTTAGTTGTTTAGATACACGTATGGGAGTTAGTTGTTTAGATACACGTACGGGAGTTAGTTGTTTAGATACACGTACGGGAGTTAGTTGTTTAGATACACGTACGGGAGTTAGTTGTTTAGATACACGTACGGGAGTTAGTTGTTTAGATACACGTACGGGAGTTAGTTGTTTAGATACACGTATGGGAGTTAGTTGTTTAGATACACGTACGGGAGTTAGTTGTTTAGATACACGTACGGGAGTTAGTTGTTTAGATACACGTACGGGAGTTAGTTGTTTAGATACACGTACGGGAGTTAGTTGTTTAGATACACGTATGGGAGTTAGTTGTTTAGATACACGTACGGGAGTTAGTTGTTTAGATACACGTACGGGAGTTAGTTGTTTAGATACACGTATGGGAGTTAGTTGTTTAGATACACGTACGGGAGTTAGTTGTTTAGATACACGTACGGGAGTTAGTTGTTTAGATACACGTACGGGAGTTAGTTGTTTAGATACACGTACGGGAGTTAGTTGTTTAGATACACGTACGGGAGTTAGTTGTTTAGATACACGTATGGGAGTTAGTTGTTTAGATACACGTATGGGAGTTAGTTGTTTAAGCTATACGAACATTTCTCAATTATTAATATTGAGCTTTGAATGTAATTGGGTTTAACCTTTATATGGAAGATTAACCAATTTAATTGGGTTTAACCTTTATATGGAAGCTTAATCAAATAAATAAATAATTAAATTATGCGTTCAACGTCTGGCTTTAATAATTGATCTCGTCAGATAGTTAAACAAGTCTAGCTTGACGCCATTCCAAGCCCTTGTTTCCAAGTCTGAATGGTTTCACGCGACACGCGTTACACTACCCGTACCCGTACCCGTACCCCTACTCGTATATACTCGTAATATTACATATTACGAGTATAATATGTTACGAACATGAACGTGTGCCGCTAGTTCCGAGCTCCTGAGATATTGTATAATCGGGCGTCAAATTTATTAGACGATTGTTAGAGCCATTACCTTTATTGCAGGGGTAAACCACGTTTGTTAGATTGAATATTTTTTGCGAATTTAATCTTTATCAGTTCCCCGCATTACACACGACTAGGCTTTCCTTAGGAAATGTTCATATTTCGCCAGTCGCTTGATAAAATGTCGCAAATGTAACGTGCTTAATCTCATTACACTAAGGTTGGGAAACGCGTTTTGTACGTATGTACGAGTATGTGTGATGGGAATGTTTATGTACTCGTATGATGTGAGTCGCTCACGTGCGCCACAATCTCCATTAATAATATTATTGTACAATACGAGCGGGTGGGGTAGTTCTAGTCGACTCTCCTGTTCATGTTGACCTTTGAGTAGAGTTCAATCCCCCCTCCCCCCTTCCTTGCTGGTGGGAACGGTCCGTGATATTCTTCTTCTTCTTAACGGTCCTCTCAACGTTTGGGGTAGCCGATCATCATGGCACCTTGCTGCAGCTGATCTGAACAATGTTCTCGTGCTACGCTATCATATATCCACCGTGAACCAGTCTCTTTAGTTCTTCGGCTAGGAGTTTCTTATTCGTTATACACTGTACCTTTCCCCGCAATATGAATTGAATGATTCCCTTTTTGGTACCTCTCATGAAATGCCCCGACTAATCCAATCTTCTCATCTTAATGCGAGTGAGTGCTTGTTTATTTTTTCGCATATGTCTGTTGACCCGGGAAATCTTTGACCTTCTCCCGCAGCGTCTGGTGGTCGATTCCTATTACTTACGAGTATAATCATAAATTTAGTATTTGCAATATTCATTGAGTGACCCTTATTGCTACTACATCATGATATTATTGAGGGACTCTTATTGCTACTACATCATGATATTATTGAGGGACTCTTATTGCTACTACATCATGATATTATTGAGGGACTCTTATTGCTACTACATCATGATATTATTGAGGGACTCTTATTGCTACTACATCATGATATTATTGAGGGACTCTTATTGCTACTGCATCATGATATTATTGAGGGACTCTTATTGCTACTGCATCATGATATTATTGAGGGACTCTTATTGCTACTGCATCATGATATTATTGAGGGACTCTTATTGCTACTACATCATGATATTATTGAGGGACTCTTATTGCTACTACATCATGATATTATTGAGGGACTCTTATTGCGACTACATCATGATATTATTGAGGGACTCTTATTGCTACTACATCATGATATTATTGAGGGACTCTTATTGCTACTACATCATGATATTATTGAGGGACTCTTATTGCTACTACATCATGATATTATTGAGGGACTCTTATTGCTACTACATCATGATATTATTGAGGGACTCTTATTGCTACTGCATCATGATATTATTGAGGGACTCTTATTGCTACTGCATCATGATATTATTGAGGGACTCTTATTGCTACTACATCATGATATTATTGAGGGACTCTTATTGCTACTACATCATGATATTATTGAGGGACTCTTATTGCTACTACATCATGATATTATTGAGGGACTCTTATTGCTACTACATCATGATATTATTGAGGGACTCTTATTGCGACTACATCATGATATTATTGAGGGACTCTTATTGCTACTACATCATGATATTATTGAGGGACTCTTATTGCTAATACATCATGATATTATTGAGGGACTCTTATTGCTACTGCATCATGATATTATTTCACTAAATATTTCGTCTCTTTTTCATGTTCAAGAAATCATTTTTCAAGTTCTGCTGAATAACTATTTGGCAGTTTTGCAAATTATTTGTTTAAAAAAACTATAAAACTTATATTAAATTATTTAAAAAAATATTAATAAAATGATTAACTACTTACTAGCTAGGCCAACTGGCTTAGAAAATTTGTCTGACGAAGTACTTCGAAAATGAGTTCGAAACTCGAGTCGATCGAAATAGAATAGTATTAGTGAAATTTGCAAAGTTTACTGTTTTATCAAAATTGTCATGGAATTTCTACAAAGAAAAACTGAAACTATTTGTAAAATTTAATCGATATTCATTATTCTCATAAACATTATTCTCATAAACATTATTCTCATAAATATTATTCTCATAAACATTATTCTCATAAACATTATTCTCATAAATATTATTCTCATAAACATTATTCTCATAAACATTATTCTAATAAATATTATTCTCATAAACATTATTCTCATAAACAAAACAAAATAAACTTGTTTTTTTTCAAGCAATTTATCTAAAAATAATATTTTAAAAGAGAGAGAAATTGAAAGAACGTAATTGTGCTTAAATACTTGTAATACGAGTAGAAGGAAAGGAGCTCACTTTGTCTCTGGGTATAAAAATAATTATTTTAAATGAAAATTCTCGAGCTAAAGTTTCATATCGCGACATTCCGACACGCCGCCATTAATCCTGTAAAGGCCAGAGCCTAGTTACTAAGACCGGGTGCATGGCATGGCACGACACAGAACGACTCCTAGCAACGCTTTAACCCATTTCTTCGCCGACATAATAATGAATTATCATATATTGTTTACGAGGAATACGAGTTCTTCTTTTTCTTAAAATGTTCTACCACATCCACCACCTTCCTATCCTCACACTCAACTTATATATTTCTTTTGTAATGTTTTTAATCTGTCAATAATATCGGGTTCCAGTCCCTTGTTGGCGCCTTTGTTGGATAGTTTTCTCTCTAAACGGCACTTTATAAAATCGTTCATTGAATAAAAGAGTCTTCTTTCGATGAAGATGAAAAGAAAAAGAATTTATCATTTGAAATTTAAATATTACAATTTTAATTTGTGGCTGAAATGTAAAGGGGAATATTAGTACGGAGGATATTGGGGAAAGCAGGAAACTCGCCGTGTCATTAAAGGGCTGCTGAATGTTATGATTTTTGAGTCGCTGTTTTGATCGAGCTAAACGATCAGTGCGAATTCTTATTTGGTTTAGGGTAAGCAATTCACTCTGCGGAGAGTAGTTTGTGGAGAGAGACAATGTTTTTTATGAAAATAAATATTTCTCTCTCTCTCTCTTTATCTCGCGTGCTCTATCTAAAAGGTTAATGAACTATACCCAATTGAAATTTCGTTGCCACATAATGTGCTCTGCAAATCTGCAGAGCACATTATGTGGCAACAATCTGGATCAATCGATCCAGATCCAGATGCAGCACAAAACAACGTCAACGATTCACTAGGGACTCTATTTACCAATAAAGCAATTTTACAGTATTTAACTATAAATAACTTAGTTTTTCCACTAATAATATTAATCCCCGCTACGCGTGTTTCTACTTCGTATCGTTATATAATTTCATTAATAATTTTAAGTATTTAAATGAAGAATAAAGTCTTCTGTGTCATTATTTTGATGTTATGTAAAATACGCCATTGTGTTGTGTTGTGTCGTGAATCAATATAATAAATTAATATTTCGAAAGAGGAAAATGTAAAAAAGTCAGATAATTCGTAAGAGTTGTTTGAGAAAGGGTACGGAGGCGAAATATCTGTGTCTGGATAGAAAAGTCTAACGCTCTGACCTCTCTGCATACCTCAACAGGGAAAGAGGAAAATGTAAAAAAGTCAGATAATTCGTAAGAGTTGTTTGAGAAAGGGTACGGAGGCGAAATATCTGTGTCTGGATAGAAAAGTCTAACGCTCTGACCTCTCTACGAGTACACGTACACGTACGAGTACACTATCTAAATATTCAGAAATATTTACATTCAATAGTAAGGAAATATTTTAAACACCCCAAAACTCCGTACACATACACGTACGAGTACACGTACACGTACGAGTACACGTACACGTACGAATACACTACCTAAATATTTAGAAATATTTACATTCAATATTAAGGAAATATTTTTTTACAAAATCATGAATAACATACTCGCATACAAATTTAACACACAATAAATGTTAAATGTGTTACCGTCGCATAACCGCAAACAGGATTACCTTTTTGTGAGGTCTTATCAAAATTTATAATGTTATATGGACTAAATACATACACTACACTACACCTAAAGCCGAATGTGTTACTATCACGTATTGGAAGATCTACAAAGGCTTCCCAGCGGTATATTTTCTGCGATGCTCTTACTAAATATGTTTTTAAACATAAACCTACTGATGCGGAGAAGAATCTAATCTTATGACCGCAGCCACAACTTTCCTATCTATAAATATTTTTTTAGGTTCGTCAATAACAGGGGGTTCGAATCCCGAATGAGATAATAATCACCCTTGAGAATAATCTGCACTGTAAACGGCGCTATATACGCGTACTCGTACACTTTCCTTTTGTTATTATTCACAATCAGTGATCATCTATTGGAAGCTTAATGAAGTTTCTTCATCTTTGAATTCACAATAGGTTTCTTCCGACAATCGAATCCGTCGATTTGTCCCGTTTTAATCGCTAAATAAAGTGCTCAGCCCGTGGATACTCGCACAAGGTGTAATTGATCCTAACACGAACTGAGGAGTATTGGTTGTTTAGGCCTCTACAAACTGTATACGGAACGTGCGGTATGTTCTGAATACTCGTACATTTGGGACCCTCGACCTCGACTATCAATGTTCAATGGTTATTTTCAAACGGATCATTTTGTAATGATAATTATTTCTTTCTGTCCCCAGTCGGTGTCCTGCCCCCGTACTCTCGCCTGGAGGTGCCTTTCGCCCATGTGGCCCTGAGCGGGGACCTGCACATCACACTTCACTCGCCGCCTTCGCCCCTGCCGGCCCTGCAGCTCGCGATCCACCGCCTGGACTCAGGGACAGCGCGCCTTCTCGCCGATGTCAAATTGCACCCCCCCATCGCGGCGCTCGACCAAAAGCCGGAATGGATCCAACCGAGAAACCAAAATTGGATACAAGATCCGGACAAAGTGTGGGAACAAGACCAAATTAAAAGCAACGATAAATACAAAGAATGGAGTCAAAGTGATAACAGAAACGACGAAGACCAAATAACAAATAATGGACAAAAACAAAGCCATCAGATTACCTTGAACCGAGAGAGTGTGCAATTCACGATACCATGCGGATATTTTGTAAAAGGGGGAACGTACCTATTGAGACTGCACGGATCAGAAGAGAACTTGACTGAAGTGGAGTCTATACAAGATTCTAAGCTATCCGGTGTTTTGGACGTGAGATGGCCCTCTCCGAAGCTGACCTTGACGCCGGAGAACATACAAACGTTTCCGGAACACTCGGTTACCGGAATCGTCGAGTTCCCGGAGGTGATGTGTCCCCCGGTGGACAGCGGGTCCGGCCTGATCCCGGAGTTTTACCTGGAGTTGTGGTTCTGCGGGGACGGCGGCCCCGCGCTGTGTTCTTCCAGCCCCGTGGGCTCTCCGCTGTACTCGGAGACCGTGAGGGGGCTCACGGGGCGCAGGGAAGTGGTGCTGAGGTGCGAGCTCTTCGGAGTCGCGGGGACCTATGCTCTCGTTCTTCGCCCCACAACCCCTCAGCCCACTCTACCGACAACAACTGCGTATTTAAAGGTTAGTTCATTTATATTATTTATAGTTAATGCATTGACATTGTGGAGGTTTGAAGTGGAATAAACAGTGTTTGACCGTTACAAAAAGAGAAATATATTGTAGTATGCAGTGTACGATAAAACAAATGTTAAGTTGAACATATTTATAGTATAGTATATTGAACTATCATAATAACCGCTAAATGCCATCGATGTAGTTTATCAAAGTTTTCGTCTTTAACTTCGTAGAACTTCATATTCAAATAGTAAAGAATGAATTAGTTTGTTATTTCGCTAATTACATAACATTACATTATAGTACCTATACCTCGCTACATAACATTACATTATAGTAACTATACCTCGCAACATAACATTACATTATAGTACCTATACCTCGCTACATAACATTACATTATAGTACCTATACCTCGCTACATAACATTACATTATAGTACCTATACCTCGCTACATAACATTACATTATAGTACCTATACCTCGCTACATAACATTACATTATAGTACCTATACCTCGCTACACGTGTCTTTACCTCCTGTCCCGAGAATATCTCGGTTTCAGGCGGAATGACCCCGCTTAAGTGTGTACGTCAGACCGATGCGCGATGTCGTGTTACGTAAAAGAGTGTCGTGGCCCATTGATTCAAAAGAAAACATGTTATGTTACGTGACGCCAGTTATGTTAGACCTAAGAATTAATTGAACTCATCATTCCGCCTGAAGAGATCCTCAGAATAGGTTAGGAGGTAGAAACACGTGTATCGGGACTATCAATACTATTTTAAATCAGAAATAATATGCAACACTCGTACTTTTATCAAATTTGAATCGATGTTTGGACCATACATCATTATACTCGTATAATTAAATTAAATATTATATATCATTATATAAAACAGTTAAAACCTAGAAGCATTAATAGACAACACTGCCGAGGGGACACTGTATGGTATAAAGTATAACCTAGAAGCGTTAATAGACAACACTGTCGAGGGGACACTGTATGGTATAAAGTATAACCTAGAAGCGTTAGTAGACAACACTGTCGAGGGGACACTGTATGGTATAAAGTATAACCTAGAAGTGTTAATAGACAACACTGTCGAGGGGACACTGTATGGTATAAAGTATAACCTAGAAGCGTTAATAGACAACACTGTCGAGGGGACACTATGGTATAAAGTATAACCTAGAAGCGTTAATAGACAACACTGTCGAGGGGACACTGTATGGTATAAAGTATAACCTAGAAGCGTTAATAGACAACACTGTCGAGGGGACACTGTATGGTATAAAGTATAACCTAGAAGCGTTAATAGACAACACTGTCGAGGGGACACTGTATGGTATAAAGTATAACCTAGAAGCGTTAATAGACAACACTGTCGAGGGGACACTGTATGGTATAAAGTATAACCTAGAAGCGTTAATAGACAACACTGTCGAGGGGACACTGTATGGTATAAAGTATAACCTAGAAGCGTTAATAGACAACACTGTCGAGGGGACACTGTATGGTATAAAGTATAACCTAGAAGCGTTAATAGACAACACTGTCGAGGGGACACTGTATGGTATAAAGTATAAGTTATATAAACCCAAGGATCTTCTTTAGTCTTCATTCCCTAAAAGAATCGTTTCCCAGGCTGTGAGTCCCGACTCCCAGCCACCGGTGAAATACTCGTACGAGATCAGGATGGGAGGGGGGGAGGAGGGGAGGGCTGCAAACATAAAGATACTTGACGTATACGTAAGGAAAAAAAAACAATTTTTTTGAAAATAAAATTAACTTTCATTTTTAAAAATGCTGTTTAAAGTCCAAATAATTTCTAAATGAGGGTTACAAAGTCTTAAAACATTTGGCGTGAGGTCGCAAGGCAAAAAAAGGTAAGAAATAATGTCTTAAAGAACTCCTAAAAATAAAATATTGTGGAAATGCGTGTTCATGTTTGATAGAAGAAGATATAATTGCACGGTGGAAGTGGATGTATCGCATTTTATTACACTTACGTTGTTTACAGTACAACCTACTGGATTTATTGGTGTGTGGCAATTCCTCCCAACCAATCATAAATATTTAAAAAAGGCCTTTGCGTGAAAAAAAAAACAATCTATTTATTTTTGATACCGCCAAGAGTCCAAAATTAACGAGTTAAAGGGAATCAAATAGGCCACATACTCGTATATCGTAAGTAAGATAAAGTAACGGTCAATAAGAAGGTATGGTCATGTAGAAAATTAGGTGGCAAATAAAATAACTGAACGTGCACGCAGACCAGAACGGCATGTGGCATACGGCAGTACGGCATGGAGACCAAATAAAACTCGGTCGGTGAGATCAAGTTGACCAGGTTTGGAAAGAAGAAAAAGGTAAAAGCATGAACACAACGAGAGAATGTAAAAGCGTGAACAAAACAAGATGCTCAACGAGATAATGTAAAAGTGTGAACAAAACAAGATGCACAGCGAGATAATGTAAAAGCGTGAACAAAACAAGATGCAAAACGAGAGAATGTAAAAGCGTGAACAAAACAAGATGCACAACGAGATAATGTAAAAGTGTGAACAAAACAAGATGCACAGCGAGATAATGTAAAAGCGTGAACAAAACAAGATGTACAACGAGATAATCTAAAAGCATAAACAAAACAATATGACAACGAGATAATGTAAAAGTGTGAACATAACAAGATGCACAGCGAGATAATGTAAAAGCGTGAACAAAACAAGATGCACAACGAGATAATGTAAAAGTGTGAACAAAACAAGATGCACAACGAGATAATGAATCTCGAGGAAATATTTCTCGAGTTTTTACATTCGAACTGTGGAAATTCATGTTTATTCAAATACGAGTAAACTCTTAATTAAAAATGGAAACACAGTTTTATCCACTTGATGGTGTACTCGTATACGAGTATTTAACCTAACTACGGTAATTTGAAGCCACATGCAATTGACATTCAGGGATATTCCGATTTGACTGTTAGTTCGAAATATCCCTGAAGATGAGTCCCATATGACTTAAGACTAGTAACATAAGGTTTAAATATACGTAGATTTAACAGTGTTTCCATTTTTTATTATATTTAAATAATGTAAGTTCAACATTTTTAAAGTTTTATTTCATTTACCTTTGGCGTTAACATACTCGTACCTTATTTCTAAAAAAACACCAAAGTCGGAATGTTTTACACGTAATACAGAAACGCTGGTCATCATTATACGAGTATAACTTTCAGGCGATGATTGTTCACTTAAGAAATAACTCGATATACTCGCACTCGTATTGCTGACTATTTAGATTGGTTTCGGTGGATTTCAGGAGTGAGCGAGAAATACCAAATACTTGTGAGTCTCTCAATTATGAGAGCAGTACCCTGAAAGTTGATCCGATGTCGCTGATATCGAGAGAGTTTGACAAACCAGCATATATGGGAAACCAGACACTGGGAATGGAAATAGGGAAGAAGTCGTCCAAATAAGGGATGGAAGAATAGTATCAAGCGAGACACGAGTAATCTGAACTGAACTTGACCTCGGAGATAACTTTGGACGCAGGCCCCGAACAAATGGGGAATTTCGAAGATAATACTGATGAAATAAATTATTGATATTTCGTTATACTAAAGTTCAGTTCAGATCGGTCCCACCACCACCCACACTGTTATGAGGAATGAAATAAGTCCCCGTGCAGCGCGATCTATCGTATCTAGAAGATCGAAATCTTTTTTATAAGCGCGACGTCGAAGAAGGATCTACCCAAAGGGACTCCCACTCCAGTGGTGACACGCCCGAGTGTGAAAATAATAGTAGAGATGGCGGATTAAGTTCCGACATGACGAGATATGTAAAAGGCTCGCGGTACAGTAAATATGGTACACTGATAAAGCGGCTAAAGGTCTGGATATTTCGTAATATCTTACATTCAGTTATCGTGGTAGTCGATAACCTCTATAATATTTCCCTATTCCCTTTAAATTACTCGTATATCCCACCAGTGACGTGCCGCGGACTCCGTCCAGGGGTGGACTGCTCCTCCGGGGTGGGGGCGCGCCTGTCCCTCTTTTCGTTTTGTTTTGTTCCTTCGGACTTCAGGGCCGGGACAATAAATAACGCCCCCAAGGGCAGCACTGTCATCGTAAATTTATTATGTGGACCCCCTCAGAAACGATACGTTGTTTTCACACTTTTATGTCTTAGAAGCCGAAAAGCGAAGTATCGAGACGATTGTTGGATCTTGGCAGATGAAAAAATATTAACTCTCGCGCACGCGCACAAGAGGAGACAAGTTCGAGTTGGGAGAAAGATTTTTTTTTCCTTCGTATCCCTTTCAAATTCTAACTGTTCACTGTACTATATAGAACTATGCAAATATCGCATTCTGTGTTATATTATTCAAAAATAAACATATGTATATAAATACTCAAACCAGACAGTTTCAACATTCGCCAAAATGACAGACCACAACAGTATTTAAACACAAACTTTGATGTTTGCGAGTGAAACGTGAACGTAGAACAATATTGAAAAGAGCCGATAAAACGCTGTAGAAAGGCATGCATTTAGAAGAATACATGGGATGACAATGTATGAGTGAATACGGAATTAAGTGATCAGGGACGAACGTGAACCTAAGGCTGATGTGTTGAGTATGATAAAGAAGGGCACTCTGAGATGGTTCAGGCACGTGGAACGGATGAGTGAAGAAAGACTGACAAAACAAATGTGAGGCTAGAAGAAGACCAAGAAAAGTGTGGTTGAATCAAGTTAATATTTTTAAAGAAGGACATCTAAAAAATCAGAGAAATCATTAAAAAAAATAGAAAATGACGAGTGATACTTTACAAATGTTTTGTTAATCGTGTCCTCTCCTTTTCCTTTATTTGGTGACATCTCACTTTGGTGACATCTCACTTATACAACATTTTAACCGTGTATTATATATTGTTCAATTTTGTAAAAGTGAATAATTAAATTATTTGAATATTTTTCGCGACCATCTAACTTCCTTTATTTACATTTATCTGGTTGGCTGGAAGAGATTGTCACCTGGCAATAAACTCACCATATTATTTTACAATGAAGTTTTAAATAAATAAATGTTATTTGTTAGAAAATGTTTGCACTACGATCGCGAATAAAGGTCTGATACTGAGACTCGTATTATTAAAACCAAATTCTAATGGATTTATTATAGTACGAGTAAAGCAAACCACTGTGTGAAGACGGAGACGGACATTACTCGTGTGTGATAAGAGGGAAATAGTGTTTTACGAGATAAGTAAACCCATTACGATGTTTTTAAATCTCTGAAACCTTAAAGCCTTAACGCCTTAACTATAAATAATACACATATATGATACAACCAAACCAAATCAAATTCATGATTATCTCATGTACCATACAGCATTAGAGAGAATGTGCTGATATTTGTAAAGACAATGTTGAACTTGTCAAATTGTACGTTATGTTATGTTATGTTATAAATACCAGCGGCTGCTATCTTAATGGGAATTGGGACTAGAGCCACGGATAGAACGAGCCCGCATTGTATTTGTCAAGGTGGAAAAACGTCTTTGCATCGGAGAACTTAGTTTGTATCATTGAATACGCGTGATCCGTTTCTTATACGAGTATATTTACCCAAACGGTGTATGTTAACATACGAGTATGTTATGTGGACTAAACAGAGATAGATTTTACTGATGAAAGTAATTTGTAAGAAAATATATGTAGGTCTTTATGAGAAGTTTTAACCACTTTAGTGTCCAGAACGGTATTATCCTTATATGGGCGTTCATATTGTTAAGCTTATTGCACCAATTTGACATATGCTTACGCTATAACATATCATATCGTACAATATGTTATCTTCTAACTACAGCAGCGCAGACACTCGTACTGCCATCACTGTACTCTTAGAAGATTATCAAGTCCCTTGTGATGATGAGATATTGTTTTTTTTTAAAGTGATCCTACATGTCACTCGGGTCTTCGCTTTCGTAGTTTTTTGAGTGGATTCCCCATATGTTATGTTACTTTATTAGTTACTTCTTGGCACCATTTATCAGGTATGTCAAATTTAAAAAAAAATTTAATAGGGATATTTTTTTCGTTTTTTATATTAAAAATCTTCGTTAATACAACTTAAAAGACCCCTTTTATATAAATGGTAATCTTTTCAATTTAATATATTATACAAATGAAATTTGCGTAATATATTATGAATGTAATGACGTTCGTGCTTTGCGTTATATACATACGTTATATATAATACCTAGGAGTAGTTTACATTTATTCCTGAATTTAATATTTAGGCAACAAAATATCTAGACAACAAAATATCTAGACAACAAAAAATTGAATCAAATAAAAGCTTCAAATATAACGAATCGTCAAAAAACTGCGAATAATCCACATTTTATTTATTCCAATGCTGTAAATATTTTTTGAAACAAAAATAAAAATGTTAAAATAGTTTGGCATACCACACATACATATTACCTATATACTCGTACATACATATCACATACATACGGCACATATCTATCTATCACATACGCATATTACATAACGTGCAGGTTAACTATTTAAGTTAAGTAACAACACTAAATGACGGCTGCTGGCCATGGAAATGACAGTATAGTATACACAAATAGGATAGGATTCATCAGCTGATAATGCAAGGAAAGGTATGTTAGAAGGAATGCAGGCAGGCAGGCAGGCAGGCATGCAGGGGTACGTGTATAGTTAGCAGATTAAGTATTTCTTGGCTTGGAGACGGCGCGCGGTGTAGGTGGCGGTGGCGGTGAGCGGTACCAAAATTAGCGAGTTAAATCGCTCAACTTTAGGCCTGTTTCTAGCAAATGTTTATTACTAATTCTAATAAGTTAAAATATGGAACACATAGAGACATATATTGAGATGATGAATAAATACTATAATATTACAGTTTACATATATTATCGAATTTACAGAGATTTACTTAAAAGCTTCGCGTGACAGTCGACATGTGTCTCTAATACAGGGTTGTCAGTTTTGCGCTTTACTTATTTAACCGTTGAAATTAAAAATTATTTTATAGTTACATTATTTATTTACCGTGTGTTATTAAAACAATTAATATTTTCGTGTTACATATACTTTTAATTATATCAAATATTTTATTAATGTATGTTTCCGTATTTTCTTTGATAAGCTGTTACAGCCCTGACATTTTGTTAAAGTTTCAGCTGTGTTTTTCTGAGTGAACGGCGGCACAAACGACACATATTGTACATATTTGGTCTTACTACCCTTTGAATATATATACAAAAAAGATAATTCTATTAGGTTTTATTTTTGCTAAAAAATTCCCAGCCCTCCGGGATCAGCCATACTAATAACTTGCGGCCCTTAAAGGGTTTAAAAGAAAATCCACAAAATTAAAGCCTAAACGGCTAAAATTTTGTGGGACTCCGTTTTAAATTATTTAACCATAAATTACTTTTTTATCGAATTGGTATTAATAAGTCATTTATTGATAAATAAAAATGGAGTTCCACAATGTAAATTATACAATAGTAAAACTCTATTTTAAAATTCATAAATTTAAGTATTTTTTGTGAAAAAAAATCTAATGAATAAACTGAAATTAGAGTAACAGGCCCGTTTCGCTTTACGTTTCGCATTGTTCAACTGTTAAATGATGCTTTTTAAAGTGAAACAGATCTATCACTTTAAATTAAGTTAACTGTGTGTGTAGATGTTTTCACATCAAAGTATTTAATCATTATGTTTCATAAAATACTTTTTTATTCCATTAATTACATTAATCCCCGCTGAAGAGAGCCTCGGCATAAGATACAGTAACACGTGTTGCGGGAATAAATGTAATATAATAAAAAAAAACTCATTTTATTGTGTTGTTTTTTCATATTTTCAGGCCAGCTGGTCTTCCCAGTTTGTGCTGACGGTGAACGCCCGCAGTGTGCTCCCGTGCGACTCTCACGCGGGCGGCGTGCCGGTGCTGCTGCAGTATCCGGCGTGCGTGCTGGAGCGCGCGGACCGCGTGCGCGTGTTTGCGCGCGCGCTGCCCGCGCGAGCCCCGGCTGCGCGGCTCGCCCGAGCGGACTACATCGCCGAGCAGCGCGTGGCTCGCGGCACGCACGCGCTGCGGTTCCCGTGCGAACTGTTCAGCGAGCGCTACCCGGAGTACTGCTTCGTGTACGTGACGCAGGCCATCTCGGGAGCTGTCTCGGACGTCCGGGAAGAGTGCCTGCCCACTCTGCCTATCACCGGTGAGTCGGACATATTTGTATATTCATTATTTACTCGTATTTATTAGGGTTTAAGGATACTTATGATGAAAAAAAGAAAAAACCCGTTATTGTGATATGGATTCAGTACAGCGGTGTGGCCGGTGAGTTTGCTGGTGTGCAACGGTTCATTGACTTTAAAAAAAGCTTCGCGGCACAGCTTCGCTTTCTAATTGAATTGACGTTGGAATGGCGAAGGGATCCTCAACTACGAGGGGCAGTAGCGATGGCGACGCGACGATTGATTTGAGAAAAAAATAAAGACATTTAAATAATAAACGACCGAATGAAGATCGAACAGGTGGTTAAATATTTGTGTAAAATAAAAAAACATGAAAAGTTAAAATAACGATGTGAATATGTAAAATATGAAATACTTATAACTAACCAATCGAATGGCCACAACCTCTGACAAGTATAATAGAAGGCTTAATACAAAGTGAGTGATCAGAATACAGTGCGGTGTACCTGACGTTGATGCCGCCGGATATGAATATGTAAGCCAATTTTGATAGGCATATCTTGTTGCAAAAAGGATAATGAATTTCAGTTTCTGCAGCTGAATGTGCCTTCTTCCTCTATTAATATATACTCGTATATTGGGTTATTTGGTTGCTGATAACTAGCAACAGTGTCACGCTATTTGGCTTTATCTGCCACTGTTTGCTCTCCATTGTGCTGGGAATTAATGTTTTTAAACGAAACATGCAGTACGTCCTTATATCTCTTGCGCTGGCCATCGTACCTCCTTCTGCCATTCGTCTGCTCGCTAAAGGGGCTATTTCTCGGGTGTCTGTACTCGATACAGACATATGTTACAAGCCACGTATCCACCCCAACATCCCTGGCAAGAGCTGCGCTCAGTCTGTACTCGATATAGACATACAAGCCACGTATCCACTCCAACATCCCTGGGAAGAGCTGCGCTCAGTCTATTATATTATAAGTCTCGTAATATTTGATTGATTTGTCATTCACAATGCTCATAACGAAGATGCTAAATATCATATAATAGGGACCAGTACACACCCCTACCGGACCCCAGTATTGATGAGAAAAGGGTCTGTGAAAGAGCTGTCGAATAAAATTCGAACGAGGTTGTTGATGTATAGACTTTTGCATACCTTCGCTAATTTGTGTGGCACCCCCGAGCGACTCATAATGGCCCACGGGCCACTGCATTACGGTTGATGCCATTGAAAGACTTTAAGAAAGCGATACACAAGGGGGATTGCTGCTCCGTAGCTTTTTTCTGCAGTTGCCAAAGTGTAAAGATTAAGGCCACTGTACTTCGATTTTGGCTGAACATGCTTTAGGAATCTGGTGACCGTGGCTCCAAAGCCGATGTAAGGCAATGTACCATGACTTTCGAGAGAATTTTTCCAATTGCTGAAAGAAGAGAAATCCCTCTATAGTTGTTGAAATCGGAAGTGCTGCCCCAATTTTTGAACAAGTTGATAGTTATAGCGTTTCAAAAGTATTGTCGTACGTTAGATTGCTCCCATCTCTTGTTAAATTACACCACGAGGTGGTCAATAATTTCAATCGAAAGTGTTTTCAGTGCTTCAGCCGGAATTTGGTCATATTCTGTGACGTTATTATTTTAGTCCACCACTCGTTATTGGCCATTCTAATTTTTTGCGCAGTTCAAGTTTGCAAGCTTTGTAATTAGTGACTGTCGTAGGGTCTTAAACCTACCACAATAAACCAAATATTACTAAAATGAGAAAAAAATGTATTTCATTGGAACACCTTTAATTAGTATTTCCTGAATAGTATTAGTATTGATGGGGGTACCTTATATAGTATTTATGGTATAATAGTGATAAAACTCCATTTTCCTCTACCCCAGTTAGTAAAAGCCAACAAACACTACCGAAGGTAGTGAATACGGATTTAATATTTCCTTCGAACGATTTCTTCCACATTCACTGTTTACATTCGTGAAGGTTTACATGCCCAATAATAGTATACAATCACTGTATAATCAATTTCCAATGTAACATACACATTTTTAGGGGTCCTTTATATTATGGATGTAATAACAATATCGCTGGGTTCATTTTAGAATGTTTTGTAAGAAATTAAAAGAAAATGTGTCTAATAAATAAACAGTTATATACTCGTACGAGTATAAGTTGATACGCTGCGATGTCATGTACACGTACACGTACACGTATTGTACTATAATATATACTCGTATATACGCTTCAGTTAAAGTTTTTTCCAAGTCACTAAACTTAGCAATTTCAACACAGTCCTTTCATCTCTCAACTCAAATAGAAATAAGAAGAATGAAAACTACTTGACATGTCGATGTTTCACGATAAACTTTCTTGGCGACCCGCTTCACGGCCCCGCTTTCTCCGACGTGGGGGAGTGGGGAACGCATCCCCCCGGCCCCTAGGAATAATATCTGCGGAAGGTTTTAAAAATAGGGGCGTGCCGTATGAAGTTCAGGGCTCATTTTCCGCCTAATTGCCCCGATAAGGTCCACCAGCCTTGGGGCGAGGGCGCCTCCTGAATACTCATATCAGGACTTCAATTAGCGAGGGACGGAGGCTGATAAGGGAATGCTTTTTCATGTTTAATTTCACGAGGGGACAAACGATTGTGATAAGAGACTAACTGATACCTCTCCTGACAAGTGTTGTGTTGTACGTGTCGCGACAGTTGGGACAGGGAAAGTCAATTAACATTTCATATACGAGTACTAAAATATAATGGCTGTGTCGGACGCATGCGCCCCTAGTGACAGTGACAGTGACAGTGAGAGTAAGAGTAAGGGTGCCAATTCTTTCTGAGACGATACCGGGACATGTCGCCCGAAACATAAATTAATGTGCGAGTATACTCGCACTCGTATATCATTTCACAATATTCTCCACTTAAAAAGCACGGACTATCACATACCTGTCTATTCGAGAAGACTCTTTTTATGTACCAAAATATATGTTAAAAAATCTAAATACACTTACAATTGTTCATAAAATGTATTCTAGAAACTCTCGTTGTGTAAGAGGTTTTTAACAATAATATTTATTTTCGTTCTTTGTTGTGTTCACCAGTTCTTTGTCGTGTTCACCAGTTCTTTGACGTGTTCATCAGTTCTTTCTCGAGGAAGTCTACATTTATTTATTTTATTTTATTTAATTAACGACACAACAGTGTCTTTTTATACAGATGAACATGTGACAGGTTATACACGTACTTAAAATTATTGACAAATAATACAACTTTATCTTAAACTAACATGGAGATATAAAAGCAGTAGTAATAATAAATTACAGTCATTGTTTAAAATTATTTAATAATTACATGTACATATATTTAAGTTCAATATATGTTATGTATGTATACCACAAAATATTACCAAACTTCACCAAGCAGACTTACGTAATTGTCGGAGATTTATTTTAAAGAAGTAAAGAACTCAGATTTGTTTTTAGTGGAACAACGCTTACATAGAACAAAAATTGGATTTTTTGAGAATTTTATGGACAAATCTTGAGATATAAAAAAAACACATGGGCTCACTTGTAGAACGAGATGCAAGCTGCTTTGCAGAATCGAAACCTTCCACATATTGATGCAGGGTTACTCAACTCCAGAGGCAAAGTGGTTTCCTTAATGTTTTGTTTATATTACGTTATTTATATTAATAAAGGAGAGCACAAAGTTAGTAGCTATTTCCAAATATTATTGTGATATTCTGGCGAATACTATATACATTTTAAAAGTTTGAACATTTGGCATACGATTCACTAATATAGAATAAATATATATCATCCCTCCATTTCCCTGTCGAGATAGGCAGAAAGATAAAGCGCTAGACTTTCCTATCTCGGCACATATCCTTAGCTTACTCCCCATCTCTCCATTTTCTCCTCCGAGCGAGCCGCGACCGGTCAGCCGTCACACCGGCACAAATCTCGATCAGAGATGTCAGTGGCGACCTACTCGTATGCTAATCCGATGGAGTACGTTCGCGTGTCTGCGAAGTGACCGGACAAGCCCAGTCGGGTGCCGCCAAGGATTCGAACCAATTACCGGGCGGTGGATCGACCTGGATGAAGGCGTTTTATGGCATTCCTATAATATTGATAGTAAAAAAACTGTATCAAGTTTGCAAAAAAAACCTTTATGGCGAGAGAGATTATTACGTTCGTAGAAATCGTACGTAATACGGGGTACAAATCATAAATATATAATGGAATAAAATCACCTTTAAAGAAAAAAATCCAGTTTAGACCTTTTTCCAATATACTCGGGCTTGGAAAACGGAAAAATACAATTTTATTTCAAGTTAAAAGCCTTTGGTCATTCCCCATTTTCGTTTGTTCCATTATGGACGAATTATTGTATAATCTCCAGCTGCCGGGGTGCCAGGGCTGCAGGGATGCCAGGGATGCCAGGTCTGCCAGGGCTGCCAGGGCTGCCAGGGCTGCCAGGGCTGCCAGGGCTGCCAGGGATGCCATGGCTGCAGGGATGGCGGGGCTCCCCGGTTAACCCCGAGATTTAAGAGAAAAGACGGTTTTGGACACTATTTTAACTTACATTTCATTTAATCGTCGGTAAACTGACATACTCGTATGATGGTCTTACGAGTATGTTAGCAGGGAAATCGGGAAACCTGACTTTAAAACAGACGCAGTTCAAAATGATGTCCAATATATCGGATATATGGTACGAATACCTACGGATATATGGTACGAGTACCTACGGTTCAATTTGATTACTACAATAGTATTTATTTACATACAAACGTACCATCGCGCAATGTCCCTCCCTGTAGGCAAGAGGAAATACATCTATTTTTTTATTCTCCACACTCACACATCTCGTCATGCGTAATCTTCTATAATTCATACTTCTCAATTTACCATCTTTCGAAATCTGATCCAGTCACGTGTCGAACTACTCGTACCTCTTCCACGCGCACCTTACACTTCTGACTTGTCATTCTTTCATCATTCATCCTTTCAACATATCCAAACCATGTTAAAGCTCCTTTCTGCATCTTACTTAAAACATTCATTTTATCCGTCCATTCATTTGTGACGTTTTCATTTCGTCTCATTTCAAACATTGACATTCCACAAAATGTATATCTACCCGTCAATAATGAACCGTTTTACTGCTGGACATTTTTTTCAATACTATAAAACGTCTATATATAGACTCTCCGCACTCTAACGGGTTAAATTGCCATTGCTAATACGAGTAGATTGGTGGATTGGTAGACACACTTATCATATATAGTACACTTACCCATTATTATCGTTTTAGTTTATGATAAATCTTGAACTTTTCAGTCCAACTGTCATACGAGTATGTGTCAAGCTGCTCTTAAGATATAAAACATTAAAAAGCTGAACTAGTTGAGATCATACACGTACACGTATAAGTATTTACCAGCGCAATATTCGTCGTCCTATTCACATACCTGACATAACATAACACCCGTCCTATTAATATACCTGACATAACATAACGCCCGTCCTATTCATATACCTGACATAACATAACGTCCGTCCTATTCATATACCTGACATAACATAACACCCGTCCTATTCATATACCTGACATAACATAACACCCGTCCTATTCATATACCTGACATAACATAACACCCGTCCTATTCACATACCTGACATAACATAACACCCGTCCTATTAATATACCTGACATAACATAACGCCCGTCCTATTCATATACCTGACATAACATAACGCCCGTCCTATTCATATACCTGACATAACATAACACCCGTCCTTTTCATATACCTGACATAACATAACACCCGTCCTATTCATAAACCTGACATAACATAACACCCGTCCTATTCATATACCTGACATAACATAACACCCGTCCTATTCACATACCTGACATAACATAACACCCGTCCTATTCATATACCTGACATAACATAACGCCCGTCCTATTCATATACCTGACATAACATAACACCCGTCCTATTCATAAACCTGACATAACATAACACCCGTCCTATTCATATACCTGACATAACATAACACCCGTCCTATTCACATACCTGACATAACATAACACCCGTCCTATTAATATACCTGACATAACATAACGCCCGTCCTATTCATATACCTGACATAACATAACACCCGTCCTATTCATAAACCTGACATAACATAACACCCGTCCTATTCATATACCTGACATAACATAACACCCGTCCTATTCACATACCTGACATAACATAACACCCGTCCTATTCATATACCTGACATAACATAACGCCCGTCCTATTCATATACCTGACATAACATAACGCCCATCCTATTCATATACCTGACATAACATAACACCCGTCCTATTCATATACCTGACATAACATAACACCCGTCCTATTCATATACCTGACATAACATAACACCCGTCCTATTCATATACCTGACATAACATAACATATTGTATTATATTTATTCATTGTCGTTCGAAGTTCGTCGTTTGACAATAAAAAGTATAGAGCCCGCCTCTATCTGCTTGTTCAATTATTTTGTTAAGAAAAATATTTGAAGCTTATTAATTGGCACCTACGAGTCGGCATCCACGCCACGTTTACATACGATAACTTACATTTACCTCATTTTTATCAGTTCATCAATACTAAAATATATTTTAACATATAAAACACAGAACCAACGAAAATAATTTATGATGCATTTCGTAATTTTTTTTTAAATCTTTCTAGTGTAAGTGATTTAGACGTTTTGTCATTTCGGTTTTTGGAAGCCGAAAGTTTAGTCATCGCGAGGTCGCGTCGTTATTGCGGGCCGACCCCCTTATTGCGCATCCTCGTCACTCGTCACTCGTCACTCGTCACACCTTCTCTGGTACGAGTATTGCACAAAGGGCGATAAATTAGTATAGAACAAAACATCTAGACCTAGACATCCCTAATATAATAATTGTTTTACCGCGCATTTATCCAGTTTACAAATCATATCTTGAATTCTGGTGTATTTACATAATTTAAAAATTGATATTGAATATTTTAATACCATCATTCATTTTCACGATCCGAAGGAAGATGTTCTATTCGTATTTAACAATTGATTTCTAGTGCCGCGTCATATAACGTAAAATGACTGGCTTTGGTAATAAGACACCTCCTGTCTCCCCCGGACGAGGGTTTTGGATCCATTCACGATGGCACCCGACATTCCCGAGTGTGTTAAAAAGTTCGCCAATGAGGTGTAGCACTTTACACCCTCTCTCGGTGTGCGATAGTTTCACCGACACACGAACGAGTATATGACGAAAGACAACGAGTTACACACTCGTACTTATTCCGCTGGTTACTTATCCATAAAGGGGACAGAAGATAATATTGGCTCCCGGCCACGTTATTCAATATCTTAGCATTAAAAATGTGCATATTTTGACGAGTATTATACGAATTAATGAGTTATTATTTTATTTAGTACCCATCATAGGCTCGCTCTTATTGTTTTATTTAGTACCCATCATAGGCTCGCTCTTATTGTTTTATTTAGTACCCATCATAGGCTCGCTCTTATTGTTTTATTTAGTACCCATCATAGGCTCGCTCTTATTGGTTTATTTAGTACCCATCATAGGCTCGCTCTTATTGTTTTATTTAGTACCCATCATAGGCTCGCTCTTATTGTTTTATTTAGTACCCATCATAGGCTCGCTCTTATTGTTTTATTTAGTACCCATCATAGGCTCGCTCTTATTGTTTTATTTAGTACCCATCATAGGCTCGCTCTTATTGTTTTATTTAGTACCCATCATAGGCTCGCTCTTATTGTTTTATTTAGTACCCATCATAGGCTCGCTCTTATTGTTTTATTTAGTACCCATCATAGGCTCGCTCTTATTGTTTTATTTAGTACCTGTTTTATTTAGGCTCGCTCTTATTGTTTTATTTAGTACCCATCATAGGCTCGCTCTTATTGGTTTATTTAGTACCCATCATAGGCTCGCTCTTATTGTTTTATTTAGTACCCATCATAGGCTCGCTCTTATTGTTTTATTTAGTACCCATCATAGGCTCGCTCTTATTGTTTTATTTAGTACCCATCATAGGCTCGCTCTTATTGTTTTATTTAGTACCCATCATAGGCTCGCTCTTATTGTTTTATTTAGTACCCATCATAGGCTCGCTCTTATTGTTTTATTTAGTACCTGTTTTATTTAGGCTCGCTCTTATTGTTTTATTTAGTACCCATCATAGGCTCGCTCTTCTTTCTGATAACCTCACGCGGGGATTGAACTTCTATTTGATGCGAGAAGAACTATACGAGTATGTTATGTGTTCGTATAGTGATGGCACGGCATGGCACGGCATGGCATGGCATGGCACGGCATCGTATGGCATATTCAGTGTGTTAAGCAAAACTGATTTTTTCTTGAAACCTTTTGATGCGGGGATGTTCGCAGGATACGGCACAGCGGCAGATAAGCGCATTTTAATCCATTTAAACTGTCCGATAGTAAATCTGAGTTTACGTCGCGTTTCTTCTGCCCATTACGCTTACGCTCGTTGTTGAATTGTACCGGACGCGAGTGCGGTTAGTGCGGGCGTGCTCTTAGAAGGGGTTGGAAGAAATTTCCGTAAGTTTCTCTCAGACAATTAAATAGTTATGCCCGAGGGGACTCTCTGAGGCCGCTCTCGACTCGGGTTACGAGGGATTTGCGATTTCATGTTTCGGCTTTCTCTTTAGACAGTGTTTTGAAATAATTAATCAGATGTAATCTCTTCAATTCAACAATAACCGGCATCGATGTATAAGAGAATTTATAAAATAGATATGCTGTGTGTATAGTATAGATTTAGACGATTATTGTTGATCAAAATGAATTAATATTAAGCGTTGTATTGTATTAATGTTGGGCGTTGTATTGTATTAATGTTGAACGAGTATTTTATTTGTTAAAAATAAAAACCATTTAAAAGTACTCTTAAATAATATTGTACCTACTCGTGTATATCAATCGTGGAGAACGATATTTAAAAAAAAAGCTGGTTGATAGGGAAATATTGATTTAAAGCATAGTTTCCCAAACTTTTCTCGCCCCGTAGACCACTTGCCGATTTTTTTGTTTTCCGCAGACCCCATGCCTGCCTAATATTGAATTTTCCTAAACTTATTAACTTCAAATGTATTTTTGACAACTGACACAGTGCTGTTCACCTCGATAAGACTTTTTGTAGAGTGGACAATTGTAAAAAAATAAAAACAAGTACAATTTTTGTTCATAACTTTATTGAAAAGACACAAAATGCAAGTAAATATTTGGCTTTGGAACGAAACAAATCAAAACCTAGTAAAATTCTTACATAAAATTAATACAAAAATAATACTGTTAATGAGAGGGATAAACCTGATGCTCTGATAGCAATTATTCAATATTTGACTTCAAATTAATGAGATATAGTCTTAAATCTCCACGTTCAATGAGTTGCATTCGATTTCTTTATATAAGTATTTTCTATGTCTAATATAAGTATTATGTACACACAATCTGTGTTAGGTGTAATAAGACATTTACGGAACGCCTAAATGTTGATGATGATCTGCCTAGATGGGATCCACTCACGTGGACCCCCATTTACATCTCGTGCACCCCCAATTTCTTTTCTCGCTGACATAGACCCCCTGCAAGGCGAAATCGATCCTTGGGGGTCCATATAGACCACTTTGGGAATCTTCGATTTAAAGCAATACAATACCTAGTTTATTTACGTGAAAATTTAAAAATAAATAAAATATTTTTTAAAACTCATGCATTATAGAATTACGTGTATGTGATATGAAAAGTATTGTTAGAAAGCGGACAGACCGGAATACTGAAAAAATGTGCTCCAAATGTTGATGTGTGAAAAACCCCGCTGTCTGCTGTACGAGTATATAGTACATGCACATATGGTACAAGTTTATACAATAATATGTAGTTCCAGAAGACCTCGAAACAACTGAAAGAGTTCCACACGGACGCTGCTAGACAACTGCTCTGCTCCAAGACCAAAAAGATCTTCATTTATACACCATGGAGACTTTTTATTATCTAGCAATTTCTTCAAACCATAAAAAAGTGACTTAATTATCATAATTTTTTTCTTTCCTTAGCAGTTTTTTTGTATTTTATTTATTGTTTAACCTTTTCCTTCTTGTGCCGAAAAAATCTGCGCGTTCCGGTGCTGTGTATTTAACACACATGTAAAAATCTGCACGTTCCGGTGCTGTGTATTTAACACACACATGTAAAAATCTGCGCGTTCCGGTGCTGTGTATTTAACACACATGTAAAAATCTGCGCGTTCCGGTGCTGTGTATTTAACACACATGTAAAAATCTGCGCGTTCCGGTGCTGTGTATTTAACACACATGTAAAAATCTGCCGTTCCGGTGCTGTGTATTTAACACACATGTAAAAATCTGCGCGTTCCGGTGCTGTGTATTTAACACACATGTAAAAAATGAGCGATTTAAAATCGGAAAAATAGGAATGTTCATATTCATCAAAAGTGATAATAATTGAAATTTAATTGCTGAAAACTTCGGCCAACGTTCACAAAATGGGCGAAGAGACCGCCTCAAATCACTGCCCGAGAGCTACTGAAGCGAGAGAAGCGAGCGAATTGAGATTCTATTTCTTGCATTCCCATATAGCGAAGTAGAGTGAGAGTGAGACGTGAATAGCGTCGCTTCCTCACACATAGCGGTTTTTTTAGAATTAATACACCTACGTCACACACTGGCACACGTTTGATTGTATTGGTGAATTTATTCCCGATTTTCACAAAATATCTCTGGTGTGGCCGATAAGTGCGATTTATTATTAATATTATTGTTTTCATTCAATGCGTAAATGTTTTACAAAGGAATAGTTAAAATCTGAACCCAGTATTTATTATATTAAAGTGTTTAGAAGCAATGTGTACTAGTTACACATCACAGGGAGGGAAGGGTTAAGAGTCACATTGCGCACCCTTAACATATATGATACACTAGCTGGGATCAATTATTACTTGGTACAATAAGTATGTTAGGCTATCCCTCGTGATCGTGAGTTGGGATGGAGCCAGGTAGTGAGTTGGGATGGAGCCAGGGAGTGAGTTGGGATGGAGCCAGGGAGTGAGTTGGGATGGAGCCAGGGAGTGAGTTGGGATGGAGCCAGGGAGTGAGTTGGGATGGAGCCAGGGAGTGAGTTGGGATGGAGCCAGGTAGCGAGTTGGGATGGAGCCAGGGAGTGAGTTGGGATGGAGCCAGGTAGTGAGTTGGGATGGAGCCAGGGAGTGAGTTGGGATGGAGCCAGGGAGTGAGTTGGGATGGAGCCAGGGAGAAGACAATAAGTATGTCAGGCTATCCCTCGTGATCGAGTACGAGCAGGATGATCCGCAATCGTGCAGATGGAAAACGCCTGTGCTGTGCTATTGGTTTATTGTGTACACAATAAGCTTGATAGATCAAACCCAAAGTTCCGATGGCAAGGAGATCAAGTCAACATGTTTAATCTGTTGCTACCTTTTTTATACGCAGTTTTTATCATATCATATACTCGTATGTATATTTTATTGTATTGTTGCGTCGCGTCGTTTACGGCGCTATTATACAATTATAATTACTCAGATCTATCCGAAACCCTCTGAAGTGAAAAAATAATGTAACAGATGTCGCCCAAATAGCACACTATTGTAGATAACAATTAAGAAAGTGTCGATTTGTAATAAATAACAGTTTAGTAAATCGAGTTATGCGCGCTGTAATCATTAAATAATAAAATGTAAATCATTTCTTTCTATCCGCATCGTAGTGATGTAGTGTAATAATAGTGTAATAATAGAGTAATAATAATAATAATAGTCATGAGCCAAGTTTTATGGTTTGGACATACTCGTATGTACTCGTAGCTTGACTTTCTGCGCTATTATTCTGCTATTCATACCTAATCACATCATTCTTAATTATGTCATACATACCCCACCCCATATATTCTTCTCAGTGCACACATTTATTTGGCCCTTTTCATTTTTTACCCGTGTTGTGTCCTCCATAAATAAAATAGTTTCGTAGATAAAAAAATCCCCCGAAAATGCAGAACACTTGAGATGTATTTTTATTTCACTAAGAGAAATCGCTCATTTAGTGATGAAACAGGAGCTGCTGAGGAGATTATGATAAGTGATCAGATCCCTCCGTTCCGAGGATTGTAGATAACATACATCTCTCTGAGGGTTCATCTTCTGACGACTCCCACAACACCCTTACGGCTTCTTAGCACGCCACTTGCCCTTCAAAGCCGAGGCGAACTCGAGCGCCTCTTTCTTTCCCTCCGTTTATCTGGGTAACAATCATTTCACCAAATTTACCCTTCGTTTGGTATTATTGAAAATAACAATGTTTTTTTTTTCAATACATTTTCTTTTCCAAATAAAATTTATTCAAAAGGAACACTTCGAGACGAAAAAAGTAAATTACGAGTAAAACTATCGATAGGCGACTAATTGGAGTTGAATAGAGAATCTCTCCATTTATTTTCAAATTTCATTCATTTTTTATTTTTTTATTTCAATACTTAGAAAAATATTGAATGGAGCCGAATGAATGCTGTATAAATGCGTGCACTGAGAGAAACACATTGTATGACACGGTACAATACGGCATGAAGTGTTCAGGGATGGATTGTGGTGGACCTAAGGCCGATGCATTGTATGACACGGTACAATACGGCATGAAGTGTTCAGGGATGGATTGTGGTGGACCTAAGGCCGATGCATTGTATGACACGGTACAATACGGCATGAAGTGTTCAGGGATGGATTGTGGTGGACCTAAGGCCGATGCATTGTATGACACGGTACAATACGGCATGAAGTGTTCAGGGATGGATTGTGGTGGACCTAAGGCCGATGCATTGTATGACACGGTACAATACGGTATGAAGTGTTCAGGTATGGATTGTGGTGGACCTAAGGCCGATGCATTGTATGACACGGTACAATACGGTATGAAGTGTTCAGGGATGGATTGTGGTGGACCTAAGGCCGATGCATTGTATGACACGGTACAATACGGCATGAAGTGTTCAGGGATGGATTGTGGTGGACCTAAGGCCGATGCATTGTATGACACGGTACAATACGGCATGAAGTGTTCAGGGATGGATTGTGGTGGACCTAAGACCGATGCATTGTATGACACGGTACAATACGGTATGAAGTGTTCAGGGATGGATTGTGGTGGACCTAAGGCCGATGCATTGTATGACACGGTACAATACGGCATGAAGTGTTCAGGGATGGATTGTGGTGGACCTAAGGCCGATGCATTGTATGACACGGTACAATACGGCATGAAGTGTTCAGGGATGGATTGTGGTGGACCTAAGGCCGATGCATTGTATGACACGGTACAATACGGTATGAAGTGTTCAGGGATGGATTGTGGTGGACCTAAGGCCGATGCATTGTATGACACGGTACAATACGGCATGAAGTGTTCAGGGATGGATTGTGGTGGACCTAAGGCAGATGCATTGTATGACACGGTACAATACGGCATGAAGTGTTCAGGTATGGATTGTGGTGGACCTAAGGCCGATGCATTGTATGACACGGTACAATACGGTATGAAGTGTTCAGGGATGGATTGTGGTGGACCTAAGGCCGATGCATTGTATGACACGGTACAATACGGCATGAAGTGTTCAGGGATGGATTGTGGTGGACCTAAGGCCGATGCATTGTATGACACGGTACAATACGGCATGAAGTGTTCAGGGATGGATTGTGGTGGACCTAAGGCCGATGCATTGTATGACACGGTACAATACGGCATGAAGTGTTCAGGGATGGATTGTGGTGGACCTAAGGCCGATGCATTGTATGACACGGTACAATACGGTATGAAGTGTTCAGGGATGGATTGTGGTGGACCTAAGGCCGATGCATTGTATGACACGGTACAATACGGCATGAAGTGTTCAGGGATGGATTGTGGTGGACCTAAGGCCGATGCATTGTATGACACGGTACAATACGGCATGAAGTGTTCAGGGATGGATTGTGGTGGACCTAAGGCCGATGCATTGTATGACACGGTACAATACGGTATGAAGTGTTCAGGGATGGATTGTGGTGGACCTAAGGCCGATGCATTGTATGACACGGTACAATACGGCATGAAGTGTTCAGGGATGGATTGTGGTGGACCTAAGGCCGATGCATTGTATGACACGGTACAATACGGCATGAAGTGTTCAGGGATGGATTGTGGTGGACCTAAGGCCGATGCATTGTATGACACGGTACAATACGGTATGAAGTGTTCAGGGATGGATTGTGGTGGACCTAAGGCCGATGCATTGTATGACACGGTACAATACGGCATGAAGTGTTCAGGGATGGATTGTGGTGGACCTAAGGCCGATGCATTGTATGACACGGTACAATACGGCATGAAGTGTTCAGGGATGGATTGTGGTGGACCTAAGGCCGATGCATTGTATGACACGGTACAATACGGTATGAAGTGTTCAGGGATGGATTGTGGTGGACCTAAGGCCGATGCATTAAATATAAAATTAAAAAGAGCGCTCTGAGCTAGTTTGGTCATGTAAAATGAATTAACGAAAAAAGATTCACAAATCAAATAAACAATGCCAATTGAAGACCACGGAGAGTATGGTTGGATCGAGTGAATGATATTTTGAAAGAAAATAAAGATATATTAAAAGTCAGGGAAAACTCGAGTTGCATGAGGTGTACGGATGCAGAGAAAACGAAACGTGTGTGTCGCGATAGGAAAGTCTGGAAATGCGTCTCTTCTCTGGTATCCAGGCAGGGAAACGTGTGTGTCGCGATAGGAAAGTCTGGAAATGCGTCTCTTCTCTGGTATCCAGGCAGGGAAACGTGTGTGTCGCGATAGGAAAGTCTGGAAATGCGTCTCTTCTCTGGTGTCCAGGCAGGGAAACGGCGGGATTTGAAATATTTCATTTAAATGAGCCGAACAAAGTATTTTATAATGTTTATTAGAAAAGTACGAAAATTGAAGCTTCGAAGGAACAAACCTACCGAGTGCTGGATTTATTCTTAAGTTAAGGACAATAGGCTTTATCCTACGGGGTCGTAATATTAAAGTATATCGAGCAGATTCAAATCTTCCGTCAAACCATCCGAGAAGACACAAAGGGTGCCGCTTGAGACTGGTGAGGGTCGCCTCGGGGGTAGTGCCGCCTACGACTGAATTCATCATAACTGTGGCCTATTTCACTCTCGTTCTCCTCATCCCATCCACGTCTAATCCACGCTCGTACATCTCATCGTATATGCTCTTCTGTCTTTAATATTTACATTTCTTTCCGTCATATCTCATTTCATTATAACATATGTGTTCTCATCTCATCATACATGCTCTTCTGTTTCTCATACTGACCTTTCCTTCTGTCAAAATGTTGACAACTCTATCCTTCCACATTCCCTCAGGTTATCTTTTTCACGCGAGCTATTTATTTCAAATATATTTTAGAACTCATCCTCTCGATAGGTAAAATGTATTTCATAAAATTTTCAATCGACACAATAGCAATACAAACACTGTCTAAGTCCACGTCCTGTAAACTCTCTGGAAAGTCCAGAATTTAATTTTCTTTCCGTGCATGCATTGCATGATACCCTTCCGTGCATGCATTGCATGATACCCTTCCGATCCGGTGATAGTAAGGTCCCGGTCCCCTCTCCTCGGTATTACAATGTGTCATACATCATTATATATTATACATCACTCAACTTGACTTTGGAACGATTTATTTATTTAAAGCTTTTAAAGAACGTTCCTTTTAAATTTTTAAAAGGAACGTTCGGGCAATCACCCGAACGTTCCTTTTCATATAAATATAGATACTATAATAGTATCATCAATCAAAGGAAAAGGAAGGGATGGTGGAGAGGAAACAAAAAATCAGGAATGAAACACGTTATATTACTGACTAGAAATTAAGAGTTTTTTTAGTCGCTTCTTCCTGGTCTAATTAGAAGTGCTTGACTGACTGACTGACGCGCGATTTCTAGTATTATTTTTTAAATTTTAATTTGCGTATTTACTACGAAACGAATTTTTTTTAGGAAAAAGACTTAATAAAAGCATTAATGATCTCAATATATTCCTTGTCCCTAACTTCTATACAATTCCCACCTTTATCCTATTTCTCCCTATTCCTTGTCCCTAACTTCTAAACAATTCCCACCTTTATCCTATTTCTCCCTATTCCTTGTCCCTAACTTCTAAACAATTCCCACCTTTATCCTATTTCTCCCTATTTCTTGTCCCTAACTTCTAAACAATTCCCACCTTTATCCTATTTCTCCCTATTCCTTGTCCCGAACTTCTAAACAATTCCCACCTTTATCATATTTCTCCCCATTTCCATCGAGATTTACATTTTGTTAGTTTTACTCAAATATTATATTATTATACGAGTATCATACGAGTACACGTATCAATTGATTCAATTTAAGACACGCTCATACACATACGAGTATACATACACATACCATACACATAAATTCCGGTAATTATATAATATTACTATACGAGTATCATACGAGTACACGTATCAATTGATTCAGTTTAAGACACGCTCATACACATACGAGTATACATACACATACCATACACATAAATACCGGTAATTATATAATATTACTATACGAGTATCATACGAGTACACGTATCAATTGATTCAGTTTAAGACACGCTCATACACATACGAGTATACATACACATACCATACACATAAATACCGGTAATTATATATTATTATACGAGTATCATACGAGTACACGTATCAATTGATTCAGTTTAAGACACGCTCATACACATACGAGTATACATACACATACCATACACATAAATACCGGTAATTATTTTGACGAAATTTAGTTGATTAAATAAATCAGTTTAACAGATATATTTACAGGAAAGTCTTCAAATAAATACATTTTGCGCGATTTTATGTGATTATTATAGTTTTGTATTCTTTATAATAATTTTTATTTTATTTACCTTTTTTTAATTACAATAATTTGAAAAGTTTTATTATATTCCATCTTCTTTATATACTTCTATGTTACAACACAATCGGGCAGGCTTATTCACCCGACCAGAAAAATATTACAGAGGCGTTAAGTAAAAAGCAAACTCGGACGAGAATCGAACCCGCAGCCCCTGAGCTGGATGACAGACGTCTTACCAAATAATCAACAGAGATTGTCACCAAAAGTAAGAGTGTGATCGGCAGATGTTGAAAAGCGTTGCTGAGAAACGATTGATTTGATTAGTTGTTAAGTAAATTACTCGTATCATATGGTACGTTACGTTACGTTATATGGTAAAAAATCTAAAGAATAGGCGAAGGAAACAAAACGATACACAAACAGCACTTCTAGGTTTGTGTGTAGAAACTAGTCCAATGTCACAGCATCCACTACACTATCGGGCAGATGGTTTCAAGATTTCACTACTCGGTTAGCAAAATACCATAATATCTCCTAATTATAATGGAATCAAGTTTTGAATCATTTTGACAGAGCCGTCGCAAATGTGTGTTTTAGTTAAAAGAAAATTGGTGGCGCAGTGTTGAGTAATCATAGTGACTGCTCAAGATCCATCTTAACATATTGTATAACACTCTTCACGATTCTGTATTTGTTACGGAGTAAGCCACTTGAAAATACCATACACACTCTACTATATCTTCGTAAGTCAGGTTAGTTAGAAGTTTTGGAATATTTATTGCTCATAAAAGTTGGATTTCCTTTATAAGATAAGGGTTCCATATTTTATTTAATTCTCCCATCAGGTCGTCCTGTGACATGACCTATCGTGATAAATTAATGGCCGCTCCCGTGTAGCGCACGCATTGCACGGAAGACGGAACGGCCCTGGGACACAACAGGGAGAGAGCGCGACCTGATGCCTCCCACCACCCACCTCCCCCTCCCCCCGCCGAGATTTCAAAGGCCGCCAACGTCCCGCTTCCTGCTCATCATGGACACTCCGCTGCCTTCTTTACGAATAAATATTATTTTTGCAAAACTTTACTCACCCGGAACGCCTAATTCTAATACTCGTACCTTCGCATCAAAAGACGGAATTCCTTTTTATTTGTAATAAAGAAATAACACGGGCTCCGTGCCCGAGTGATATAGTGTTTGACTTCTTCGATTAACAGTTCAACTCCACAATATGGTACTCGTATGGCATTCTTTATCGCGCCGTTCAATTATTGCAATTTGAAATTACCGCGTTGCGCATAAGCAAAAACTACAAAATTGTATAAAACACTGACATCTCACGGCCGCATCAGTGATTATATACTCGTACCAGATAGGATTGAAACTGAGATAGTCTTGTTCGGATGACATACCATACCATACACATACACGTATGTTACACATTGTGTATTATATATTGTTATATAATACAATACAAACTGATGACGGTCTCGGGAATGATATTCGGAATCTAGGATCCATGCTTTGATAAATATAGGATTATAACATAACATAATAAACGTGACGTATGATCCCGCCTTTGTTATATAATACAATACAAACTGATGACAGTCTCGGGAATGATATTCGGAATCTAGTATCCATGCTATGATAAATATAGGATTATAACATAACATAATAAACGTGACGTATGATCCCGCCTTTGTTATATAATACAATACAAACTGATGACAGTCTCGGGAATGATATTCGGAATCTAGTATCCATGCTATGATAAATATAGGATTATAACATAACATAATAAACGTGACGTATGATCCCGCCTTTGTTATATAATACAATACAAACTGATGACAGTCTCGGGAATGATATTCGGAATCTAGTATCCATGCTATGATAAATATAGGATTATAACATAACATAATAAACGTGACGTATGATCCCGCCTTTGTTATATAATATAATACAAACTGATGACAGTCTCGGGAATGATATTCGGAATCTAGTATCCATGCTATGATAAATATAGGATTATAACATAACATAATAAACGTGACGTATGATCCCGCCTTTGTTATATAATACAATACAAACTGATGACAGTCTCGGGAATGATATTCGGAATCTAGTATCCATGCTATGATAAATATAGGATTATAACATAACATAATAAACGTGACGTATGATCCCGCCTTTGTTATATAATATAATACAAACTGATGACAGTCTCGGGAATGATATTCGGAATCTAGTATCCATGCTATGATAAATATAGGATTATAACATAACATAATAAACGCGACGTATGATCCCGCCTTTGTTATATAATATAATACAAACTGATGACAGTCTCGGGAATGATATTCGGAATCTAGTATCCATGCTATGATAAATATAGGATTATAACATAACATAATAAACGTGACGTATGATCCCGCCTTTGTTATATAATACAATACAAACTGATGACAGTCTCGGGAATGATATTCGGAATCTAGTATCCATGCTATGATAAATATAGGATTATAACATAACATAATAAACGTGACGTATGATCCCGCCTTTGTTATATAATATAATACAAACTGATGACAGTCTCGGGAATGATATTCGGAATCTAGTATCCATGCTATGATAAATATAGGATTATAACATAACATAATAAACGTGACGTATGATCCCGCCTTTGTTATATAATATAATACAAACTGATGACAGTCTCGGGAATGATATTCGGAATCTAGTATCCATGCTATGATAAATATAGGATTATAACATAACATAATAAACGCGACGTATGATCCCGCCTTTGTTATATAATATAATACAAACTGATGACAGTCTCGGGAATGATATTCGGAATCTAGTATCCATGCTATGATAAATATAGGATTATAACATAACATAATAAACGTGACGTATGATCCCGCCTTTGTTATATAATATAATACAAACTGATGACAGTCTCGGGAATGATATTCGGAATCTAGTATCCATGCTATGATAAATATAGGATTATAACATAACATAATAAACGTGACGTATGATCCCGCCTTTGTTATATAATATAATACAAACTGATGACAGTCTCGGGAATGATATTCGGAATCTAGTATCCATGCTATGATAAATATAGGATTATAACATAACATAATAAACGTGACGTATGATCCCGCCTTTGTTATATAATATAATACAAACTGATGACAGTCTCGGGAATGATATTCGGAATCTAGTATCCATGCTATGATAAATATAGGATTATAACATAACATAATAAACGTGACGTATGATCCCGCCTTTGTTATATAATATAATACAAACTGATGACAGTCTCGGGAATGATATTCGGAATCTAGTATCCATGCTATGATAAATATAGGATTATAACATAACATAATAAACGTGACGTATGATCCCGCCTTTGTTATATAATACAATACAAACTGATGACAGTCTCGGGAATGATATTCGGAATCTAGTATCCATGCTATGATAAATATAGGATTATAACATAACATAATAAACGTGACGTATGATCCCGCCTTTGTTATATAATATAATACAAACTGATGACAGTCTCGGGAATGATATTCGGAATCTAGTATCCATGCTATGATAAATATAGGATTATAACATAACATAATAAACGCGACGTATGATCCCGCCTTTGTTATATAATATAATACAAACTGATGACAGTCTCGGGAATGATATTCGGAATCTAGTATCCATGCTATGATAAATATAGGATTATAACATAACATAATAAACGTGACGTATGATCCCGCCTTTGTTATATAATACAATACAAACTGATGACAGTCTCGGGAATGATATTCGGAATCTAGTATCCATGCTATGATAAATATAGGATTATAACATAACATAATAAACGTGACGTATGATCCCGCCTTTGTTATATAATATAATACAAACTGATGACAGTCTCGGGAATGATATTCGGAATCTAGTATCCATGCTATGATAAATATAGGATTATAACATAACATAATAAACGTGACGTATGATCCCGCCTTTGTTATATAATATAATACAAACTGATGACAGTCTCGGGAATGATATTCGGAATCTAGTATCCATGCTATGATAAATATAGGATTATAACATAACATAATAAACGTGACGTATGATCCCGCCTTTGTTATATAATATAATACAAACTGATGACAGTCTCGGGAATGATATTCGGAATCTAGTATCCATGCTATGATAAATATAGGATTATAACATAACATAATAAACGTGACGTATGATCCCGCCTTTGTTATATAATATAATACAAACTGATGACAGTCTCGGGAATGATATTCGGAATCTAGTATCCATGCTATGATAAATATAGGATTATAACATAACATAATAAACGTGACGTATGATCCCGCCTTTGTTATATAATATAATACAAACTGATGACAGTCTCGGGAATGATATTCGGAATCTAGTATCCATGCTATGATAAATATAGGATTATAACATAACATAATAAACGTGACGTATGATCCCGCCTTTGTTATATAATATAATACAAACTGATGACAGTCTCGGGAATGATATTCGGAATCTAGTATCCATGCTATGATAAATATAGGATTATAACATAACATAATAAACGCGACGTATGATCTCGCCTTTGAAATGCAGTTTCAATAATTTCCGATTTCTGTGTCGACAACTCATCTAGAGCCGCACCATTGACACTTCCCAACAGCCCTCGATAATAGTTCGAGCCGGCACGGCGCTGCAGTTCCTTCCCATTGATCCGAGCCAAGTTCGGTTTCGACAAAGGGAAATTATTTTCGCCTACTCCGAAATATACTCGTAATGCCGAATACCGGATAGTAATATACCATATTAACATACGAGTACGAGTATATTGTATGTGGCCGGGGATGAGCTTTTCTAAATAGTTAATAGTAAAAACTATGAATACAAAACCGACAAAATGTTGATATATGCGAATGAAATAACAACAGAAAAGAACGATTGTGTGTATGTGTATGGAATATGGATGTGGATGTGAATGTGTTCTACGTAAGCATTGCACGAGCACCATTACCAACAAAGCTAATTATGTTATGTATGTATTATACTTTTTAGCGTACATACCCATACACGAACGAGTAAGATTCGTAAGCTTTTCAGCTTCCAAACATAATTTAAAAGTGATGTAATACGAGTATGTTAGTAATGCACGATAGTAATGCATGTAATACGAGTATGTTAGTAATGCACGATAGTAATGCATGTAATACGAGTATGTTAGTAATGCATGTAATACGAGTATGTTAGTAATGCACGATAGTAATGCATGTAATACGAGTATGTTAGTAATGCACGATAGTAATGCATGTAATACGAGTATGTTAGTAATGCACGATAGTAATGCATGTAATACAAGTATGTTAGTAATGCATGTAATACGAGTACGTTAGTAATGCATGTAATACGAGTATGTTAGTAATGCACGATAGTAATGCATGTTATGCGAGTATGTTAGTAATGCACGATAGTAATGCATGTAATACGAGTATGTTAGTAATGCACGATAGTAATGCATGTAATACGAGTATGTTAGTAATGCATGTAATACGAGTATGTTAGTAATGCACGATAGTAATGCATGTAATACGAGTATGTTAGTAATGCACGATAGTAATGCATGTAATGCGAGTATGTTAGTAATGCACGATAGTAATGCATGTAATACGAGTATGTTAGTAATGCACGATAGTAATGCATGTAATGTGAGTATGTTAGTAATGCACGATAGTAATGCATGTAATACGAGTAGTTTAGTAATGCACGATAGTAATGCATGTAATACGAGTATGTTAGTAATGCATGTAATACGAGTATGTTAGTAATGCACGATAGTAATGCATGTAATACGAGTATGTTAGTAATGCACGATAGTAATGCATGTAATGCGAGTATGTTAGTAATGCACGATAGTAATGCATGTAATACGAGTATGTTAGTAATGCACGATAGTAATGCATGTAATGCGAGTATGTTAGTAATGCACGATAGTAATGCATGTAATACGAGTATGTCAGTAATGCACGATAGTATAGCATGTAATGCGAGTATGTTAGTAATGCACGATAGTAATGCATGTAATACGAGTATGTTAGTAATGCACGATAGTAATGCATGTAATACGAGTATGTTAGTAATGCACGATAGTAATGCATGTAATACAAGTATGTTAGTAATGCATGTAATACGAGTATGTTAGTAATGAACGATAGTAATGCATGTAATACGAGTATGTTAGTAATGCACGATAGTAATGCATGTAATGCGAGTATGTTAGTAATGCACGATAGTAATGCATGTAATACGAGTATGTTAGTAATGCACGATAGTAATGCATGTAATGCGAGTATGTTAGTAATGCACGATAGTAATGCATGTAATACGAGTATGTTAGTAATGCACGATAGTTATGCATGTAATGCGAGTATGTTAGTAATGCACGATAGTAATGCATGTAATACGAGTATGTTAGTAATGCACGATAGTAATGCATGTAATGCGAGTATGTTAGTAATGCACGATAGTAATGCATGTAATACGAGTATGTTAGTAATGCACGATAGTAATGCATGTAATACGAGTATGTTAGTAATGCATGTAATACGAGTATGTTAGTAATGCACGATAGTAATCCATGTAATACGAGTATGTTAGTAATGCACGATAGTAATGCATGTAATACGAGTATGTTAGTAATGCACTATAGTAATGCATGTAATACGAGTATGTTAGTAATGCACGATAGTAATGCATGTAATACGAGTATGTTAGTAATGCACGATAGTAATGCATGTAATACGAGTATGTTAGTAATGCACGATAGTAATGCATGTAATACGAGTATGTTAGTAATGCATGTAATACGAGTATGTTAGTAATGCACGATAGTAATGCATGTAATACGAGTATGTTAGTAATGCATGATAGTAATGCATGTAATACGAGTATGTTAGTAATGCACGATAGTAATGCATGTAATACGAGTATGTTAGTAATGCACGATAGTAATGCATGTAATACGAGTATGTTAGTAATGCACGATAGTAATGCATGTAATGCGAGTATGTTAGTAATGCACGATAGTAATGCATGTAATACGAGTATGTTAGTAATGCACGATAGTAATGCATGTAATGCGAGTATGTTAGTAATGCACGATAGTAATGCATGTAATACGAGTATGTTAGTAATGCACGATAGTAATGCATGTAATACGAGTATGTTAGTAATGCATGTAATACGAGTATGTTAGTAATGCACGATAGTAATGCATGTAATACAAGTATGTTAGTAATGCACGATAGTAATGCATGTAATACGAGTATGTTAGTAATGCACTATAGTAATGCATGTAACACAAGTATGTTAGTAATGCATGTAATACGAGTATGTTAGTAATGCATGTAATACGAGTATGTTAGTAATGCACGATAGTAATGCATGTAATACAAGTATGTTAGTAATGCATGTAATACGAGTATGTTAGTAATGCATGTAATACGAGTATGTTAGTAATGCACGATAGTAATGCATGTAATGCGAGTATGTTAGTAATGCACGATAGTAATGCATGTAATACGAGTATGTTAGTAATGCACGATAGTAATGCATGTAATACGAGTATGTTAGTAATGCATGTAATACGAGTATGTTAGTAATGCACGATAGTAATGCATGTAATACGAGTATGTTAGTAATGCACGATAGTAATGCATGTAATACGAGTATGTTAGTAATGCACGATAGTAATGCATGTAATACGAGTATGTTAGTAATGCACGATAGTAATGCATGTAATACGAGTATGTTAGTAATGCACGATAGTAATGCATGTAATACGAGTATGTTAGTAATGCATGTAATACGAGTATGTTAGTAATGCACGATAGTAATGCATGTAATGCGAGTATGTTAGTAATGCACGATAGTAATGCATGTAATACGAGTATGTTAGTAATGCACGATAGTAATGCATGTTATGCGAGTATGTTAGTAATGCACGATAGTAATGCATGTAATACGAGTATGTTAGTAATGCACGATAGTAATGCATGTAATACGAGTATGTTAGTAATGCATGTAATACGAGTATGTTAGTAATGCACGATAGTAATGCATGTAATACGAGTATGTTAGTAATGCACGATAGTAATGCATGTAATGCGAGTATGTTAGTAATGCACGATAGTAATGCATGTAATACGAGTATGTTAGTAATGCACGATAGTAATGCATGTAATGTGAGTATGTTAGTAATGCACGATAGTAATGCATGTAATACGAGTAGTTTAGTAATGCACGATAGTAATGCATGTAATACGAGTATGTTAGTAATGCATGTAATACGAGTATGTTAGTAATGCACGATAGTAATGCATGTAATACGAGTATGTTAGTAATGCACGATAGTAATGCATGTAATGCGAGTATGTTAGTAATGCACGATAGTAATGCATGTAATACGAGTATGTTAGTAATGCACGATAGTAATGCATGTAATGCGAGTATGTTAGTAATGCACGATAGTAATGCATGTAATACGAGTATGTCAGTAATGCACGATAGTATAGCATGTAATGCGAGTATGTTAGTAATGCACGATAGTAATGCATGTAATACGAGTATGTTAGTTATGCACGATAGTAATGCATGTAATACGAGTATGTTAGTAATGCACGATAGTAATGCATGTAATACAAGTATGTTAGTAATGCATGTAATACGAGTATGTTAGTAATGCACGATAGTAATGCATGTAATACGAGTATGTTAGTAATGCACGATAGTAATGCATGTAATGCGAGTATGTTAGTAATGCATGTAATACGAGTATGTTAGTAATGCATGTAATACGAGTATGTTAGTAATGAACGATAGTAATGCATGTAATACGAGTATGTTAGTAATGCACGATAGTAATGCATGTAATGCGAGTGTGTTAGTAATGCACGATAGTAATGCATGTAATACGAGTATGTTAGTAATGCACGATAGTAATGCATGTAATGCGAGTATGTTAGTAATGCACGATAGTAATGCATGTAATACGAGTATGTTAGTAATGCACGATAGTTATGCATGTAATGCGAGTATGTTAGTAATGCACGATAGTAATGCATGTAATACGAGTATGTTAGTAATGCACGATAGTAATGCATGTAATGCGAGTATGTTAGTAATGCACGATAGTAATGCATGTAATACGAGTATGTTACTAATGCACGATAGTAATGCATGTAATACGAGTATGTTAGTAATGCACGATAGTAATGCATGTAATACGAGTATGTTAGTAATGCACGATAGTAATGCATGTAATACGAGTATGTTAGTAATGCACGATAGTAATGCATGTAATGCGAGTATGTTAGTAATGCACGATAGTAATGCATGTAATACGAGTATGTTAGTAATGCACGATAGTAATGCATGTAATACGAGTATGTTAGTAATGCATGTAATACGAGTATGTTAGTAATGCACGATAGTAATGCATGTAATACGAGTATGTTAGTTATGCATGTAATACGAGTATGTTTGTAATGCACGATAGTAATGCATGTAATACGAGTATGTTAGTAATGCACGATAGTAATGCATGTAATACGAGTATGTTAGTAATGCACGATAGTAATACATGTAATGCGAGTATGTTAGTAATGCACGATAGTAATGCATGTAATACGAGTATGTTAGTAATGCATGTAATACGAGTATGTTAGTAATGCACGCTAGAATTATACGATACTCGTACGAGTATGTTATGTGTATGGGTCTTTTTATTAAAAATGTTTTAATGATTTATGTAATGAATACGTCGGGTTCAGGTTTAGGTTTACCTGTCGGGCGTTTTGTTTGATTTTAATCTTCATTGTTCTTCTGTGTCTTGATTTGACCGCTGCCGGGTAAAGGCGCTTTTCAAAGATTTCCATTTTTTGCGGTCTCTCGCCTCTCTTTGCTAGGTCACGCCCGCGAATTTTACGAAGGGTCTGTCCCATCTATTTGAGGTCTAATTGTTTCTCGTGGTACCCAATCCGCGCTCCCTTTTGTCCATCTATTATCTGCTCTTCTCGCCACGTGTCCTGCCCATTCCCATCCCCATTGACTCTTGAGTATTCTTTCCGTTATGTCTTATTTGAATGTAACATACACATAAACAATCAATATAACACAGAAACATATAATACTAACATCTGTATTATTAATTATTGGAAAAATGAATACTTATTCATTTTTCAAATAATTTGTATTACAAATCAATATCAGGTAATTTCTGGAGCGTAATAATGCGAGCGGTCAGAGAAGGTATCGACAGGAGGTTGGGTCGAGGCTGGGGGAGAGAATAGGGCTGGGACGGGAGAGGAAGGGCAGATTCCCATTAAGAATGCCCGTTTAAGTGGAAAATGGGAAAGGAGTAATGTATGGGTGGTCACTTCGATATTCTTCTGGAAAAGGCCAGGAACACTCAGGGATGCTTCTGGGATATATGCAAATTTAAAGTAACTCCGATTGCAAAATAAAGAGAAATATTTATTTCCAAATCTGAAAGGGAAAGGACTGACCATAATTTCCTTTGTTATGTTTTAGCATCGCATATTTGTAGTTAGGGATTGATTGGATTGGATTGACAATTGATTGACAACACGGATTGATTGACCCATTGTTGTTATATGGTACAAGATATGGATTAGCCGACCGTACTCGGAAGAACCACAATTCGTTTTCTTCAATTTATAATATTCTAGAAGTGGTGTTGAAGGTGCCCTATGGTCCATGGACCGCGAGGCCCACTGACGTCTGTATTATCATCCGATAATTAGAGAGTACTGGAAATACTTTCGACAAGATGCAGGAAAATAATTCTGATATACTTCTGGCATGTTGCCAGAGAGAATGATAAAAGTTTGGAGAAGCTGGTGTATCGCGCGATAGAGGAAGGGGTCCCGTCCCATATGGTAAGGTGGACGGACCCAATAAAAGAGTCAATAAGATGCTCTTTCAGCATGGCCCAGGACCGGGAAGGATGTAGCAGGCAGTACACTTAAGTCAAAACTACATTACGAACCCACAACTTCAAAGCTGGAAGGGGGACGTCTTAATATTAGGCTACAGAGGTACATTCCGTTCCACGCAAGATAGAATACATCAGTATTATCCAAAATGTAGAAATTTCATATTGTCTTTAAAAAATAGCTCTTATGAAAATTGTGTTCATTTGACAAATAAAAACGTAAAAAAGTAAAATAATATTAGTTTTAAAATGCCTACTTTCAAATTAAATAAAATGGTGGTGCTTTAATTTAGAAGAAATATAAACTGCGTACCTACCGTACCCACCGTACCTACGAGTACCACGTTTGATTTGATAACGAGTAAATATAAAAGATATAACATATGATACATGCTTTCATTAAGAGGGAATATATGATAAACAATCATTAAATAACGAGGTAATATAAACTGTGAATTTACATTCTACAAGATTATTTAAGTACCAAATTTTATAATACGTATGGAGTGAAAAGTAGACGTAGAGAGGAATTGAATGAAGCCGAATGAATGCTGTAGAAATGCGTGCACTGAGAAGAATATACGAGTAACGAGTAGCAATGTATGAGAGAAATCGGAATGAATATGATGTGACATAAATACCGATGTCATATGTTAACATACACGTAACATAAGTAAGATGAAGGATTATCACTTTGAGTTGGTTAACATGGACTACGTTAGAGTATTAGAGTATGTTAGAACATAGACTACGTTAGACTAGTATCGTATGTTAACACATAGACTACGTTAGAGTTGTTATGTAGAACGAATTTATGAAAAAATACTAACAGAAAAAATATGTACAAACGTACGAGTAACAATGTAAATGTGATATGTGTAGAATAAGGGCAAGGCAAGTGTGATTGGAGTGCGGAAGGCGTGATAGAGTAAGGCCAAGGGAAGTATGTTTGGAGTGCGAAAGGCGTGATATGTGTAGAATAAGATCGAAGCAAGGGTGATTGGAGTGCGGAAGGCGCTATAGAGTAAGGCCAAGGGAAGTATGTTTGGAATGCGGAAGGCGTGATATGTGTAGAATAAGATCAAATCAAGGGTGATTGGAGTGCGGAAGGCGTTATAGAGTAAGGCCAAGGGAAGTATGTTTGGAGTGCGGAAGGCGTGATATGTGTAGAATAAGATCAAAGCAAGGGTGATTGGAGTGCGGAAGGCGTTATAGAGTAAGGTCAAGGGAAGTATGTTTGGACCGAGTGAATGATATTTTGAAGGAAGGAAATCTTCAAATTGAGAGAAATCATAGAAGTTTTATGATTAGATGGATGGATGTAGAAGAGGCGAAAGATATGTGTTATAATTGAAAAGTTTGGCCGGCCACCTTACGAGGGAACGTAAGCGAGGGAATATAAACGGTATATTTTGATTACGAGGGAATATAAACCATGTAGGTGTTTTGATGTCGAGGGAACAAACGTAAAATTTATTTTAATTAAGAGACAATATAATCTGTTTACGTATTTAGATTTCGATGCAATATGTTTAAACGGTGGATTTTTTTTTAATTTAGAGGGAATATAAACTGTGTTACGTATTTAGATTACGAGGCAATATAAACGGTGGATTTATTTTAGTTAAGAAGAAATCTAAACTGTGAGGGAATATTTATAACGTGTGGGCGCTGTGAAAACGGAACAGAATCTGTATTTTTGTCGATAGATTGACGAAACATATAACATAAGTTGCCCCAATCCCACAAGTCATCTTTTGTGGGTCTTACAAGGAAACTAAACAAGACAGGAAACCCACAGCCACCCCCGTCCGCGGGTCCCTGACTGCGGCCCGGGGGAGGGAGGAGCTGGGGGGGGAGGCGGCTCGCGGGAGACTCACTTGGACCATTTGAGATGTCAAAGTGTATCGCTCTGTCACCTGTCTTGGAGAGAGAGAGAGAGAGAGAGGTGAAATTAGAAACATCACGATAGATATATAGATATCTCTTTGGAATACAATAAAATTTGATATTTATAGCATTAACCTTTACGAAATTCATGAACAATATAGGACATGTATGATAACGTAAAAACGCAAGTGAGGTGCACTTCGGGAACTTCACCAGAATTTCCTGTAAAGTACATCAAGGATCGGTACTCAGTCCGCTACTGTTCATCTTAGTCATGGACTATTTAACTAACCAGGAAATTAACAGTCTCCTAAAGATCCTACTATTTGCAGATGATATCGTATTAATAAGTGAAAAACATGAAGACCTGCAAAATAGTCTGGAAAGGTGGAGAAGGAGGACAATGGATTGAGACTGAGCAGAAAGAAAACAGAGTATCTGTACCTACCATTCGAGAACACAAATGCTGTCACTCCCGTAATGCAAATGGATGGAGAAACATTACCAAATTGTGACTCTTTTAAGTATCTTGGGTCACTCATCCATAGCGATGGAGGATGTGCAGCAGATGTAACACATAGAATTAGTGTGGGATGGATGAAGTTTAGATCAATGACGGGAGTTCTATGTGATCCGAAAATGCCAGTAAAGTTAAAAGGAAAAAAGCCTCTATGGCTCCGAATGCTGGACAATGTATAACTCTTACTCCAGGCAACTAGAAACTGCTGAAATACGCATGCTAAGATGGTAAGCTGGTGTGTCCCTAAGAGACAAAATAAAAAGCTCACGCATTCGTGGAAGCCTGGGTGTTACAGACATGAACAGTAAGATGGAGGAGAGGCGGATGGATTAAGATGGTATGGGCACGTTGGACGCAGAGCACCCGATCACATTGTAAACCAGGCAATCTCCATGAATCTTCCTCGAATAACAACCAGAGGAAGACCAAAGAATTCATGGGGGGTGTAAAAAGATAACCTGATGCAGAGGCACGGCCTGGGGGACGTAGTCCGGGACAGAAGAGCATACAACCTGAGGACGAGGAGAGCTGACCCCAACAGTCTTCGCAGACAGTGAGTTGGGATGGAGCCAGGGAGAAGATGAACAATATAGGTATACATAATAAAATACAAGTGAGATATCATCCTAGTAAAGGCAAGGCAAGGGATGGTGTAGAGGGGAAGAATCAGGAATGAAACACCATGTATTTTATTGTATTTCACTTTCATTGTATACAGTAGCAACCTTGCGGGATTATTGCCATGTGGCAATCTCTTTCAACTTATCAGAAAGATGTTAAAGTAGCCTTAAGTGGACAGACTAGAATCCTTTTTAAAAACATCTGGATTCTAGCGGGATTTAAGCCTGTCACCTCCGGATATTGGCAGACAGGTGTAGGTCTTACCAACTAGGACACGGAGGTAGTTGTTATGTTATATTACTCACTTGAAATTAAGAGTTTTTACGGTCGTTCTTTTATATATACCAACGAAGGGACAAGTCTAACATTGGTTTGTATCTGGTTCCAGAGTCACACTGCATGGACGGTAAAAGACGACGTCAAAAACAGTTATTAGGCAATCGCGAATCCTTTTATATCCAGGACTGTTTTTGCAGACCGTTTCCCATAAACATTTGTTGCTATACTTCTGCTATATCTCTGCTACACGAGTAGTCTGTCGTCGGGACACTTTTCTTACTCAGGTGTGTCGTGTCACCCGAGGATAGTCGGAAGTCCCCCATGAAATGAACTATTACACTTCTGCTTAGTAACTAACTGCTGGTCAAAAATATTAAGAGCATTTTAGATTTCATAAATTATTGTTTTCTTTTTAATATGTTAAAAAATGTGAAAACTGAATATGTTCCCCGATGTTTCAGCTTGTTTTCCAAACAATAAGCTTCTACAACAGATGCCGCTGCCGTCAATTCTTCTCTTAAATGTTGAATTATTTAGAAAGCAATTAGCGAGTCGGGCGGGGCGGGCGGTCGGTCCAGCGCGTGGGAAGGCGCCGAATGGAGGGCGGAGCCCCTCGTCGGGCGATCCTTCTATTCATCACGCCACTTCCCATTATATTCTCGACAGCGGATATTGACGGGAAGTTAATACCGGCCACTTGCAGATGGAATGGTGGGCAACGATAATTGCTATTCGGCATCCTAGACTCTAGTCTACCTAGAGAAAACGTTTGAAAGTAACACTTTCACACATAAATCAACTAAGTCAATTGTTTTGCTCGGGTGGCGGTGAGAAAATGTAGTTATCAACTATAAAACAAGAGTACATCGATGGTTTGGCCATGTGGAGAGAATTAATGACTAAACTAATAACATATATAGTACTAATCAGAAGTTTATGGACGAAGATGCTAACATATTATAAACCGAGTGGACTAAGTTTATGGACGAAGATGCTAACATATTATAAACCGAGTGGACTAAGTTTATGAACGAAGATGCTAACATATTATAAACCGAGTGGACTAGGTTTTGAAAAAGGTATTGTATTGTACTACACTTTTGTTGTATACAGAACAATCTTGCGAGGTTATTACCATGGGGTAATCTCTTCCGACCACCCTGAAAGATCTTAAACACGCATTAAGTGAAAATTGTCTATTTATAAAATTTCGTAATAGTTATGAATGTACAAATGTTATACGAGTATAAACCTCCGCCCGTCTCGTCCCGTCTCGTCCCGTCCCGTCCCGTCCCGTCCATCCTGTTTAAATATGTTTCATGAGATTTATCTCTTTCACAGCTTTTGATTTTCATGTTTACATGGTGGAGGGGTCAAAATGAGTTCCTTTCCTTTGTTTACTCGATTTGAATGTTTCTGCTCGATCCGAATGTTTCTACTCGATCCGAATGTTTCTACTCGATCCGAATGTCTCTACTCGATCCGAAGGAATCATGAGGATTGTGTCTTCTATCAAAATGGAAAAAGGAAAGTAAAAGCGAGATATACTAATTAGTAATACAATACAAATATTTCTTTTATCTCAATGAATTTTTTAATAATATTTTTTGGACTTTTCCCTGCGTATGAAAGTTTAACTCAAATTTATGAAAATCTGCAGCCAGGTGATATGTACTACTTAAAAAAAAAAGACTAAGTACCCTTCTATTTTCGAGCAATTTATCTCAAAGCACTGTAGAAAAGTGACAATTTGCATAATCGTCCGTGCAAAATTGCACCGAAGAAAACTTCTTTACGGATCTATCATATACTCGCAACGAGAGCCTAGTCCACAAAGATCCGGGTGGCGAAGCTCCCCCAGTAATAAAATAATATTTTCCAGCACAGCGCCCTCACGGTGGCGTAATGTCATCCCTGTCTAGGCCTATTATTTCCACTCCATTAGCCCGAAGGAGACCCTTTTCTGCAAAAACGTCACTATACCCTAGGCCCGGCCCTTATCTTGCTTACGTGCCAACGGACAGGGTTTTTTGGAGATAAATTTGGGATAAAGCGACCTCAATAACTTGTTGGTCGACTGTTTGTTTATTACTAACGAGCTCTGGATTCGATCATCGATATGATTCCGGCCAAATTCGTATAATAGCGTCGTTTCATTTTTTCCTCGAAAATGTGTTGGATAAAGAGCAACTCGAAATGTGTTGGATAAAGAGCAACTCTAAATGCGTTGGATAAAGAGCCACTCGAAATGTGTTGGATAAAGAGCAACTCGAAATGTGTTGGATAAAGAGCAACTCTAAATGCGTTGGATAAAGAGCAACTTTAAATGCGTTGGATAAAGAGCCACTCGAAATGTGTTGGATAAAGAGAAACTCGAAATGTGTTGGATAAAGAGCAACTCGAAATGTGTTGGATAGAGAGCAACTCGAAATGTGTTGGATAAAGAGCACCTCGAAATATGTTGGATAAAAAGAAACTCGAAATGTGTTGGATAAAGAGCATCTCGAAATGTGTTGGATAAAGAGAAACTCGAAATGTGTTGGATAAAGAGCAACTCGAAATGTGTTGGATAAAGAGCAACTCGAAATGTGTTGGATACAGAGCAACTCGAAATGTGTTGGATAAAGAGGAACTCGAAATGTGTTGGATAAAGAGCAACTCGAAATGTGTTGGATACAGAGCAACTCGAAATGTGTTGGATAAAGAGGAACTCGAAATGTGTTGGATAAAGAGTAACTCGAAATGTGTTGGATAAAGAGGAACTCGAAATGTGTTGGATAAAGAACAACTCGAAATGCGTTGGATAAAGAGCAACTCGAAGTGTGTTGGATAAAGAGCAACTCGAAAAGTCTCGTTAGTCCAATAGGACATTATAACGCAAAAAGAACCCGATATTATACATTTGACTTATAGTATTTTGAGATGATTCAGAAACAGAAACATAACTATGGTATGTTATATTATTATATGGGTACGTTTGGTAAGTGGGTTCAATTTCGAAAATGTTAGTCGGAAAGTGCGTATCAACATACCAGAAGGATTTTTAAATGCCTAAATTGAACAATACGAGTACACCAGATTAAGACATATTTTGATTGGACCTTTAAGACTCGAATATGAGACTTACAGGTTCTAGCGGTCGAAATTCAATGCGTGCATTGTGCTTTGTGCCCTGTAGAAGAGCGGCTCCGCTTTAGTCGAGCTCGTGAAAGGTAACGAGTGGTAACGAGTACGAGTATTCGGAGCAAGGCAGAGCATCTGACAAGTGAGAGTTATACTTGCATCGAAGGCAATTCGGACGAAAGAATGTAAGACAATCGGTGCAGAGGCTAAAATAAAAAGCAAAATCTCTCCCGCCCAACCTTCATCGGGGACAAACATCTATTGTCTGCCACACACAACTCAATATGTGGGTGCTCTTAATTTCACTGACACGATGGATGGCCAGCGTCATCGTCATGGAGCTCCCCGCCTCGATGTCAAGACCGCCAGGAGCCTACGCCTGGGAATGAAGTTGGCTCTAACGGGAAGTCCCCTAGTCTGCCACGCCACTGAAATAAGGACATACCATATTTGCCTTGCCGACTATCCCACTGCACTAGTGACTCATAGGTGACATCGATCTCCGACCTTTCACAAATGCCCCGGTACTGGTATACGGGCATCTTCTGTAAAGGGCATGGCTTGGAGCTTGTCTCAACTTGAAACTGGAAATTACTTTCTTTGTTTGCTCTTACTTCGGTTTTCGCTTCTTGGATCTTAGAAAATACGTTTGTATATTTTTCTTCTTCATTTTTGATTTTGTATTCCACACTGCTATACTCGTATTTGAGTCCACAACCGGTTTCAAATACCTGCGTTTGGTAAAGGTGAACTAAATTATGTCTGAAATATATTTTTTTCTAACTGTAATAGATACAGGAGAGTGGGAGGGAAGTACTCGTAGGTAGGCGTCAAAAGGGTAGCTTTGTAACGGGAAACATATTAAGCAGAGTTCATCTTGGGAACTGGTACGAGTAGTGAGCTAACTGTAATAGATACAGGAGAGTGGGAGGGAAGTACTCGTAGGTAGGCGTCAAAAGGGTAGCTTTGTAACGGGAAACATATTAAGCAGAGTTCATTTTGGGAACTGGTACGAGTTGTGAGCTAACTGTAATAGATACAGGAGAGTGGGAGGGAAGTACTCGTAGGTAGGCGTCAAAAGGGTAGCTTTGTAACGGGAAACATATTAAGCAGAGTTCATTTTGGGAACTGGTACGAGTTGTGAGCTAACTGTAATAGATACAGGAGAGTGGGAGGGAAGTACTCGTAGGTAGGCGTCAAAAGGGTAGCTTTGTAACGGGAAACATATTAAGCAGAGTTCATTTTGGGAACTGGTACGAGTTGTGAGCTAACTGTAATAGATACAGGAGAGTGGGAGGGAAGTACTCGTAGGTAGGCGTCAAAAGGGTAGCTTTGTAACGGGAAACATATTAAGCAGAGTTCATCTTGGGAACTGGTACGAGTAGTGAGCTAACTGTAATAGATACAGGAGAGTGGGAGGGAAGTACTCGTAGGTAGGCGTCAAAAGGGTAGCTTTGTAACGGGAAACATATTAAGCAGAGTTCATTTTGGGAACTGGTACGAGTTGTGAGCTAACTGTAATAGATACAGGAGAGTGGGAGGGAAGTACTCGTAGGTAGGCGTCAAAAGGGTAGCTTTGTAACGGGAAACATATTAAGCAGAGTTCATTTTGGGAACTGGTACGAGTTGTGAGCTAACTGTAATAGATACAGGAGAGTGGGAGGGAAGTACTCGTAGGTAGGCGTCAAAAGGGTAGCTTTGTAACGGGAAACATATTAAGAAGAGTTCATTTTGGGAACTGGTACGAGTTGTGAGCTAACTGTAATAGATACAGGAGAGTGGGAGGGAAGTACTCGTAGGTAGGCGTCAAAAGGGTAGCTTTGTAACGGGAAACATATTAAGCAGAGTTCATTTTGGGAACTGGTACGAGTTGTGAGCTAACTGTAATAGATACAGGAGAGTGGGAGGGAAGTACTCGTAGGTAGGCGTCAAAAGGGTAGCTTTGTAACGGGAAACATATTAAGAAGAGTTCATTTTGGGAACTGGTACGAGTTGTGAGCTAACTGTAATAGATACAGGAGAGTGGGAGGGAAGTACTCGTAGGTAGGCGTCAAAAGGGTAGCTTTTAAACGGGAAACATATTAAGCAGAGTTCATTTTGGGAACTGGTACGAGTTGTGAGCTAACTGTAATAGATACAGGAGAGTGGGAGGGAAGTACTCGTAGGTAGGCGTCAAAAGGGTAGCTTTGTAACGGGAAACATATTAAGCAGAGTTCATCTTGGGAACTGGTACGAGTAGTGAGCTAACTGTAATAGATACAGGAGAGTGGGAGGGAAGTACTCGTAGGTAGGCGTCAAAAGGGTAGCTTTGTAACGGGAAACATATTAAGCAGAGTTCATTTTGGGAACTGGTACGAGTTGTGAGCTAACTGTAATAGATACAGGAGAGTGGGAGGGAAGTACTCGTAGGTAGGCGTCAAAAGGGTAGCTTTGTAACGGGAAACATATTAAGCAGAGTTCATTTTGGGAACTGGTACGAGTTGTGAGCTAACTGTAATAGATACAGGAGAGTGGGAGGGAAGTACTCGTAGGTAGGCGTCAAAAGGGTAGCTTTGTAACGGGAAACATATTAAGCAGAGTTCATTTTGGGAACTGGTACGAGTTGTGAGCTAACTGTAATAGATACAGGAGAGTGGGAGGGAAGTACTCGTAGGTAGGCGTCAAAAGGGTAGCTTTGTAACGGGAAACATATTAAGCAGAGTTCATCTTGGGAACTGGTACGAGTAGTGAGCTAACTGTAATAGATACAGGAGAGTGGGAGGGAAGTACTCGTAGGTAGGCGTCAAAAGGGTAGCTTTGTAACGGGAAACATATTAAGCAGAGTTCATTTTGGGAACTGGTACGAGTTGTGAGCTAACTGTAATAGATACAGGAGAGTGGGAGGGAAGTACTCGTAGGTAGGCGTCAAAAGGGTAGCTTTGTAACGGGAAACATATTAAGCAGAGTTCATTTTGGGAACTGGTACGAGTTGTGAGCTAACTGTAATAGATACAGGAGAGTGGGAGGGAAGTACTCGTAGGTAGGCGTCAAAAGGGTAGCTTTGTAACGGGAAACATATTAAGCAGAGTTCATTTTGGGAACTGGTACGAGTTGTGAGCTAACTGTAATAGATACAGGAGAGTGGGAGGGAAGTACTCGTAGGTAGGCGTCAAAAGGGTAGCTTTGTAACGGGAAACATATTAAGCAGAGTTCATTTTGGGAACTGGTACGAGTTGTGAGCTAACTGTAATAGATACAGGAGAGTGGGAGGGAAGTACTCGTAGGTAGGCGTCAAAAGGGTAGCTTTGTAACGGGAAACATATTAAGCAGAGTTCATCTTGGGAACTGGTACGAGTAGTGAGCTAACTGTAATAGATACAGGAGAGTGGGAGGGAAGTACTCGTAGGTAGGCGTCAAAAGGGTAGCTTTGTAACGGGAAACATATTAAGCAGAGTTCATTTTGGGAACTGGTACGAGTTGTGAGCTAACTGTAATAGATACAGGAGAGTGGGAGGGAAGTACTCGTAGGTAGGCGTCAAAAGGGTAGCTTTGTAACGGGAAACATATTAAGCAGAGTTCATTTTGGGAACTGGTACGAGTTGTGAGCTAACTGTAATAGATACAGGAGAGTGGGAGGGAAGTACTCGTAGGTAGGCGTCAAAAGGGTAGCTTTGTAACGGGAAACATATTAAGCAGAGTTCATTTTGGGAACTGGTACGAGTTGTGAGCTAACTGTAATAGATACAGGAGAGTGGGAGGGAAGTACTCGTAGGTAGGCGTCAAAAGGGTAGCTTTGTAACGGGAAACATATTAAGCAGAGTTCATCTTGGGAACTGGTACGAGTAGTGAGCTAACTGTAATAGATACAGGAGAGTGGGAGGGAAGTACTCGTAGGTAGGCGTCAAAAGGGTAGCTTTGTAACGGGAAACATATTAAGCAGAGTTCATTTTGGGAACTGGTACGAGTTGTGAGCTAACTGTAATAGATACAGGAGAGTGGGAGGGAAGTACTCGTAGGTAGGCGTCAAAAGGGTAGCTTTGTAACGGGAAACATATTAAGCAGAGTTCATTTTGGGAACTGGTACGAGTTGTGAGCTAACTGTAATAGATACAGGAGAGTGGGAGGGAAGTACTCGTAGGTAGGCGTCAAAAGGGTAGCTTTGTAACGGGAAACATATTAAGCAGAGTTCATTTTGGGAACTGGTACGAGTTGTGAGCTAACTGTAATAGATACAGGAGAGTGGGAGGGAAGTACTCGTAGGTAGGCGTCAAAAGGGTAGCTTTGTAACGGGAAACATATTAAGCAGAGTTCATCTTGGGAACTGGTACGAGTAGTGAGCTAACTGTAATAGATACAGGAGAGTGGGAGGGAAGTACTCGTAGGTAGGCGTCAAAAGGGTAGCTTTGTAACGGGAAACATATTAAGCAGAGTTCATTTTGGGAACTGGTACGAGTTGTGAGCTAACTGTAATAGATACAGGAGAGTGGGAGGGAAGTACTCGTAGGTAGGCGTCAAAAGGGTAGCTTTGTAACGGGAAACATATTAAGCAGAGTTCATTTTGGGAACTGGTACGAGTTGTGAGCTAACTGTAATAGATACAGGAGAGTGGGAGGGAAGTACTCGTAGGTAGGCGTCAAAAGGGTAGCTTTGTAACGGGAAACATATTAAGCAGAGTTCATTTTGGGAACTGGTACGAGTTGTGAGCTAACTGTAATAGATACAGGAGAGTGGGAGGGAAGTACTCGTAGGTAGGCGTCAAAAGGGTAGCTTTGTAACGGGAAACATATTAAGCAGAGTTCATCTTGGGAACTGGTACGAGTAGTGAGCTAACTGTAATAGATACAGGAGAGTGGGAGGGAAGTACTCGTAGGTAGGCGTCAAAAGGGTAGCTTTGTAACGGGAAACATATTAAGCAGAGTTCATTTTGGGAACTGGTACGAGTTGTGAGCTAACTGTAATAGATACAGGAGAGTGGGAGGGAAGTACTCGTAGGTAGGCGTCAAAAGGGTAGCTTTGTAACGGGAAACATATTAAGCAGAGTTCATCTTGGGAACTGGTACGAGTAGTGAGCTAACTGTAATAGATACAGGAGAGTGGGAGGGAAGTACTCGTAGGTAGGCGTCAAAAGGGTAGCTTTGTAACGGGAAACATATTAAGCAGAGTTCATTTTGGGAACTGGTACGAGTTGTGAGCTAACTGTAATAGATACAGGAGAGTGGGAGGGAAGTACTCGTAGGTAGGCGTCAAAAGGGTAGCTTTGTAACGGGAAACATATTAAGCAGAGTTCATTTTGGGAACTGGTACGAGTTGTGAGCTAACTGTAATAGATACAGGAGAGTGGGAGGGAAGTACTCGTAGGTAGGCGTCAAAAGGGTAGCTTTGTAACGGGAAACATATTAAGCAGAGTTCATCTTGGGAACTGGTACGAGTAGTGAGCTAACTGTAATAGATACAGGAGAGTGGGAGGGAAGTACTCGTAGGTAGGCGTCAAAAGGGTAGCTTTGTAACGGGAAACATATTAAGCAGAGTTCATTTTGGGAACTGGTACGAGTTGTGAGCTAACTGTAATAGATACAGGAGAGTGGGAGGGAAGTACTCGTAGGTAGGCGTCAAAAGGGTAGCTTTGTAACGGGAAACATATTAAGCAGAGTTCATTTTGGGAACTGGTACGAGTTGTGAGCTAACTGTAATAGATACAGGAGAGTGGGAGGGAAGTACTCGTAGGTAGGCGTCAAAAGGGTAGCTTTGTAACGGGAAACATATTAAGCAGAGTTCATCTTGGGAACTGGTACGAGTAGTGAGCTAACTGTAATAGATACAGGAGAGTGGGAGGGAAGTACTCGTAGGTAGGCGTCAAAAGGGTAGCTTTGTAACGGGAAACATATTAAGCAGAGTTCATTTTGGGAACTGGTACGAGTTGTGAGCTAACTGTAATAGATACAGGAGAGTGGGAGGGAAGTACTCGTAGGTAGGCGTCAAAAGGGTAGCTTTGTAACGGGAAACATATTAAGCAGAGTTCATTTTGGGAACTGGTACGAGTTGTGAGCTCAAATAAAGTAGCGCGAGATTGCTTAACGCGGCATTTGATTTCAATAGAAAGGTTCAGTTTTCGTACAAATAAAGTAGCGCGAGATTGCTTAACGCGGCATTTGATTTCAATAGAAAGGTTCAGTTTTCGTACAAATAAAGTAGCGCGAGATTGCTTAACGCGACATTTGATTTCAATAGAAAGGTTCAGTTTTCGTCAAACTTTGAATTCGTTGGTTATATCACGATAATACGTAGGGAAAATGTCATTTCATTTTCAGACGTTTCACAACAACATTTTTTGTTTGTTTGTTACAAATTATATTGATAGGGTTGAAATGCCACGCGATATATTCGTATTTCTCTCGGGTTGTGAACCCGAGAGAAATACGAATATATCGCGACCTTTTAACAAATTAGTGTTCAATCGGTATTCTAATACCATCGAAAAAAATAAAAAATATCTCGATTGATAGTGTTCATCTCATACTGGTACACAGTTCCGTCATGCCAGCATGCGAGCAGATGAACAGGTCAGCAAGTCAGGGAAAATATTCCTAAATATATATATAATGTGGAAAATAAAAACCTCATTCGTCAGCCCCCATCTTCCAGAACTCTGCCAGTGTTGAACTATTATAAATATAATATAGTATATTCAAATCCGAGTCACCCACTGCTTACGTCGATTATTCTCTGTATGTTACATTCTCACTATTGTTCTACTACTGGGCTATGTAGAAAACTATTTTTCTTATTAATGTAGCTACACTGAACAAACCAGGTCTTCTGAGATAGCAAAAGACACCACTTCATCAATACGTACCGGATTCGTGGGCCAGTTGACACGAGCATGCAAGACTACTCATATACGACTATTATATAAAGAAATACAAGACTATCATATACATATATTATACAAAGAAATGCAAGACTTGACATATATTATATAAAGAAATGCAACACTACACATATATTATACAAAGAAATGCAAGACTACACATATATTGTATACAGAAATGCAAGATCAAAGGCACGCCTACGAGCTTCAAGCGACTGAAGACCAAAACAAGACAATCTATCGCTGAGCGAGCCAAGAATACCTAACATACGAGTAGCTACCCCCTCCCTTCAAGCGACTGAAGACCAAAACAAGACAATCTATCGCTGAGCGAGCCAAGAATACCTAACATACGAGTAGCTACCCCCTCCCTTCAAGCGACTGAAGACCAAAACAAGACAATCTATCGCTGAGCGAGCCAAGAATACCTAACATACGAGTAGCTACCCCCTCCCTTCAAGCGACTGAAGACCAAAACAAGACAATCTATCGCTGAGCGAGCCAAGAATACCTAACATACGAGTAACTACCCCCTCCCTTCAAGCGACTGAAGACCAAAACAAGACAATCTATCGCTGAGCGAGCCAAGAATACCTAACATACGAGTAGCTACCCCCTCCCTTCAAGCGACTGAAGACCAAAACAAGACAATCTATCGCTGAGCGAGCCAAGAATACCTAACATACGAGTAACTACCCCCTCCCTTCAAGCGACTGAAGACCAAAACAAGACAATCTATCGCTGAGCGAGCCAAGAATACCTAACATACGAGTAGCTACCCCCTCCCTTCAAGCGACTGAAGACCAAAACAAGACAATCTATCGCTGAGCGAGCCAAGAATACCTAACATACGAGTAACTACCCCCTCCCTTCAAGCGACTGAAGACCAAAACAAGACAATCTATCGCTGAGCGAGCCAAGAATACCTAACATACGAGTAGCTACCCCCTCCCTTCAAGCGACTGAAGACCAAAACAAGACAATCTATCGCTGAGCGAGCCAAGAATACCTAACATACGAGTAGCTACCCCCTCCCTTCAAGCGACTGAAGACCAAAACAAGACAATCTATCGCTGAGCGAGCCAAGAATACCTAACATACGAGTAGCTACCCCCTCCCTTCGACACCGACGCTAGATCGTCTCGTCTCGTCTCTTCTAAGCCAACATACTATATATGATACAACCTGTATTTAATATATCATACGAGTACATGTACCGTTAAAGGATTCTCCAGACAACCGGGACAGGACAGGACAGGACAGGACAGGACAGGACAGGAGAGGCGGAATATAACGCTGGGCATCGAATCCCTTCGACCGTTCCTTTCCTTCAAACACCCGTCCAGTAACCGGTGAGGTAAGGTGCGGCGAGGGTGAGGATGTGGGGTGAGGAGGGTGGGGGGCACATTTTCGACTCATCAGACTCGTGAAAAGTTCCGTTTCAATTCCTTCAAGTTCCCGACTAATTTCCATTCATTTATGTTAATCTGCACGAATATATTTTTTACTCGACTCATTTGCCACGGCGCGGGTCCCCCTCTGCCGTTCCGCCATCCCTCCCCGCTACCATCTCCCATCCAGCGGCAGCGCCTTGTCTCCGAGAAATTCTTCTTCAAAAGTGAAATACGATTGAATATTAAAGCGAGTTGCGAGTTGCGAGTTGCGAGTCACAATAAGGAAAGTTCTCAGTTGCCGCGACTCTCATTTCACAAACAAACGGGGAACTTGTGTTATACTATTTATATAACGGAATGTTTCAAAACCGAGAGGGTAAATAATCTATATGGTAAATACTCATATATAAACAATCAATATAATAAAATATAATTGCATACAATATTAAACCCTTACTTTCAGTACAACCCTAACATGTCGAGAGTACGATGGGGTAGCTGACTCGTAGCACGATGCGGACATCGGATGTGGTACATAACATAACATAACATGACATATTTAGTTCGACACTGTCAGAGTTCAGGAGGAGGATGGTGGCTGAGTCCACTTAACATATCTTAGGAAAGAGTGTTTTATTCTTTCTTCGTGGATTGTGCGAGTACATACTCGTAGTTAGTGACATTTCCACTGGCCTGCTGACGTGACGGAATTGTGCATGGGATGAACACTGGCACTGCCACTGGTACTGGTACTGGTGATTGAGATTTTAATCCTTGGTGTTATTTATGAAAGATATGTTTCATGTGAAAATTTTGATTAATTTCCTATATATGTAATTGTTCTTAAAAATAAGATAAAGTAAAATTAAATACGAGTAGCATTCACGTAGTGAATATGGTACTCTAGTATAGTAGCTATCGCACCAGCCAAGTTACGGGTACAAACGGATTCTGTAAAACTCTCAAAGCGAATAATCATTACGGAGAAAGGACGCCGCATGCGACAATCGCTAAAATGTTCAATGGAAAGTTTTCTGATTTGGTCGGGTTACGGTTACGCACATTATCGGAATTAAAAAAAAATGAAGAAATACATTTTTTCGCGTGACAAATATTTTGATTACATATTGTTTATTGTATTTGAACAAATCATCTATGTTATGCTATGCTCGCTCTTTGTCATCAGCCAGCAGCCATCAGCCATCAGTCCTCAGCCTCAACTTAACATCGATGTTATGCTACGCTCGCTCTTTGTCATCAGCCATCAGTCTTCAGCCTCGACTTAACATCTATGTTATGCTACGGTCGCTCTTTGTCATCAGCCATCAGTCTTCAGCCTCAACTTAACATCTATGTTATGCTACGCTCGCTCTTTGTCATCAGCCAGCAGCCATCAGCCATCAGTCCTCAGCCTCAACTTAACATTAATTCCTAATCATTTCATTTTGTATTCTGCCATACATTGTCACTCCGTGTATTTTTCTTAATGCACGTATTTCTACAGCATTCATTCTTCTCTAATCGGTATTTTTCCACGTCCACGTTCCACTCGCGTATAAAGTTGGCACCAAAATACTATTGTGAATTATCATCTTTACAGATTTCGATACTGTTCGATTCAAGATAATATATTTTAGTGCTCCATTGACTTCCGTTCCTATCGCTAAACGCCGTTCGGTATCCTTCTTATCTCTTTCATAATCTTAGAAAATACCACTTTAATAACAGAACAGAATTCTTCAACTTGCTCCAATCTTCCATTATTCCCCCATTTCCCCCCATATACCGCATTTTATTTTCCTTTCATACTTTTCTATCACCGTTACTTTGGATTTTGCAACATTCATTCTCAGATCTTTGTTTGCATCTCTCATACAATTTGTTTATGGGTGACATAACACACACCCGTTTTCCCCCTTTTGAAGTACCAACGCACCATTCATTCTAATATCATATATGCTCTACTATTGATTTGTTATGTACCTTTATTACATTGGTTATGCACCTTAATTTAAAAAATGAAATGCCGATACACCCGCTGTACCCGTACCCGTACTCGTAATAACATACTAAGCTATTGTATTGTATTGTAGATGGTAAGTGTACCCGGATCTCTGTCTCTGTCTCTGTCTCTGTGTTGATTATGCTATGCTCAGAGCGAGAAGGTCTCGTCAGAACTAACAATACGAGGGCGAAATGGAATATCAGATTTGATATTAATTAAAACAAAAATATATCCTATAATAAAAGTAAATTATTCTCCTTCTTCGCTGCCATTTCTTCTTTTTTTGACGATCATAATCCATAATTACCATGTCATATGTTATATCATAAATGTTCTCTCCAGTACGAGAGATCCCTTACCTCGTACAATGCCCGCTGAAATGTTCTCTCCAGTACGAGAGATCGCTTACCTCGTACAATGCCCGCTGAAATGTTCTCTCCAGTACGAGAGATCGCTTACCTCGTACAATGCCTGCTGAAATGTTCTCTCCGATACAATATATTCCTTACCTCGTACAATGCCTGCTGAAATGTTCTCTCCGATACAAGAGATCCCTTACCTCGTACAATGCCTGCTGAAATGTTCTCTCCGATACAAGAGATCCCTTACCTCGTACAATGCCTGCTGAAATGTTCTCTCCGATACAAGAAATCCCTTACCTCGTACAATGCCTGCTGAAATGAGCACCCCGTTGATTTTTTAATCTGGTCCTTCCATCGGATAATAGGTGTACGGGTGTTTCATTTTCGATTCTCGATTTTTCCAGAATTAATCGCTAGTTATGTCTTTCAGATAAAATATCGTAATTCGATTTCTCTAATAAATTAAAAATACCCGCGATCGTTTGCATGTTGCGGCACTGGGCCTCCTGAGCCCGGGCCTGTTGGTGATTGTAATCCTTTCTTATATGTTTTTGTGTGCGCACGAGTCATTTGCATGTTGCGGCACTGGGCCTCCTGAGCCCGGGCCTGTTGGTGATTGTAATCCTTTCTTATATGTTTTTGTGTGCGCACGAGTCATTTGAATGTTAATACTTTTGTAACATATTGGTTTTGTATTCGTGCATACTTTTCATTCTTAATTCTAATTTGAATTTAATCACTATTAGTTTTTTAATGGTAAAAAATCCCGTTAATCGTATTAAATATCATAAATAAATCAATGATTCCGCGAGAGAACAATATGTTATGTTATGTCATGTTATGTTATGTTATGTCATGTTATGTTACGTGTGGGCAACTAACCAACAAACAACTAACAACGGCTCGCGATGTAATACTCGTATTATTTTAGGAAATCTCATCCCTCCTTTATGTATTTTTGTAGGGAAATTAAAAATACCACTTGAAGTATCGAACGGTTCATACGGTTCATCCGGTTCATCCGAGTATAATGTACCGTTTTTTCACAAAACGAAAATGAATGTTCGAAGATTATTATCAATTTATTTTATAAAATAATTGAAGATTATTATTAATCTATTTTATAAAGTACCTAATTCATCTTTCACTTCATCGGACTCCGTTCGACACTTTTTTCACTTTTCTTTGTTCAATAACGCTAGAATCACTTCGCTATAAATGCCAGTGCAGTGGGTGCAGTGGGTGCAGTGGGTGCAGTGGGTGCAGTGGGCGCAGTGGGCGCAGGGGCTGAAGATAAATGATTCGTGATAGAAAAAACAAATGAGTAAGTTTTTGTATAAGGGGACCCGGTACTGGAAATTATTTAATTTACAAGGTTTTTTCTAGCATGGTTTAATTTGTCTTAATGTTATTCGTTAACATTTGTATTATAATTTTATGTTATTCAGAAACATTTGTATTATAATTTAATGTTATTCGTTAACATTTGTATTATAATTTAATGTTATTCAGAAACATTTGTATTATTATTTTATTTTATTCAGAAACATTTGTATTATAATTTATCTCGCATATCTCAAAATGATGAATTATTTTATACGAGTTTTTTTATACTTGTTGATATACACGACACACGTACTCGTATTTGTACGAATAAGGAAACATGTAATGTGCAAAGGACTTTAAAATATAATAAAGAAAATGAAGGAAGTTTAAACGGAGTTCTGCATTTTCAAAAAAGGTTTTATTAACATTAATTTACAGGCGCGTGTTATTTACTAAAACATCTCGATCTAGAAATATGTAAACTATTGCGCGCGAGTCCTCACCTAACGGAGCGAAGGACAAACGTTAATACCAATTCAAAGAACCACAACCACAAAGGAGAGACCATTTTTACGAATACATTAACAACTCCATTACGTTTCTCGGAAGAACGAATCATAAAAAAGTGCCCGTCAATTTGGCAACTCATGTTTCAAATCAAGCGAGGGGAAACAACGGAAATTCAGCGTAAGGAGGCGACCTTCATTTCGGGAACTTCTCGGTTTCGCTACGGAAGCGAGGGTAGACTGGGCTTCTGGTCAGCGGGCTTGTCAGCGTGCTTGTTACGGTGCTCGGGTGCTCGCCGGTTCGCTGGCCGAACTTTGCTGCGGCATCCTCGAGGGCGCCCCGACTCGGGATTCGAAAGCTGCACACACCATCCGCATCTCTTACGATTCGAGGCCAATAATAATACCATCCGCTACATACTGCTTAAACTTGACCATTAAAAACAATAAAAAAGCCCAATGGAGAATTACTCAAGAAAAAGAACATTTACCAAAAATAAAGATCATTAATTGATTATGATAAATATCACACAATAATGTAATACGAGTACGACTGATGCAGTTACCAAATAGATTATGATAAATATCACGCAATAATGTGATACGAGTACGACTGATGCAGTTACCAAATAGATTATGATAAATATCACGCAATAATATAATACGAGTACGACTGATGCAGTTACCAAATTGATTATGATAAATATCACACAATAATGTAATACGAGTACGACTGATGCAGTTACCAAATTGATTATGATAAATATCACGCAATAATGTAATACGAGTACGATGGTGCAGTTACCAAATTGATTATGATAAATATCATACAATAATATAATACGAGTACGACTGATGAGGTTACCAAATTGATTATGATAAATATCGCACAATAATGTAATACGAATACGACTGATGCAGTTACCGAACCAAATACGTTAAAAAATACACTATTATTGACTTACACTAATCAAGAAATATATTTTAAATATAATTAAATATTATAGATAGCTTAGGGAAATATCCAAAAATAAAAAAAACGAATAAATAATAATTTACTTTAAAAAATCCAACATACAATATAAAATCACGTCAGAAAGCTATAGTAGCGCCCGAGCGTGTGAAACATATAATATGTACATACTTATAGTGTAAAATAAATATAATAAATAAAAATATAAGACAATCGTAATTTAGTGGCAAAAAAGAAAAGTGTAAAAAGAAAGTAATATCTGAGTCAGAAAAACAAAAGCACCAAATATCACTTACACGTATAATAAAAGCACCAAACATCACTTACATGTATTATATATTAAAAACGATTCGTAATAAGTTGGGCATTTTAATTTCAATATTCAGTATCGTTAGCACCATTGTTTGATTTATTTTCAAATTACGGTTTCAATTAGGTTTAACTCAAAAATCGCGAAGTTTCGACAAAAATCTCGTGGCTATTGTTAATTCTTCCGCGTCCCTAACGTGTCACAGTGGAATTGCCACTGAACTGTCACTGCTGTACGCACTCGTCTTCAATTCTTCCGCGTCCCTAACGTGAGTTACAGTGGAATTGCCACTGAACTGTCACTGCTGTACGCACTCGTCTTCAATTCTTCCGCGTTCGTAATGTGAGTCACAGTGGAATTGCCACTGAACTGTCACTGCTGTACGCTTTTCTCTCCAGTTGCTACCCATAATTTTTACTAGTCTTTGATTGTAGGGGTAGTATATCTCTTTGATTATTGGGGTAGTATATTTCTTTGATGGTTGGGGTAGTATATTAATTTGATGGTTGGGGTAGTATATTTATTTGATGGTTGGGGCAGTATATTAATTTGATTGTTGGGGTAGTATATTCATTTGATGGTTGGTGTAGTATACTTCTTTGATGGTTGGGGTAGTATATTTATTTGATGGTTGGTGTAGTAAACTTCTTTAATGGTTGGGGTAGCATATTTATTTGATGGTTGGTGTAGTATACTTCTTTGATGGTTGGGGTAGTATATTTATTTGATGGTTGGGATGATTACATTTTAGAAATCACTCAGAGATAGTTTGGGCATGTGGATCGAATGAATGAAGAAATACATTTAAATGTGAGGGGAAGGCGGAGAGGAAGATCAAGGAAAGTATGGTTGGAATAAGCGTATGGTATTTTGAAAGAAGGAAAAGTAAAAACTCTAAGAAATTGTACGAGTTGTACGAAAATGTGTATGGATGTAGAACACTCGAAAGATGTGTATCATATAGCGATATGCAAGTCTGACCCTCTCTCCTATCTGCCTACCCCGACAGGGATATAGTGTGTATGTAAAGTACCATACATTCCATATACCTGTTGAAGGCCAAATACATGTAAATTTGTATGCTGTACCTACTATATGCATGCGACTAACTAGAATGTGGTTATTTTTTATAAATTGATACGCCACCGCACAATATGACACGAGTACTATATATCGAAATTGGTGATGCGGGCACGTTATACCATAAATAGTGAGATTGAATCCGCAGAATAGGCATATCCCTTGCAGTTCGTCATCGCTGTTGGGAAAACTATCACAAAAGGAGAGACGAGTAACATATTACTATAGAGAGTATCATATTATTATAGAAATATACTACCCCAACCATCAAATAAGTATACTACACCAACCATCAAATGAATATACTACCCCAACCATCAAAGAAATATACTACCCCAACAATCAAATTAATATACTACCCCAACCATCAAAAAAATATACTACCCCAACAATCAAAGAAGTATACTTTTCAGAGAGTATCACGTCCTGAACATAGCCAATTTACATCTCAAATCCATTCTCTGGCACCACCATCGAGAGGAGGGGAAGATGCAGACTCAGCCGACACACATGACACGCATGGCAACTAATAAAATGTTCACCATCCCTAGAGTTAAAACCTCTTTTGCCCAAAGGCAATATGCTTATTTGGCTCCCATTACATACAATGGCGTGCCGATTTCAATAAAGGTAAAGGTAGGAAAACCATTTCGACAGTCGATCAGAGCGTGGTTGTTATTGCGACAGGATTTTTAGTACGTGGGCTTTCAGGATGAATGACGAGTGGAAAGGATTTGTGTGAGCTCGTGGGTGTGGGTTTCTTCTTGTTGTCTTGTAATTTTGGTTGTTTTTGTATTTGTGTTTCTGTATATTTTTTTGTTTTAATTAAATTTTTTATTCTTATGATTGTGTGCGGTATATTGTGGGATGAATATTTTTGGTCTTTCTGGAGTGATGATGTGTGAGGAGTTGAATTTCGCAAGATGTTTCCAGTTGTAGTTGAGTGTCACTGTTTGTCAGGTTGATGAGAGCGTGCAACGGGGGTTTATTTTTGTGTAATCAAAAATTAGAAAGAAGTATCGATTTATTTTTTCATGCTAAATATCCTCAGTGAGATACAGGCAAAAGCCTAGTTTACTGGGGATACGACAAATGAAAGGCAACAAACCCAGATCCATTAAAATTGTATGTCCAAATCAAATTACCTGTTGTTTTTTCGCAAATTGTACTCGTATATTTCTTGTCATGTGTAATAATAAATAAATAGATAAAAATATATTCGGTAACGGTAACGGTAACGATATTCTTCATTTGTTACACGCCCGGCGTGTGCGCCAAATGTTATCAGACTGAAATCCTGTTTTTTATCATCGCAAATCGAATCCGAAACATCATCAATAAACTTAAATCAAAGCGAAAGGTCTGTTTTGTTTTACGGAAGCATTGTTAACAATGTTTTAGACTTTTGTATAGTGAAGTAGTTTGTAAAGCATAACATGCCTGTCACCGTCATTTCAGTGAAGTAGTTTGTAAAGCATAACATGCCTGTCACCTTCATTTCAGTGAAGTAGTTTGTAAAGCATAACATGCCTGTCACCTTCATTTCAGTGAAGTAGTTTGTAAAGCATAACATGCCTGTCACCTTCATTTCAGTGAAGTAGTTTGTAAAGCATAACATGCCTGTCACCTTCATTTCAGTGAAGTAGTTTGTAAAGCATAACATGCCTGTCACCTTCATTTCAGTGAAGTAGTTTGTAAAGCATAACATGCCTGTCACCTTCATTTCAGTGAAGTAGTTTGTAAAGCATAACATGCCTGTCACCTTCATTTCAGTGAAGTAGTTTGTAAAGCATAACATGCCTGTCACCTTCATTTCAGTGAAGTAGTTTGTAAAGCATAACATGCCTGTCACCTTCATTTCAGTGAAGTAGTTTGTAAAACATAACATGCCTGTCACCTTCATTTCAGTGAAGTAGTTTGTAAAACATAACATTCCTGTCACCTTCATTTCAGTGAAGTAGTTTGTAAAGCATAACATGCCTGTCACCTTCATTTCAGATTATTGTGTACATTTTTTCCCATTTAACTGTTAAATCTTTCTGTATAGATTTTTCGCAGCCAGAACTTTTTGGTTAGTTTGAAAACGTGGGATATAGGATATAAATTGTGTTGAAAGTGTAAATATGATACATAATATATGTACTGTTCCAGATGGCGCCAGCTCTGGCGGCTGGGGTCCGTGGAGCGCCTGGTCCCCGTGCTCCGCCCGCTGTGGGGGCACCCGAGCCCGATACCGGTACTGCGACTCGCCGCCTCCCCCCTACGGGGCGCCCTACTGCCAGGTGAGGCGCATTGTACGAGTATTGTATCGAATCAGATTGGCCGCGTCAAGCATATGACCGTGTGACATGGGAGTGTGATAAGTGTGATGGAAAATGCCAAGAAAGGTGTTATGTTGTGTTGTTGAATAACCGAACGGTGTACTAGTATGATATATGTTGGCCAACCTCAATAATTGAAGCCGGCTGTTTTCCCTTCATTGCACAGTTTCCGGTGTCACACTAGCCGTTGAGTACAAACACTTCATATGAGCCGGTGTGTACATACACTTCATATGAGCCGGTGTGTATATACACTTCATATGAGCCGGTGTGTACATACACTTCATATGAGCCAGTGTGTACATACACTTCATATGAGCCGGTGTGTACATACACTTCATATGAGCCGGTCTGTACATACACTTCATATGAGCCAGTGTGTACATACACTTCATATGAGCCGGTCTGTACATACACTTCATATGAGCCGGTGTGTACATACACTTCATATGAGCCGGTGTGTACATACACTTCATATGAGCCGGTCTGTACATACACTTCATATGAGCCAGTGTGTACATACACTTCATATGAGCCGGTCTGTACATACACTTCATATGAGCCGGTGTGTACATACACTTCATATGAGCCGTTGTGTATGTACACTTCATATGAGAAACGACCTTCGTAGGAAATCTTTCCATCGAGACACTTTTATTTCATTTTCTTACAATGCACGGCCGATATCGACCAATTAAAATGCATATTCAAATGTTCATGCCTATCCAATCCTGTGTCCCGCGGCTTGAAGGGCAGTTGTTACGAGTAGTAGTGTTACTTCTCTAACTTGGTCTGTCCAGCGCATTGGGATTCTTCCTCTTATGCGTGGACCTTTCACACCTCCTCCACCACAAACCTTGCCAAACTGCCCCCTTGACCACGAGAAATGTTCCCAAAGAATCGGAGGACTTGTCGAAAGTATGTAGTCAACTATTAACTATCCGTCGGCGATTCTCGTCAGTTCTTAGATAATAGTCCGCCTCGCTGCCCGCTGTCCACGGAATCCGTGACATCCTTCTCCAGCACCACATTTCAAATGCATCTATTCTAACATAGGTATATCTCTATCTTGTTCTTGCAAGAAAATAAATACACAAAACACATGAAATATGTTTATTTGGGTCACCAGTAAAAAAGTGAAATCGAGAGATAACATAACGGTCTACGATAACTATACACGATACACGATTACAAGATGTACGAGTACCATACCAGGTATCTATCGTAACATATATGGGGTTGCTAGTTGCTAGTAAATACTTGTTACCAGAGAACACTCAATAGTATGAACAAGCTGATGAAATATACGATTGCAAAACGTGCCAGGAATCTATCTGGGGTCGCCAGCAAATACTCTGTTACCAGAGAACACGAGAGAACGTGAGAACCGAGAGTATGAGAATCCGATAAAATAGATTCAGAACGCCTCTCATGTTTACATTATTTTTTAATTATTAAACGACACTGTACGAGTAGGTGCCATTGCATTTGTGTGATATTTTGACACAAAATGACGCTAGAAAAACAAATAAAGGAAAACACCTTTGACAAAAATATGTGTTTCGCAAGTAAAAAACTAAAAAAAATTAAGTTTACAAATTAAAATGACAGTTCCATAAAAAAGCTGATATCACTGAATCATTTGTAAACCCTACCGCTTATTCATAATTACGAGTACCGCCTGACATTGCTAAACTACAGTTTTTTTTTCACAGTTCAATGATCGAAATTTTATATGTAAGGCACGGTAAGCACGTGCAATATTTCTAATTGTGTTTGTTGTCGGCCGGAGAATCACCATGGAGACAGACCTCGGGCGCAGATCGATTGTTGCCTCGGTGATAACAAACTGTTTGCGTTGTGAAAACGTCAAACAAAGCTAAACAACAACAAACTCATTTGCGAAGTATTATTTCCAACAAAGGCAGGCTACAATGCCTCCTAAAAAGGGAAAGAAAGGGAAAAAGGAAGAGGAAGAAAATAAAGATGTTCTAACAGAAGTAGACAGAACATTCTTCGAACTAGAAATAGCCGACTTGAATCGCAAACTTGATCGGATACGTTTATTAAACGATGAACTAGAAACGAGAAACGAAGAGCTTCTGAGAGATTATCAAAAGTTGGATGAAGATAAGGCTGATGTTATAACTTACCTTAAGAAAACGTTGCAAACGAAAACGGATGAAGTTTTAGAACTACAAGAAAGAGTAGCCGGACTGGAAGAAAAAAGAGAAACCGAAAGCAAAGAGTTTCAAAGCACAATTAAGGATCTTCAAAAAGATTTCAGTGTAATGAGAGAACAATTGACTTCGGAAGTGAAAATGTTATCTGGAAAGTTGAATTCTTTGGAAGAATTCCGAGCGCAAAGGGATAATCTGATGGCGAAATTCGAAGAGCAAGAAAAACAAAAAGAAGACCAGGAAAAGCATTACGAGAAAATTTTGTTCGAGACCGAGAAGAAATTTATAATAAGTAAAGACAAGCTAAAGAAAGAGCTCGAGTCGCGTTTACTCAAACTGGCGCGAGATTTCCAAGATGCCACGGAAATAAGGATCGCGTCATCCACACACCGCGTCATAAGAGAAAATATCGCGGTGAATATTGAGCTGAAAGAGGTCCTCTCCAACCAGGCCAAACTGGCGGGGGAGAACGAGAAGCTCAAGGAGAAGGAACGGGCGGCGAGACTGGCGCTGGAGTTGGCCGAGCAGCAGCGGGACACGGCCATGGAGAAAAGTATCGTGCACGTCAAACTCATCGACAGGCTGACCAAAGAGCACGCCATCATGAAAGACAAAGTTAGTATGATTAAAACGCAAGAATTCGATTTTGAAACGCAAAAGAAAAAGATTGAGAAACTTACGGATGAAATGTCAAAATTGTCTTTAAAAGTGCGTATATTAGAACAAAACTTACACGTCAGCCTGTGCGAGAAAAGTGAATTGAAGCTCGATGCTCAAGAAGCGAGAGCCGAAGCGGATCGACTGAGAGAAGTCGTTCTTAATGCCGGCCAAGCGGTGCGCGGGGCCATCAAGCTGACCGACTGCCCTCTCGACGAGACCGCCGCGGAAAGAGAAGCCGCGAGGAGAAATTTGCTGAAGAGGCTTTTAGATTTACTGACTGTGCCGGCGTACGAAAGGACAAAATCTCTATCGACCGTACCATCTGCGGCTGCAGCATATCGACGCGGTGACTTAGGTTTTGTTCCTAAAGAAACTCCTAAAGCTAAAACTTCAATTTGTTCCAGTTACCAGTCCTCTATTCTGGATGTGGGAGGGCTGGAAGGCCAAAGATCGAGCGACCGATTAGTAGACCGTACGGCGAGTTTGAAAACAATATACAGCAAAACCATAATACCCGCGGTCGCATCTCACGAGATGATTCTGGCTACAGCTGAAACTGAGTCGGAAGAAATGGAATCTTCTCGAGAACCTTCCGAAATGAAGATTGAAGGGCCGCGAATAAGCGTAGTGCAAGGGAATTTGGAGGGGGCAATAAAGAAGGATACGGAAGGTGATGACTCGCCTGAAGTTATCGCCCTGAGTGGGATTAATCTCGTCGATGAAGATTATGACAAGTCGCGAGCTTCTGAAGGGGAAGAACAGGGATCCAAACAGGAAACTGAAGAACCGGAAGAAGATCAAGAGCAGGATGAACATTAAGACCGAGCGAATATACCGATTTCAATATTTAATTTTGCACCGATGAGCGCCGGTTTTACTTACTTACGGTAGTGAGTTCTTAAAGAAGAGCAGTTAAGTATGTTGACTTTACGAGGGACAATACTCGTAGTGGCTAATCCGGAAAGTTATTTCATATTTTTCGGGCATACGTCATAAGAACAAAATTTCCGTTCATTCCAAATCTACCGACCATGTATTTTTATGAAACGCAATAGTTAAGCGCATTTTTCGCCCATTGTTTACCTAAATTTCTCGAGCGGGTTTATGCGACCATTTTGAATATGGAACAAAATAAGTATTTTTCTCGGTGCTTAATGCTTTTTTTATATCTCGAAGGAAAACATGCGACATAAATAAAAATAGATGTAGTGTATGGATATGGCGATGGCGATAATGTATGTCAAATGTGGTTTATGGTAAATAAATCGCAATGCTGACACGACACTCGAAGATGGTATCCACTACAGAAGGACGATCACCACTGATGACGACCAAATCGAGGCTTTGTTGAGAACAACCGGCGTCATGTTAAACGAAATATTGCAGAGATACTAGAAATATTATATTAAAACCCCATTCACGCGCATATTAAATGCGTGTAAAAACATAGTTATGCATTAACATATGAAATTACTTTTCGGACAACACAACACCATATGTTATATACGAGTAAGAAGAATGGAATGACTTATTTTGTTTTGTTTTATCTCGAGCCCATAAATCGTGCTTTTTGATAAAAATCCTGCGAAAAGCCTAAAGTTCATCGTGACACTCGGTTAGTGGTATTTTAAATCATACGAGTACCAACATAACATAACATACTGTGAAACTTGCGTTACAAAGTGTTACATTTGTAAATACGACTATTACTCGTACTCGTATATACGAGTATGTCACTCGTAATATGATAGAATATTGATTGATCTCACCGCAATGGGATTGGTACGAGTACGAGTACGAGTACGAGTACTCATATTTCGGTTCACCGGGGCGGGGCGGGGCGGGGCGGGGCACAACTCTAAATTCAACAAGTCAACAAGTGCTCGACCCTCGTACTCGTACTCGTACTCGCCAATTGTTTGTTGTTTGATATAATGTTATATTATAGTATATAATATTATACTCCGAGAAACTAAAATATTATTTATACATATATGTTTCTTTTCTAATTAAATAAATTATTATCGATATCAAATTTTTTAAAAATATGAAGGGATTGTTTTTTAATGTTTTATTTACCTTTATTCGTAGTTTAGTAGTTTACTTTACACATATTATTTTACTTATACTCGTAGTTTACTTTACACATGTTATTTTACTTATACCTACTCGTAGTTTACTTTACACCTATTCTTTTACTTATACTCGTAGTTTACTTTACACATATTCTTTTACTTATACTCGCAGTTTACTTTACACATATTCTTTTACTTATACCTACTCGTAGTTTACTTTACACCTATTCTTTTACTTATACTCGTAGTTTACTTTACACATATTCTTTTACTTATACTCGCAGTTTACTTTACACATATTCTTTTACTTATACCTACTCGTAGTTTACTTTACACATACTCTATTACTTATACTTACTTATAAATTTATAATTCGTTAAACTTAATATTACAAACCTTATATAAAAATGTCACAGGTTTCGGCTTTTACTTTATAGAACTCGACATTGTAACATTGTAACACAATAAATTACTTTGTTATTCCACCAATTACATTAATCCCCGTCACACATGTCTCCGTCATACACCCTTTCCCGAGGCTCTCTTCAGGCGGAATGATCCCGGTTTGTTCTGTTAGCAGTGCTCAGGTCAGACTGGTGGTATGTTATTATGGACCAGCCACATAGAAAGTGTGTATGGTCGAAGCTTTCCATTTTAATAAATTAATTAGGATAATTCATATAAATATTTTTTATGACCATTTCGCCTGACGAAAGGTTCTGGATTGCAGTTAGAAACATGTGTTGCGGAGATTAATGTAATTAGTGAAATAACAAAGTAATTTATTGTTCAATGTTCTAAATTTTAGTACGAGTAATTTAGATGAAGACATTTGTTGGTTAAGGCAATCCTCCCTGGTTAATGCTTTGTGTACCTTGTATCATTTATTCGTATAGCGATTCGGATATCGGATATCCGTCAACATGTGTTACATGCGAGTACCTATGTTATACGGTATTCAGAATTATGTTTTTATGGTTGTTCGAAATATACACATGTTTACCATAATAGCGTTGTCTTCGGTCCCGTGTAAGGGGAAATCTTTTTTGGGCTGCGGCACATTTGAGAGAACAAGACTTGTTAGTGCATCCTAAATACGACGCCGCTTGATAGAACGTGACAATGGCCGACACCGTGACATTAACATATTTATGACCAATATGAACTTAATAAGACGAATCTGCGCCTTCGCATATCATTTGCAAATGTTGAAACTATCATATACGAGTAGCATAGTATGAGTGAAGACGATGATAAATGTAACATTTTTTGCCAAATTCAAAATGAAATTCCATAACATTATAGTATTACCGGAACAGATCTACTATATTCGTATGGTACAGTGCGTACAGTTTGCACAGTGCGAAAGGTCGAGAGTTGTGGTGAAGAAAGGTCGAGAGTTGTGGTAAAGAAAAAAAGCCCAGAGAAACATTAAATGAAACGATATATTAAATATGGTAATACTTTTTATTAGTTTGGTATTTATCGACATATCCAAATCGGTGATACGTATATATTGAAGAGCTTGGCCGAGAGACAATATTAACCTCGATCAAAATAATCGAGTCTTCAGGTTAACAAGTACTATTGAACTCTGAAACCAGACTGGGACCCTTTTTTGGATACCATCGAGAATCGAATTCTTTTCTCGCTTCGGTGAATCGAATTCTTTTCTCGCTTCGGTGGAAGACAGGCGTCTTTCCAATTTGTTCGCTCTCTCAGAAAACTTGCTGACCGGTAAGTATATATATCTGCAATTCTCGGGTAAATAATACAGAAATGTTCCGGTTCCAGGGTCCGGCCGTGGAGTCCGAGCCGTGCTCCGTGGACGGACAGGAGTGCCCCTGGGCCGCAGGGGCCGGGACAGGTGTCGGGGACCCGTGCCGTTGCGGCTGCGCGCTGCGCTTGGGGGCCACACCGCGCCACCTGTCAGCCTCCGCGCAGGACTGCCAGGGGCGCACCTTCTGGCTGCTCGAGGTACCGGTTATTTCATCTCACAGTTATTTTTTTATTCTGTTCGGTGCTACGCTGATATTGGCAATCCATCACAATCCATCCAATCATTCAAATTTATGGGGTTTTGGTCCTGAAGAAAGAAAGTAGGGTTTTGTATCTTTAATAAGAAAGTGACGACTTCCGTAGCCTAGCAGATAAGACTCTTGTCTCGCAGCCCGGGAGTAGCGGGTTCGATCACCCTCGGAACCCAGGTTTTAAAAAATATGATTTCAGTTTGGTTTTATCCAGAGGTTTCTTGAATAGCTTTCTGGTTGGTTGGAAGATATTGCTACATTATAATTAACTCACCAGGTAGTATTGTAAACGGTGAAAGTGTAATCCAATACACGAAGATCCCCACACCTGGGTATACTCGTATGTTAGTAGTGGACAGACAGTAATGGAATGGAATCATGCCGTTGCAGGTGAGTCCCGGACACATAGTGCGGTTGCGGGTGGAGCGCTACCGGCTGCCGTGCGGCGCGCAGTGGCTGAAGGCGAGGGACGGTGGCTCTCCGGGGGCGCCGCTGCTGGCGCAGTGGCCCGGGGATGGCGCCAGCCAGGGCCAGGGGGGCGCGCTGCTCTCCAGCGGGGCGCAGCTACTGCTCGAGTTTTTCTCGGACGAGGTGTTGGCCGCGGGGTCCGCTTGTCCCGGGGGTTTCGTGGCCAGCGCTTCGCAGATCGGTAATATTTACAATAATTTAACTCGTACATTTTTTTCTGTCTTTCTAACTTGACCCCGATATCGTATTTTCAAATTTGAGTTATTTTATTTTTGGGAAAATTATATCGTTAATAAAGCTTCAATCGAATCCCATTCAACATACATTTATACAAGTTAAATACTATATATTATACTCGTATTGAGTAATATCGTACGATGATACAGGTTTTACAAAATTACACCGTTTATCAATAAATTAATAGATTATGTACCGAATTACACCGTACATACATTGATACAGTTTGAACTAAATAACATCATAATTGATACGGGTTAAACCTAATTACACCATACATCAATTGATACGGGTTAAACCTAATTACACCATACATCAATTGATACGGGTTAAACCTAATTACACCATACATCAATTGATACGGGTTAAACCTAATTACACCATACATCAATTGATACGGGTTACGAGTACCTACGAGTACTATATATCGAATCGCCTCACATACTCGTACCATACACATCGGTACAGGTACAGATACAGATTGTACCAAATTACATTATTACGTTATTTATACATTGTGCTAGATCTCTTCTTACGCTTAACATAAGTAACATAGTAATATCCAAACGTGCTCAATAGTAATAACATATCCCCAAGCATGCTTGATAACAATGTGGGGGAGAGCCATGAGTAAAATATATATTCTTCGCAATAAAGGGGTCGAATTAATCTCCTATGGACTCGTTCAACTATCCAGAACATATCGACGTTCAACTATCCAGAACATATCGACGTTCAACTATCCAGAACATATCGACATTCAACTATCCAGAACATATCGACGTTCAACTATCCAGAACATATCGACGTTCAACTATCCAGAACATATCGACGTTCAACTATCCAGAACATATCGACGTTCAACTATCCAGAACATATCGACGTTCAACTATCCAGAACATATCGACGTTCAACTATTCAGAACATATCGACGTTCAACTATCCAGAACATATCGACGAAACCAAATTGTTATACAATTAAAGCAAAAGTTTATAATTTTCATTTAAGCTTTAAAACAGAGTAAGCGAATCAAGCGATGATTTCATACAGACACATACCATACATACTCGTACATACCATTACGCCGTTTCCCTGTCGGGATATGCAGATAAGAGACAGTGCGAGACTTTCTAACGTGGCACACATACAGACACATACCATACATACTCGTACATACCATTACGCCGTTTCCCTGTCGGGATATGCAGATAAGAGACAGCGCGAGACTTTCTAACGTGGCACACATATTTCGCATTCCTTCACATCCATGCACCTTTTTATATAGTATAACTTCTACGGTGTATTTGACTTTTAACGCTTCATTCTTTCAAAATATAATTCATTTAATCCAATCATACTTTCGTTTGCATTTTCCTACCTCTGTACCCTCCTCTACCTCGCATATCCTACTTCTTTCTTCCTTACCTCTATTTCTCCCTCCCATACTCCTTTCCTCTACTTCTCATAACCTACCTCTTTTATCCCTACCTCTACTTCTAATACCCCTTCCTTCACATACCACACCACTCCTGGCACTTTTAATCTCTACCACCCATATTATCTCTCTTACACCCATGCCCCTCCATTAATCTCCCATATTCTTTCCTCTAACTAACCTCCTATACCCTACTTATGCTCTCCCTATTTTTCCCTCTATCTTACATAGTCTATACGATAATCATCATTCCAAATTATTTACAATAAGATATTAATGGGGAGTCTATGATACATTCACCTCACCTTAAATTGAATTGACTTCCAGAGCCGGTCGCTAGCAACGCTTCAGCAAGTATCGCCGTGTCGCTGGGTGGGTCCGAGGGTGCAGGTGGGGCCGGGCTCGCAGCGCAGCAGCCGACCGCGGGCGGTGCATTGCTGCTAGCGGCGCTGGGAGCCGCGGGGCTCCTGCTGGCCGCCCCCGCCCTGTGCTGGCTCGTGCTGAGGACGCTGCATGCCACCTCCAAGTACCAGAGGGCTAACGACTGCGACTCCCTGGCTGACTCCGATAGTAATATCCTTTATTTATTTATTGTACTCCGATAGTAATGTCATTTATTTGTTTATTGTAAACCGGCAATATTAAATAAATTAAGAGTAGCTATAGAAAGAATATGCGCCCAAATACAAAAACAAATGATTTGAGATATTTGCGAGATCACGTTATCATCAATGCATGGACTAGAAGGGTCATAATTTTTAGAACCTGCGATAACCAAAAAAAATTACGTTTGTCTTCTTTAATTTGAAGTTTTAATTTTCGATACTTCGAAATAAATACTGAATTTGTAATAACTCAAAGTGTGTATACAGTTTTTAGGACACCCCCTATTAATTGGGTGAGCGCAAAGTCCAAAACATATGGAATGATAAGAACTATACAGAGAAAACAATACAGAACACAATACAGAACACAATACAGAACACAATACAGAACACAATACAGAACACAATACAGAACACAATACAGAACACAATATAGAACACAATACAGAACACAATACAGAACACAATACAGAACACAATACAGAACACAATATAGAACACAATATAGAACACAATACATAACACAATATAGAACACAATACAGAACACAATAGAGAACACAATACAGAACACAATACAGAACACAATATAGAACACAATATAGAACACAATACAGAACACAATACAGAACACAATACAGAACACAATATAGAACACAATACAGAACACAATACAGAACACAATACAGAACACAATACAGAACACAATACAGAACACAATATAGAACACAATACAGAACACAATACAGAACACAATACAAAACACAATACAGAACACAATATAGAACACAATATAGAACACAATACATAACACAATATAGAACACAATACAGAACACAATACAGAACATAATACAGAACACAATACAGAACACAATATAGAACACAATATAGAACACAATACAGAACACAATACAGAACACAATACAGAACACAATATAGAACACAATACAGAACACAATACAGAACACAATACAGAACACAATACAGAACACAATACCGAACACAATATAGAACACAATACAGAACACAATACAGAACACAATACAGAACACAATACAGAACACAATATAGAACACAATATAGAACACAATACATAACACAATATAGAACACAATACAGAACACAATACAGAACACAATACAGAACACAATACAGAACACAATATAGAACACAATATAGAACACAATACAGAACACAATACAGAACACAATACAGAACACAATATAGAACACAATACAGAACACAATACAGAACACAATACAGAACACAATATAGAACACAATATAGAACACAATACAGAACACAATATAGAACACAATATAGAACACAATACAGAACACAATATAGAACACAATACAGAACACAATACAGAACACAATACAGAACACAATACAGAACACAATACAAAACACAATACAGAACACAATACAAAACACAATACAGAACACAATATAGAACACAATACAGAACACAATACAGAACACAATACAGAACACAAAACAGAACACAATACAGAACACAATATAGAACACAATACAGAACACAATACAGAACACAATACAGAACATAATACAGAACACAATACAGAACACAATACAGAACACAATACAGAACACAATACAGAACACAATACAGAACACAATACAGAACACAATACAGAACACAATATAGAACACAATATAGAACACGATAATATTTGATTTTTTGTCTGCTAAGATGCTCGGCTAGTTTTTGTGGAAGATGTGGTTACCCAATGTTTGCGTTTTTAGGTTATAACATCCCCCCGGCCGAGATACATCCCACCAATATAGGGTGAGCCCAACCGCGAAGACATCAACTGTTTTTCATCCCACACCTTTGTGCGTGTAGATTAAGAAAAAAAATAATAAATGACAGAAAAATAAAATAAAAAAGCAAACCCAAAAATACCAAATCAGATTAACTTAAATAAATATAGTTTTTTTATAGCAACATATTATGTAGTACATATGTTCACATATAAATACATTCCAAAATCACATATACTCGTGCATGTATGTATATCTCAAAATAAACTGCAGACAATACATTAACACTTGCCTTACTGTGCTAAAAAAATTCCGCCAGCCACGGTGCTGAACGCTAAGCGTCCAGTGAAAAATGTATATTTTAAATTAAAATTATGCAAAATCTGCTAGGTTATTTTTTGTTATTAGCTATAAAAATCATTTTATTATGTATAAAAACGTCGAATAATCAAATAGAATATAAGTCTTGGCCACTCGCCATCCATCACAGGGTGGCAAGTGTTAAAGAGAAAAGCTATTAAAATGTGTGGGGTCATCTCATGGCATCCCCCAGGCCGAGATACACCCTATTAACATAGGGCAAGATCGGACGCGAGGACACCAAATGTTTTTCAGCCCACATCCTTGTACATGAAGACTAAGAAAAATATATATGGCAGAAAAAATTAAAAAGTAAACTCACCTAAACCTGTTGGTTTTTCGTTTCGCATGAATTGGACGTGAACTTTTCCGATTCTCCATTGCGATAGCACGACAATACTCGTATAGAGTTTAGCTCAAAGGCTCTAATAGACCTAAATGAAAGGTCATTGAAGGTACCTGGTGCTACCGCTACCGCTACCGCTACCGCTACCTCCTTCACAATCCTCCTTCGTCCGTTGTTTCACGTTTCATGTCCGTTGTTGCAATTCATCCGCACCTCCGCACATCCGCACCTCCGCAATATTTTGTAAATCGAATTACACCGGAATGATTTTTAAAAAGTTGAACTTCTTTTGCCACGGATTGATCAACGATAAACTTACCTATTTATATTGTAGTATCGTGACGATTAGTGATCCTCATTTTTCTTCCCTGTCTCTCCAATCCTCGGGTGATATTTTTCTCTAAATTAATTATTATAAAATATAAATTTCACGTACTTCAAGTCGATGTTTAAATGTTTTTACTTTATGGTTTCGTATTTGCAGTGGCCCCCGGTTCTGCGACAGCTCTGGGCCCCTTGGGCGGGTCCCGAGGCACGCTGCTGTCCGAGGTGCTCTCACTCCGCCGGCTGCGGCCCGGCGCCCCCGCTCATCGCTTGCTCCGGGAGTCCCGTGACCTGGAGGAGGCCGGTCTGGATGGCTCCTGCGCCCCCGGAGGTGGTAATGCAGAGGGAGTGGATCCGCACGCTGGAGGGTAATAGCGTGTTATACGATTTATAATAGTTTTGAGCTTAAAAATAGTGAAATCTATGTTAGCCATTCTTCATTGAAAATATTAGTCCTAAAATATACTGGTAATTAACTAACAGTATGCTACATTGCGGTTATTGACCAGATTTGTCATCAATGAAATTGGTCATCAACCACACTTGTGATCAATGAGATTGGTCATCAACCAGACTTGTCATCAATGAGATTGGTCATCAACCAGACTTGTCATCAATGAGATTGGTCAATTGGTCTACGTGGTTCTCAATATTTCCGAAAAGTTGATGCGGACAATTTAAGAGAGGGTGGCCGGGCAGACAACATCGCTTCGTTTGCTGCAGAATCAATTAAGTGTAGTGAGTAATATTGGTGTGTAACGTAAGTGATGTTTTGCAGATGGTCTAGTGGAAGCAGCATAACGCTCGCCGCGGTGGAGAGCCCCGCGAGGAGCAGGGCCGGCTCCGGACAGAGCCTGCCTGCCCCCGCCCCGGCTCCCGAGGAGCACTCCTCGCCCCTGCGCCGGTCTCGCACCTGCTCCCCTGCCAGAAACCTGCAGCCTAACACATCCTCGCTCGTGAGTTCCTCCCGTCTTGTTTTTCTTTTTACATGTATATATTTATTTCTCTCATTAAATTCCCCCTAATGGGATACAATATTGCCTTTGCCGTAGTAATCGAGCTTTTGAACCACTCAACTAGGTCCGGAGCTCACGGATTTGAATAGCACGTGTTGATACGAGTATAATTTATTTCTCTCACTAAGTTCCCCCTAATGGGATACAATATTGCCTTAGCCGTAGTAATCGAGCTTTTGAACCACTCAACTAGGTCCGGAGCTCACGGATTTGAATAGCACGTGTTGATACGAGTATAATTTATTTCTCTCACTAAGTTCCCCCTAATGGGATACAATATTGCCTTAGTCGTAGTAATGGAGCTTTTGAACCACTCAACTAGGTCCGGAGCTCACGGATTTGAATAGCACGTGTTGATACGAGTATAATTTATTTCTCTCACTAAGTTCCCCCTAATGGGATACAATATTGCCTTTGCCGTAGTAATCGAGCTTTTGAACCACTCAACTAGGTCCGGAGCTCACGGATTTGAATAGCACGTGTTGATACGAGTATAATTTATTTCTCTCACTAAGTTCCCCCTAATGGGATACAATATTGCCTTAGTCGTAGTAATGGAGCTTTTGAACCACTCAACTAGGTCCGGAGCTCACGGATTTGAATAGCACGTGTTGATACGAGTATAATTTATTTCTCTCACTAAGTTCCCCCTAATGGGATACAATATTGCCTTAGCCGTAGTAATCGAGCTTTTGAACCACTCGACTAGGTCCGGAGCTCACGGATTTGAATAGCAAGTGTTGATACGAGTACAATTTTCGCGCATGCACTTGGCGCATATGCGTAATGTTACCAGACGAACTCGTACCAGACTGGGACCGTTTATTTTTTGGAACCATCGGAATCGAACCTGAAACCTCCGGGTGGAAGTCGAGCGCTCTTACCGACCGGGCTACGGAGGTCGTCGTCCGCTGTTGGCTCGGTAAGACATACCATGTTTGGCTTGTTAACTCGACTTAACGTATAATATTTCCCCAGACTTCAGACATGGACTCGGCCTCCGTGTCGGTGGAGACGAGCGCGAGCGAGCGGGACAGCGACGCCTCGTGCGGCCCCCTGGCGCTGGCGCGCCCCCTCCAGCTGTCCCGACGCGGACGGCAGGGCAGCCTCTCCGAGTGCGGCTCCCGGGCCGACAGCACCGGCACGCTGACTAATGTGAGTTCCGGGGGGTAGTGAGTTCATTTACTTTTTCATTATCATTTATTATATGCATTTTAGAATAACACTTAATCTAATCATCAACGCTTCCTCAATCGCTTTGATCCACATTATCATTAATTTCAAAATGCCCTCAAGCGGTGCTTTATACGGTATATCCCTCTAAGTTGCGGGACGGCGCAACTCGTACGAATAAATTGTCACCGCGGACTGCGCAGATATTCTGCGTAGTATCATTCTGACGATCTCAATAAATATTAAAACGTTTCCCCTAATTCTCCGGAAGCCTTATGACACTGCACAAAGATAAATTGATGACTTCTAATATAATATAATATAATATTTGAAGACTAACATACTCGTATAATGTATGGTAGGTATATTCTTATTAGTACTTACGTATGTGTATACGTTAATAGTATAGTATAGTATAGTATAGTAAAGTATAGTATAGTATAGTATAGTATAGTATAGTATAGTATAGTATAGTATAGTATAGTATAGTATAGTATAGTATAGTATAGTATAGTATAGTATAGTATAGTATAGTATAGTATAGTATAGTATAGTATAGTATAGTATAGTATAGTATAGTATAGTATAGTATAGTATAGTATAGTATAGTATAGTATAGTATAGTATAGTATAGTATAGTATAGTATAGTATAGTATAGTATAGTATAGTATAGTATAGTATAGTATAGTATAGTATAGTATAGTATAGTATAGTATAGTATAGTATAGTATAGTATAGTATAGTATAGCATAGTATACGGTGGAATGAAACATTCTACTCATGACTAACACGAACACGGTCAAGTTATTTTTAAACGAAATTTAGTTTTTAGTTGAAGTCCTTCATCACTTCATTATTATGTGGAAATGATCCCCTTATCACCTGGAACTACTATATTGTGTATTTGTTATCTTTGACACACATTCATTATTGGTGTTATTCAAACTCCACGCGTATGCGCATCTGAGTAGAACAGAGCGAATCACAAATCCCGGGTTCACAGCACATAGCACACAGCACATAGCACACAGCACACAGCACACAACACACAGCACAGCCTGCCCAGCGTGTGACTGAGATGCTCTGCAGCGACTCTGCCAAATCAGTATTTTACTGCTCAGTGGCCGGAATAGTTCGATGGAGTGTTTTGCCTGAAACAAAATAAGCTACGAGGATCTCGAAAATTCAGAAGATATCTGCTCGCTGTTTGGTTTACAACAGCAATTCTCAACCGGTGGTACGCGCACCACCTGTGGTACATAAGATAGTAGGTGAAAGACTGGTACGGGAAAGAGTGCGGCAATGTCGCAGTACATGGAAGTAATAGAAATAAATGGATGCGTTATTTTGACATAACATATTCAAGAACTATTAAAGTTTTAGTGCCATTTTACACAGCTTATTAATGGGGAAAAGGATTTTCTTCAATGTTGTATTTGAAAAACAAATAAAGACCAAAATGAAGAGTGGAACCCGAATAAATGATACAGAGTCAGATATACTCGTACTCGTATGATAATATAAAGAAATTTATATCTGTCTCAATCAGGCCCGAATTTCCAATATTTTTTTATTTTTAACTTTTAATATTTCAGATATTTAATTTAGCAGTCAGTCATTTTTAACACGACACAAAAATGACGATATTTTAATGTGTCATCTCGACTCATTTTGTATTATATTTAAAAAAATGAAATAGTACGATCTTCACATTCCCACGCTTGCCGGTAAAGATTCCTTTTTTGTGTCCATATACATAATCGTAGCACTAACATTTTCGATGGTACGCGTTAATTAAAAGGTTAAGAACCGCTGGTTTAGATCACGATTGTTTGGTTTTAGTTGGTAATTGACAGAATTTATCAACGGCTTTCACTTCGTGGACCGAACGCGAATTGTTCCTCGTATTTATTGAATCGGTTATGTTTTTGTGTTCACGTTGAGTTTCGATTCGACCAATTCCGATTGCATTTTAATCTAACTAAGCTACGGAAATGATAACTACGTGTAAATATTGGCAGAAGGGTGAATCGGCATTTTGCCTCGACAATCTTCCATCAGTAATATTTTAGTTTTAAATCTTAATTGTACCGATTCATTTATCATATTTCCCACATTTCGTTACACTTAAACTGAGATACGTACACGTATGATACGAGTATACTCATAAGTACGAGTGGATCGTCTCATGACCCTCGCCTCGATGTTATATTATTGTACTTAAGTTCCACCAAAAGAATGATTAAAAGAACACGCTCGGGCGCTGCAATACTGCGCTCCTGTCATTTAATATTTTCAAGTCAAAAGTGATTTCTTAGATTTGTCGCTATTTGCGTATTCCTCGAGCTGTGCACTTACGACTAATATTCCATTATGTTACATTATGTTACATTATGTTACATTTATGTAATTACGAGTATAATATATGAGTAGTTCATTGTTTCAATGAATTCAATAACGTCAAGACGTTGTAATTGAATTCATTGAAAATAGTGTTTTTTCCGTAATTTGAATAAATTTATCGAGTTATTGGAACAATATTTAATAAATTGATATTATTTTTCTATTAATATTCGTTGCCCTGAGTAGTTTCCAATTGGATCGATATTTTATCATTTTTAAATGTCAAGTGGAACCAACACCAGGTGGTTTCGTTCATTATTCATGAAAAAAATCTCATTTCATTTTAAATGTCAAGTGGAACCAACACTAGGTGGTTTCGTTCATTATTCATGAAACAAATCTCATTTCAGTTTAAATGTCAAGTGGAACCAACACCAGATGGTTTCATTCATTATTCATGAAACAAATCTCATTTCAGTTTAAATGTCAAGTGGAACCAACACCAGATGGTTTCGTTCATTATTCATGAAACAAATCTCATTTCAGTTTAAATGTCAAGTGGAACCAACACCATGTGGTTTCGTTCATTATTCATGAAACAAATCTCATTTCAGTTTAAATGTCAAGTGGAACCAACACCAGGTGGTTTCGTTCATTATTCACGAAACAAATCTCATTTCAGTTTAAATGTCTAGTGGAACCAACACCAGGTGGTTTCGTTCATTATTCATGAAACAAATCTCATTTCAGTTTAAATGTCAAGTGGAACCAACACCAGGTGGTTTCGTTCATTATTCATGAAACAAATCTCATTTCACTTAACATTTTATCTTCCTCAAAGTGTTCCTCAAGTATCATACGAGTATGTGGATGGTACGTGGTACGAGTATGCGACGTGTGTGCAGCTTTATTAATGATTACGTATGAACATTACACACATACACAAACACTACACTACACATAAAGCGGAATATATAATATTACTATCACATACACGTATCGGAAGATAAATAAGGGTTTTTATCTTTTAGTTCGTCTGCTCTTGGTCAAATTTGTGCGGTTTTCTTATGAAATATGTACGAGTATTTGTTAATATATGTTGATACGAGGAAGCTCCTAATCTCCCAATCTCCTAACCAAATAGCTGCAGCCACCACCTTCTTATCCTTACACTCACTTTTATTTACTATGTACTATTTAAAATCTGTTAAATCACCCTTGAGGGGAGAGTCTGCTCTCTAAATGTTTGGTGTTTATTATTATTATTATAAAATAAATACTACAAAGGGGTGAAATACTGTTCTAGGGGTGCTATTCGCCAGCGCTGAGTGCCACTAGTTGCGCCAGGGCCAGGATCAGGGCCACGGGCGGCAAGGAGAGGAAGGAGAGGCGGAACTTGCGGCTGAAGGCGCCTCTCTCGGACCTCAGCCTGGCCGCCCCCGACCTCGAGATAGACTACTACGACTACAACGTGACCAACGCCGGGGCCGTTCCCGGATCCTATCTGGGCATGGATCCGGCCTTTTTAGTTTGGATCCCGCCGCTGGACGAGGACGACGAGAAACACAATCACCTCTACGGGGATATTCTGCCGAAGAGTAACGCGGACCCCGGCAGTAACACGGAGTCTCCGGAAGACTGCGCAGACCAGCCGCGACTGCATAAGGTGAGGCTCACGCTCGAGTCAGAAGAGCACACGCCTCAGTCTTCTCCGAAAATTGACAGAAAAGCATTGCTAGCCAAAACGAATATAGTGCACCCTTTGAATTTCAGTATTTCCGATTTGGCTCCGGCCAAGTCGGAGACGTCGATCGATTCTAAAAAGATTCTTTATCAAAGACGCGAGTCGCAAAAACGAGTGTCCATCCCGCTGAAGGAGTTCTCGTTCGACAACAAGTTCCACGAGTCTAAGGACAGAGGACAGAGTGAACCCGATGAAAAGGAAACATCTTGCGAAAAATCGCCGACTGAGATTTTCGATAATATCGCGGATATACAGTTTGCAGATGACGATTCCGATAGTTCTAATAGTTTGAAAAATTCTAACGAGAGTGATAACACGGGGAGAGGACAAAACTGTCTGAGGACTTGATAAAATGTTCACTGTGTCATGTAACATATGAACCAATTTTATTTTATCGATTCGTTATAAATGTTATTTGTCTGGAAACTTTTTACAAACAATATGTTATGTTATGTTATTTTACGAGTATGTTACGTTATACATCACATTATTATTAAAACCCTTTGACCGAATATCTCACATTCAAGTGTTGACCAAGATATAATACTCGTATAATAATGGCTGCAAGATATAATAATTACTGAAACTTAAAGAAAACTGTTTTTCAATTAAGAAAGTGCTCGTTCTATGTTATCATTAGAAACTTTTTTCAAAAGTCGCAATTCTGTATTTTTAGAGTGGTTTTAAAAATATCATATCAACAATGTTGAAAGGGAGCAGTGCAGTGTTTCTAGTCAAATAAGTATTTTTAATTAAAATTAGCATTAGTTGATTATTCGTCAACAATTCAAGCTAGTACAGAGTGCAACAAAAATCCCTTTAAAATTAACTTTTGATATAACTTATGTAAGGAATGTAATAAATAAAAAACTTAAGTTGGAAATAAGACTTTATTATTTGACATATTTCACGTTATGTGCTAAATAATATATAATGCATTTATTTTATTTATTTGTTTCATTAACGATACAGCAGTGTATTAATATACAAATGAACATGTGACAGGTTATACAAGTACTTAAAATTATTGATAAATAATACAAAACTTTATCTTATACAAAAAGCAGTAGTAATAATTAATAACAGTCATTGTTTTAAAATTATTTAATAATTATATGTATATTTAAGTTCAATATATGTTATGTATGTATACCACAAAATATTACCAAACTTCACCAAGCAGACTTACGTAATTGTCCAAGACTTATTTTATAGAGGTAAAGAACTCAGATTTGTCTTTAGTGGAATAATGCATACATATAACAAATTTTGGATTTTTTGAGAATTTTGTGGGAATTTTATGGATAGATATTGAGATATAGAAAAAACACATGACCTCATTAGTAGAACGAGATGCAAGTTGCTTTGCAGAATTAAAACCTTCCTACATGTTGATGCAGGGTTACTCAACTCCAGAGGCAAAGTATTGCCCTTAATGTTTTGTTTATATTATGTTATTTATATTAATAAAGGAGAGCACAAAGTTAGTAGCTATTTCTAAATATTGATGTGATATTCTGGCGAATACTATATATACTTATATTAAAAATGTCTAAATTGTTGCAAAACTCGTTTCCAAGTCTTTGCATACGAATTATAGAGGAGTTGATTTTATAATTAGTATAGCAATTTTCGGTATAAAAGGGATTGAGCTGTCTTGTGGATCTAGTGGGAATACGAAATGAAATGCTTGCGAGTAAGTGAGGTGCATCAATCACTGAGTGAATATTGTAAATATGAGTCATTATATTGTACGTAGGAGTACGTCATTATATTGCACGTAGGAGTACGTCATTATATTGTACGTACAGTACGTCATTATATTGCACGTAGGAGTGCATCATTATATTGTACGTACGAGTACGTCATTATATTGTACGTAGGAGTACGTCATTATATTGTACGTAGAAGTACGTCATTATATTGTACGTAGAAGTACGTCATTATACTGTACGTAGGAGTACGTCATTATATTGCACGTAGGAGTACGTCATTATATTGTACGTACAGTACGTCATTATATTGCACGTAGGAGTGCATCATTATATTGTACGTACGAGTACGTCATTATATTGCACGTAGGAGTACGTCATTATATTGTACGTAGAAGTACGTCATTATATTGTACGTAGAAGTACGTCATTATACTGTACGTAGGAGTACGTCATTATATTGGACGTAGGAGTACGTCATTATATTGTACGTACAGTACGTCATTATATTGCACGTAGGAGTGCATCATTATATTGTACGTACGAGTACGTCATTATATTGTACGTAGGAGTACGTCATTATATTGTACGTAGAAGTACGTCATTATACTGTACGTAGGAGTACGTCATTATATTGCACGTAGGAGTACGCTATTTTGATGGAGATTACCATTACCTTTCTTTTTGTCTTTCCTGTAATATTAAGGCGATTTCTGATCAAATATTCGCTTTCAACGACTGTAAATTTCCTCGATAAAAATCTACAGGAAGAAGTCTAGTGAACGAGGTGGTCATCTTTCTCGCCGTTTTTTTATGTCAATTGAACTGTGCGAGCTGTCGGGTTGGTCATCCTGTTGAAACCACACGTTGTTGGCGCCTTTTTCTATGTGCTGTGGTATTAAAAAAATGTTAAACATTGCCCTGGTGCAATCGTTCTTCGTTGACTGCTGAAGTTTCCCCATCATACTCGCAAGCGTAAGTACTCGTATGTTAAGGTTCGCCGAGATCTCTGCGACCGCAATACCACACCAAACAGATACTTGAGCTGACTGCACGGGTAGACCTGAAGGTGCTTTAATCAAGCTGTTGCGGATTTCCTCTCCTCCGAAAGTTACAGATTTATCGATGGTCTATTGACAATGCCATGCCATTGAAATTAAATCACGCTTCATTACTCATTATTTAATTTAGACCGAAATTTTCGATGTTTTTCATTTTGTTTAAAACAGCCCGACTGTAATCCATATTGCATATACTCGTACAATGTAATACACTCCATATTGCATATATATTTTAGATCTTTATTATTACTCGTAATTATCTTACTCGCGCTATATTTTAGATCTTTATCATTGATTATCTTACTCGCGCTATATTTTAGATCTTTATCATTGATTATCTTACTCGCGCTATATTTTCGATCTTTATATATAACTTACTCGCGCTATATTTCCGATCGATCGACTCACTCGAGGTCTTCCTGCACGGATACTACTATACGAGTATCGGACTTGTTCATTAGTGCATGAGCCGTTGGTGCTGATACTCGTTGTTAGGGCAGTGCCGACGTCATAAGATCTTCTAATTATTGTAAGCGTATTGACAATATATGATATGGATTATTTTGCAGAAAAAAGATGACGATTTCGGTGCAAACTGCGATTTAAATTCCCAACAATATGTCTGAAAATTAAAAACAAAATGTGAAAATTTTAAATGAATTTTTTTTTTTTTTTAAATAATGAAGGGACTTTTGCCGCACTCTGTAGAGGCAGACATGGTAAATACGGTGAATATGGTGAATATGGTGAATATGGTGAATATGGTGAATATGGTAAATATGGTGAATATGGTGAATATGGTAAATATGGTGAAAATTTCACGCTTCATTTTTTGAAAGTTTGACTTAATTTATTGAGTAAAATAATTGTTTTTCGTTACTACGAGTATTTTGAGATCGACATTGAAAGTGGATGAAGTAAAAAAAAATCTCTAAAAATATACAGAAATTAGCAAAAACCTTTCCATTGTTTCTATTTGTTCCTTTAACTTAAAAAAGAATAGTTTTATATTTTATAAATGTTGTTTTTTTAATTGTATTTAATGGCATATGTGATAAACTGGTTGACTCAAACAGGAAATCCAAATACCCGTAAGTAGGCCAGCAGGGCAGCAGGCCGGCAGGCCAGCAGGGCAGCAGGCCGGCAGGCCAGCAGGCCGGCAGGCCAGCAGGGCAGCAGGGCAGCAGGCCAGCGGGCCAGCAGCTACACTAAGTATCGCCATTTTAGCATGTTTATCTCATTAAACTATCGCTTTGTTATCTTATCTCACTTGTACGAGTACGAATGCGAGTACGAGTACGAGTATGGTATATCTTTACTTATGTTATCTTGGGAAAGAAATAATAAATAAATAAAATAAATTAAGGTCCACCCAGTGAGAGTTATTCGGAATTAAAATGCACATCAAATTCTATGTTCTGTATTTTATTTCTTTGTATAAATAAATATGTTAACTCACTCTCTCTCTCTTTCTGATGTCATGTTTGCTCACTTTCTATTATTATTTATACAGAAATCTTAGTTAATAAAATAAATAAAAAAAAAATGCAAAAACGTGTTGAAAAATAGTTTTAAGAAAACCTTTCCCCGACTATTTCTGTTGTAACGTAGAATACATTTAGAAGAAATAATTTTCTAAAATGACAATTTATATGGTGAGAGAATGAAAATGTGTAGATTTTGATATTATCAAGAAGTACGAGTATGTTATGTTATGTTACGAGTATATAATATGTACAATACAATACAATACAAGTTTATCAGTATTTAGGAATTTAATACTTGTACATTGGAAATAATTGTAAAATATAATGAATTATAATATTGAAAAGGAGATACGAGTCCTAACTGTAATATATTATAATATATGTAATGTATTATATATTGAATTGTAATTCTTACTAATCTAATCTACTTAAGATTCAAAACATTTGTATAATCATTCAATCAAATAAATATGATAATATTATATTGTATAAGAATTTGCTGTATTCATGCACGTACCTACGAGTATATAATACGAGTATATCTATCATACTCGTGATACACAATAATAACATAATACACGTGTGCACGAGTACTTCTTACCAAATGGAATTAAGACACCATCTCATTAGATATTCGCACGTGTACACATACACGTGTGGGGCATGTCGACCGTTGTTAGACAAATTGGTCAAGCCAATTGGTCACTCGAATAATTTTTTTTTAATGTTAAAATATATTATATATTTTTGCTGATAATATTATGAAATAGGTCTGTGATTTTTTTGTAATTTTATTAACATTCCTTGTATGAGACATTTAAAGCTTACTAAAATAATAAAAAGACTAAGAATTCGTCAAGTGCAATTTCATACAATCCAAGAGCAATTCGCCAAGTGCAATTTCATACAATCCAAGAGCAATTCGCCAAGTGCAATTTCATACAATCCAAGAGCGATTCGTCAAGTGCAATTTCATACAGTCCAAGAGAAATTATTGTACAAATTCAAAACTGTATGCAAACGTACCTCGATAAAGAAATGGAGTGACTCTTTTATCTTTTGTCGAGTTCCTTGTTGAGTCGAAATATTTTTCACCAAATTAAGTAGATATTCGCTACAGTACTGCAGTTACTGTAGAGTAACATTCTACCACCGAACCTCTGAAAGTCGAGGCGAATTGTGGCAAATCTATTTTCTGGACCTAACATACGCTCACTGGACGCTTCGTCTCTCGACCGATATTTCTTCGTGGAACTCAGCCTGAACAGAAAATAGACGAATACAAAAATTTTGATCATTTCTTGAAAACCTCAAACAAATGTTGTTTTAAATGTGGTATGTCCGTTCTGTGTTTTTATTCTGGTAAATAGGATAAACCACATTTTGTTAAAACGTCATTCAGGACCGGTCACTCTAAACTCTGATGAAATGTGCCGAGAAGGCGGGGAAGGCGGAGGAGGCAAAGTAGAAGGTTCCATTTAATGTTTTCGTCAAGTGTTATTGTTAGTTGTAGAAATATTGTCTTCACTTTTTGATACATTTTTTTTATTCGGCATCCCGAAGTGCGAAACAAACCACAAATATTGAGACACGCTAAATACTAGGAAGTTTACTGCGAGTGCAACGCAACGCAATGCCATACAAGATGCACGCTGACATCTCCCGCGGGGAGGATAGGTACTGCTGTAGCCAGGATAATAATATTCTTCAGGGAACCGGGGCAAGGCGAAGGCCCGCTCGACCATGTACGAGTACTATGTTAGTGATCGGATTGTCTTTTGCGTTACTTCTATTCAAAGGTTGTTTTAACATGTGATTAAGTTGTGAGATTCTAGTTTAAGTGGTTTTATATTATATTTGTGTATGCCATTTGATATTTATACGAGTATATACAAGTGTATTTAATATTATTGATTAAGAAAATATGATTTAAAATGGCTGACCTCGACCTGAGGTTTATTATTCCAGGCATAGTTTATGTTTGTGTTCATTTTCTGATATTCACCGCAGTAAACTGTATTTATTTATTTAACTTTTTTTTCGATGTTAAATAAATTGAAACAAACCTATTTAAACAGTAATAAATATTGTTCAAAACATGTTTTTAGTTTATACGAAAGCTTTGATGACACATTTTCGCCCAAGTTTTAGCTAAAATTGATGAAACCCAATGGTAATGGTGTTGGCGGTTGGGTTGGGTCGGATCGGATCGGCTCGGGTTGGGTTGGGTTGGGCTGGGTCGGGTCGGGTCGGGTCGGATTGGGTTGGGCTGGGTCGGGTCGGGTCGGGTTGGACTATTCATGTTTTGTTTTATACTCATTTTGCTTTTTATATCTAGTGAAGTTAAAGGAATATAAAAATAAATATTGTTTTTGGGTTTGGAAAAAAATATGACACTTTTGTTGCATTCATTCGAACTAAAATAAAAAGGATACGTTTGTAATTTGACACTGAGCGCGAGTCGCGAGTCGATACAGAAATAGAACGTTTCCAATGTCGGAAGAGAAAAGGAAGAAGTTATAATACAGTGCACGATAGTGGAGGGGGAGTACGAGTATGAGGCTGTAGACCTTCCGCTTCGAAGCTATTGGGAGATCACTTTTGAAGATGTTGTTCATACGTCCAAATGAGCTCCACGCTTGTTTTGTCCTTCGTGCTATTTGCTCCGATATGCCAACTTCAAAGGAAATTATTTGGCCCAAATACACATATTCGAGTATTACTACTTTGTATTGGACAATTATTATTACAATATAGTATTACTACTTTGCTACTCGAAAACTAATGTTTTCGAGTAGCAAAGTTGTTCATCATATATTTGGTTTTTGATATATTCATTTTTAAACCAATTTCTTTACTGACTTCTGCCAATTCTCGCAGCTGGTACTGAAGATCATTCGAGTTTTGTGAGAATATAACAATATAATCCGCAAATCTCAAATGACATCCCATTCCAGTTTACTAAAGACGTATTCAAAACTAGCTGTGAATAATTTTGGGGAAACAGTATCTCCTTGATGAACTCCCTAACGAATTTGGAAGGTTTTTGAGGATTTGTGCACATGTATTTTAGCTGTTGCATCCTTAAAGATGTTATTGAACAACTGAATGTATGCTCCATCAATGCCTCACGTCTCAAGAGCTTCTGGTATGGCAACTTTCTCGACTGAGTCAAACACCTTTCCGTACTCCACAAAGTCAAGGTTATGTATGCTCCATCAATGCCTCACGTCTCAAGAGCTTCTGGTATGGCAACTTTCTCGACTGAGTCAAACACCTTTCCGTACTCCACAAAGTCAAGGTTATGTATGCTCCATCAATGCCTCACGTCTCAAGAGCTTCTGGTATGGCAACTTTCTCGACTGAGTCAAACACCTTTCCGTACTCCACAAAGTCAAGGTTATGTATGCTCCATCAATGCCTCACGTCTCAAGAGCTTCTGGTATGGCAACTTTCTCGACTGAGTCAAACACCTTTCCGTACTCCACAAAGTCAAGGTTATGTATGCTCCATCAATGCCTCACGTCTCAAGAGCTTCTGGTATGGCAACTTTCTCGACTGAGTCAAACACCTTTCCGTACTCCACAAAGTCAAGGTTATGTATGCTCCATCAATGCCTCACGTCTCAAGAGCTTCTGGTATGGCAACTTTCTCGACTGAGTCAAACACCTTTCCGTACTCCACAAAGTCAAGGTTATGTATGCTCCATCAATGCCTCACGTTTTAAGAGCTTCTGGTATGGCAACCTTCTCGACTGAGTCAAACACCTTTCCGTACTCCACAAAGTCAAGGTTATGTATGCTCCATCAATGCCTCACGTCTTAAGAGCTTCTGGTATGGCAACCTTCTCGACTAAGTCAAACACCTTTCCGTACTCCACAAAGTCAAGGTTATGTATGCTCCATCAATGCCTCACGTCTCAAGAGCTTCTGGTATGGCAACTTTCTCGACTGAGTCAAACACCTTTCCGTACTCCACAAAGTCAAGGTTGTGGAGGAACTTATATTATATACATACAATAAATTACACAATAAAATAAATCAAACAAAAATGTTTTGTGAAATGGATCCTTTTAGCACTAATATTATATGTTTTTTTTTGTGCAAATGTTAATTAATTTAATACACCTTTCATATCATGTTTGGGGGTTCGTTAATTAATTTAATACACCTTTCATACGCATATTACTCGTACATGACCGTAGGAGTCGTATGGGTATACTCGTATGTTATGTTAGAAGAGGCGAAGGAAATAGGAAATGGGAAAGTCGGACGATCTGTTCTCTGCGTGATCCGACAGGGACATCACGTAATGGTATGTATGATATGTTTGTATGTCTGTAAAAGGTGATATTTTGTATATTGGACATTGAATGAGATATTAAATAAATGTACTATGACGTTGCGTTGCGTTGCGTTACGAAGTATTTTATAATAACAAAAAAAAAACGATCGTATTTTTTTAAATGCAGCGATATTTTTATGCATAAATTCGATATAATCCTGGCGAACAGTTTACTTGACTTATATATGTATGTTATGTATAAGTCATTATTATTCTGTTTAAACAAAAATTGCGATTTTCTCAGTATTGACGAGGAATGTGGATTTAAGTTTGAGGTCTAGAGGAGAGAGCTCTTCCTCTCTCTCTCTCTCTCTCTCTCTCTCTCTCTCTCTCTCTCTCTCTCTCTCTCTCTCTCTGTCCCGAGGGGGCACATTATGTTATGTTATATCACATTATATGGTAATAACTAATAATAAATAATCTAAATATATTATAAAAGAAGTATTAGAAAACACGTCAAATATCTCAAAAGACTTAGCAGGAGATTTATCACGTCTTTTTAATTTGACAATAACATGTACAAGCAACACGACGGCTTAGCCATGGGTATTCCTACGAGCCCTTCCCTCGGGTTGCAGACGTATTCCAAACAATTTAGAAGATAAAATATTTAATAGCCAATCTCCATTGTTAAAACATGTTTTGTTATACAGAAGATATGTAGACGACATTATTTGTTTATGGTCAGGTACAGAAAGTCAGTTAAAAATGTTCTTGAATCACCTTAACTCGTTTCACGAAAAAAATAAACTTACTTTAGAAATAGGCCATAATGGATGCTTCAACTTTTTAGACCTATCTCTCAAAATTATTGATGGAAAAATTGATTTTAACATTTATAGAAAAGAAACTTATACAGACATCATAATTCATAATTCATCAAACCATCCCTTTGCCTCTTTTAATTCAATGATAAATAGACTATTAACTACTCCGGTGTCCATAAACAACTTTAAAAAATAATTAAACGTTATTAAATCAATACCTTCTAACAATGGATACTCCCCAAATATAATAAACAAAATTGTATCGAAAAAATAGAAAAAAATGTTTGTAAACAAATATTTGTATCCACAAATTAATCAAACACAACAGAAACAATGGCGCCGAATATTAATAACGATTTAGCACAAACGGTGTCCAAAATAATATCTAAAAATAACCAACCAGCTTTTTATATCCAATAAATTATAAAATAAAATTATGAACAATACTCGTAGATATACGGAAAGTAAACTTACTCAATCCGGAGTTTACAAATTACAATGTAATGATTGTTCATATTTTTAAATTGGCGAGACGAAAAGAAATTTTGAAAAACGAGTTAAGGAACATTTATATTAAGATGCCTGAACAACAATAATGTTTCAGAGTTCGCTAACCATCTGATTGAAAACAACCATTCGTTCGATATTAATCGTGGTTTGAGGATTCTACATATAAACCGAAGGGGATTGCATCTTGACAATTTGGAAATTCTCGAGATTAAAAAATCTATAAAATTAAGTCTAAATATCATCAATAATCAAACCAATTTTCTTAATAGCCCTCTGCTTAATATGCTTCCTATTTACAAACCCCCTCCTGTCTTAAAGATTCAAATTCACTTTCACATATTTTTTCCACGCCCCATTCACCAATGTATCATATCTCTCCCCACTTCACTCCCCTACCTCATCTCTCTTATATTATATTATTAACACTTGTACAGAATAAATCATATTTTAACAACTTAGTTTATCTTCACCTGACGAAGAAGACGGTGGTCTTCGAAACTAGTTGTGAACCTAAATTAAACCAGCGGTGAACACAAAAATATAAAATAAGTTTATTATTTTACTTAATTTTTCCTTTTATGTTCATAATTTCTGTTTATTTAGATATATTTGTATTATTTTCAGTATCTTCAACGTGGAGAAATCAAAGAGATACTAAAATGATGGATTTCTTCTGAGGAAGAAGACAGTGACAATGAAGATGACTCAATTGGTGTGAATAATGAATAATGAAGATTTCAATCCGCCAGTTATTGATTCTATACTAGACGATTTAGAAGGATTGCCACATCAGGATTTAATTGACATATTAGAAAATGAATCACAATATTTTGGAACACCCCGCTGCACCTGCACCTGCACCTCGATGAATGTATCATTTCAGGAAAATGCTCCTCATTCTGGGGCTCAATCAATAGATGAGAGCATGACACAATTCAAAGGACGGGACAGCAAGATACAATATACGAGTATGCCTCAAAAATTTTAGATTTAAAGTTTAAAGCTCGGTGTCAATGCGACGATTTGTATCAGTGTGAAATATACCACACACTGGTAAAGAAAAAGAGTCGGATGATGAAGGGCTGGGGTACAGAATTATGATGAAGTTAGCAAAGCAAGTACCAAAGGGCACACTGTGCTAGTTTTCGACTATTTCTTCACACCTCTTCCTCTAATGGAAAAATTATATATATTATGAACGGTATCTTTGCTCTGGGGACCGTAAGAATACAGAAAAAGGGATAACCTGAAGAGTTACGACCAAAAAAAGTACTTCAGATGAACGTAAAAAAACAAAGAAAATAAATTATCAGCAGGAAAGTTCACATATCGTTTCTGCAATCCAGCTTTATAAAATGGAAAGACACCAAAGACGTTTTTGTACTTTCTGCAGCGGTAAATCAAAAAAATATTCTTTCCATAATTAGACGGCAAAAGGATGGTCACAAAATATTAATATATAATCACTTACACTAAAAATATGGGTGGAGTGAAGATAAACTCCTATATAGTAACATACTCGTATATGACACAATCAGGAAAATTAAGGCAGACGGAACATCCACAGGGATTTCCGATTTAGATTGGCACGCAGTTTGAAGGCCGATTATCAGGGTCCAAAAAAGCAAGGAGTTACTATTTACAAAAACAAAAAAGGCGGTGAATTTGGTGTTCCAGACGAGATCAGATTGGGAAGAAAAGGAGACCAATGGTCCAGTAGCTCTACATTTAAATGTTGTAGATATTGCAGCGCCAGAAAAGAGGAGAATCAGACAAAATACTCGTATGCCGTGTGCCACTTTGCATTACATTACACCTTGTATGGAAAATACTCGTATGCCGTGTGCCACTTTGCATTACATTACACCTTTTATGGAAAATACTCGTATGCCGTGTGCCACTTTGCATTACATTACACCTTGTATGGAAACTTCCACCAGACATACTCCTATTATTTTGGAAACTTATTGTTTCATCTAATTTACTTTAAGTATTTTAACGTTTTATAAATAAATTATGGTAAAAATGGACTGTCCTTTTAATTTTAAAAAAGTTTGATAATTTTCCTCTAAATGTGGAGTAATTTTACCGGGCAATGGGGGTGGGGGTATATTTCCCACATTTCTTTTAAGATTTCCACCAAGTTAAATTTTATTTCAAAAAATAAATTTAAATTAATGCACCATAAGTGGATAGATTCCACCAATATATTTTTTCCACATGTACCTACTATGTGTCTGGGGCCTGATTAAGGGTTCAATATTTTTATTACAAGTACTACCGGTTTTATAGCCGTAGACAATATTTAGCTCATCGATGTTTGAATGAGACAAGCGGGCCTTTTTATCTTGGTAATTGTGCTAGTATGAGACCAGCGGGCCTTTTTATCTTGGTAATGGTGCTAATATACCATACTTACGTGAAGACGCACTCTCCGTTTCATTTCACTTTCAAATAATCACGAGACTCGCTTCACACCCTGAACTTCAAATGATTCATTTTAGGATTCCGAGGATTAAACTGAAAGCATCATCAGCAGCATCAGCAGCCTCAGCAGCCTCAGCATCATCATCATCAGCAGCATCATCAAGAACGCAACAACCCAGGGCGTGTGGACACCGCCCCTGAATGTCAATATACTCGTATTTCCAGTGCGCCCACTCCACGATCATTTGCTTCAGGATGTTTCAATCTGCACCTGTGTTACTTCATTCAGCCGGTGCAGCATCAGCACCAGTCTTCCGACTTCCTCTCCTCCTGTATTGTGTTCTTGTTGAGTCAGAGGTGTGTTATTCCTGATATGTAGCGTATATTCACAATTAACGTAGTTAATGCTGTATACAGTCAGTCTGTAATGCACATACGAGTAGCTCAGCTGAGAAGCTCAGCCGATAATTATGTTTTATGAACTGCACCACAATTATCATCTTCTTCCGGTACTCTTATCATCGAACAATCAAATCATTTCAAATATACGAACCGCACCTCGGCCACATCTTATACGAGCCTGCCACTCTTCAAGAGCCTGCCATCAAATATTAAATGATGCACGTGGCCGAGGTGCGGTCATCGAACGATCGGTTCATTTCAAGTGTACTCGTATCAAAAGTGTGCCGAGGTATACTCGTACTGGATATGATAGAAATACTCGTAGGTAACATAATGTACACCAGTTGCAGTTCAACAAATTAAAAAACATTAAATTATCATTTGAAGCGTAAAATATGAAACGACATATATTAATACGAGTACGAGTACATTGGTATTTGACGGACTGAGTAAGAGTACGAGTAACATACTCGTAACAGTTGTTCTCCCGGCGCGGTGCGGCGGGGACGTACGAGTATGACGGGCAGAGTAATATCAGGCACCCTTTACACGGTCTATCTGGATCGCAATCCGCGATCAAAATCAACGATCACGGATTGACGGATCGCGCGACTGCATCAGACGATCAATCCGATTTCCTTCAGTCCACACGCCGCAGCCGCAGCCGCTGCGTTAACATCTTTCTCAACTCAAAATGGACGTAAATGAAGTAAAAGCTGTTGTTAGCCCTAGTTATGGGCCTAACTTTGAAAAAGCGAGTTCGAAGAAAACATTGGGTTAAACAGTGGCTACGAAATAAATAATTGTATACCCATTTAAATCTACTCAAAGAAATACGAATAACTGCCGATAAAAAGAAGACTATAAAAATGACTTCAGGATGAGTGGAAATTTTTTTGATGAGTTGTTAGAAATGGTAACCCCACCCCTTACATATCTAAACAAGATACTTGTATGAGAAAAAGTATAACACCTAAAGAAAAATTAGCAGTAACATTGCGTTATCTTGCTACAGGCAGATATATTGGAGACTGGAGACCTTAAATTTTCTGCTATCGTGTCTCCTGCTCCTATCAGTGAAGCAATTAGGGATACGTGTTGAGCTGTTATTAATGTGCTCAAGGATTATATAAAAGTAAGTAAAAAACTGTTCTATTTAACTTAGGTTTATTTCTAATTTTAATGAGTAGGTGACAATTTAAAAAAAATAAACAAATTATATACTAGTAGTGGCTTTAAGGCTATAATTTAATTAGTATCCGATTTAAATTGTGAAAACAACGAGTCTACGGTATAACATCCTTCAGTATCTTGGGATGGCGATAGAATGTGCAAATAATATATTTTCTCTGATGGTTCTGGACCTTCGTGAGAGGTCGGCATGGTAGTGGTGTCTGTATGAGACATTGTTGTTATTATTATTTGTGATGCAGGTCCTGTTTGGTAAGTAGCGTGTGGAGGAATCGCTGGAGTAGACTTAATATTCAAAGGCGTGGATGTAGGAGTAGAAATGAAGTGAGAATGTGTGAGCGATGGGGGAGGAAGTACTGAAGAGGAATACAAAGTGGAGAGTGCAGGTGAAAGAGTATCTGAAGAATAGTGTATATGCGAGGGAGCAGGGGGTGTTAGGTCTGAGTGACGTGAATGCATAGGAGACGACGACGAGTAGGATGAATGTAGTGACATTGTTATATTTGTACTGGGTTCGTTAATCTTCACAGAAAATCTGTGAAGATTTCCCAATTCTGCCTCAAATAGAATATCGTTTATCGCCTTTTCTGCAAATAATCTTTGCTTAGGATGCAATTTTTCTATCTTTTCCGCCCAAACAAATCCCAGTGAATTACTCGTAGTTTCTTTTATGGGTTGTTGCAATTGCGAGGTTTTCTGCAAAAGAAATAAGCACGCTCGTTCCATTAACTCGTTTTGTTTAGCTAATACTGTCCTTGGCTTTTTAATGCTTGAATCTTTAGACGGAGGTTGAATTTCATCGACTGAAGAAAAGGAGGGTCCCGCCGTCGGATCGACTGGTCCTGTCGCATTTTCTGGACTACTTTCGTAATGGCTCAAATCAAGTTCTGCAGAGTGTGGATCCTGAAATTAAGATCATATTTTGTATTTATTTGATGACAAGTGTATATTACATTTGTTTTTTTTTGTTTCAGATGCCAACGTGTGCCGAAGAATGGAAAAAAATGCGGATGAATTTGGAGAAATATACCAATTTTGGAATTGCTGTGGCGCCATAGATGGCAAACATGGTGGCATAAAGAAACCTGCTGAATCAGGATCTATGTTTTATAAATTCAAAGGTTTCTATAGCATAGTGCTTATGGCACTAGTAAATGCAAAAAAAAGAGTTCATAATGATTGATGTAGGAACCAACGGTCGGGTTTCCGATGGGGAAGTATTATTCTACACAAAATTCTGGGAACCATATCAACTAAACAGTCTTAATTTCCCACAAACTTCGGCACTACCAACAGAGCAAATACAGAGCAAGTATTTCTATAGAAATACGTCTTTATATCTGACGAAGCGTTTGCGTTGGACCACAATTTAATGAAGCCCTTCGCTCAAATTTCATTGAATGAAAATCGCCAAGTCTTTAACTACCGTCTCTCACGTGCGCGTTCAGTAGTGGAATGTGCTTTTGGTATACTTCATTCAAATTTTGGTGTTTTACAAAAAGATATAGCTTTTGAGCCCAACTAAGCATCACTCATAGTAGCGACCTGTTGCTGTTGCTACTTGCACAATTATTTGGTGTTTTACAAAAAGATATAGCTTTTGAGCCCAACTAAGCATCACTCATAGTAGCGACCTGTTGCTGTTGCTACTTGCACAATTATTTGGTGTTTTACAAAAAGATATAGCTTTTGAGCCCAACTAAGCATCACTCATAGTAGCGACCTGTTGCTGTTGCTACTTGCACAATTATTTGGTGTTTTACAAAAAGATATAGCTTTTGAGCCCAACTAAGCATCACTCATAGTAGCGACCTGTTGCTGTTGCTACTTGCACAATTATTTGGTGTTTTACAAAAAGATATAGCTTTTGAGCCCAACTAAGCATCACTCATAGTAGCGACCTGTTGCTGTTGCTACTTGCACAATTATTTGGTGTTTTACAAAAAGATATAGCTTTTGAGCCCAACTAAGCATCACTCATAGTAGCGACCTGTTGCTGTTGCTACTTGCACAATTATTTGGTGTTTTACAAAAAGATATAGCTTTTGAGCCCAACTAAGCATCACTCATAGTAGCGACCTGTTGCTGTTGCTACTTGCACAATTATTTGGTGTTTTACAAAAAGATATAGCTTTTGAGCCCAACTAAGCATCACTCATAGTAGCGACCTGTTGCTGTTGCTACTTGCACAATTATTTGGTGTTTTACAAAAAGATATAGCTTTTGAGCCCAACTAAGCATCACTCATAGTAGCGACCTGTTGCTGTTGCTACTTGCACAATTATTTGGTGTTTTACAAAAAGATATAGCTTTTGAGCCCAACTAAGCATCACTCATAGTAGCGACCTGTTGCTGTTGCTACTTGCACAATTATTTGGTGTTTTACAAAAAGATATAGCTTTTGAGCCCAACTAAGCATCACTCATAGTAGCGACCTGTTGCTGTTGCTACTTGCACAATTATTTGGTGTTTTACAAAAAGATATAGCTTTTGAGCCCAACTAAGCATCACTCATAGTAGCGACCTGTTGCTGTTGCTACTTGCACAATTATTTGGTGTTTTACAAAAAGATATAGCTTTTGAGCCCAACTAAGCATCACTCATAGTAGCGACCTGTTGCTGTTGCTACTTGCACAATTATTTGGTGTTTTACAAAAAGATATAGCTTTTGAGCCCAACTAAGCATCACTCATAGTAGCGACCTGTTGCTGTTGCTACTTGCACAATTATTTGGTGTTTTACAAAAAGATATAGCTTTTGAGCCCAACTAAGCATCACTCATAGTAGCGACCTGTTGCTGTTGCTACTTGCACAATTATTTGGTGTTTTACAAAAAGATATAGCTTTTGAGCCCAACTAAGCATCACTCATAGTAGCGACCTGTTGCTGTTGCTACTTGCACAATTATTTGGTGTTTTACAAAAAGATATAGCTTTTGAGCCCAACTAAGCATCACTCATAGTAGCGACCTGTTGCTGTTGCTACTTGCACAATTATTTGATGAGAAATGCTACAAACACTCATTTATCTTTAAATGAAGGTGACAAAGAAGAAATCAATATAAATAGATTACAGGACTTGCAAAGTACACAAAATCGAAACCCAACATGTGATTCGAAAATTATAAGAGAAAACTTTTGTAATTATTTTTGTTATGAAGGTTGAATATAAAAATATTTGTATGCATTAAATATAATGTAGGTACAGTCAGCAATACGCTTAGCTATTATAGTACTACACACTTATATCACGTGCAAACAACTGTAGTTACCGTTTATTTCTCAACTTAAAACCATCCGGTGATTTCACAATTAGGTACAGTCAACCGCAGCTAAAATTATATCACAATTTGTCAAATTTTTAATAACTGATTCTGACCTTATTCACCATGCATAAAGTTCAAATTGCATCGAAGAAACTTGACATTTTGTATACATTTAGCAGTGGTCGACTGTACATTTAAAAAATTAAACACAAAGCCTGTTGAACGTATCTATATAATTTCTAAGTTAAGTATTGTAAAATATACCTACTTACAATTTTATTTAAAAGAAAATTATGAAGATAATGCAATAAGGTATCTACCTACCTATTTACTTATTTTTATTTCACTTTCATAACAGTAGTAAAAAAAGAAAACATAAATACGAAATGTCCCTCCTACGGTTTTGTTGGTAAAAAGTAGTAAAATTCATTCAAAATAAAAAATATCGACGCAAATGATTGACAGATCGCCTAATTACAGGTTTGGGACCGAAAACGAGGAAACACGTTGAACACAAATAATTCTGAAGTGATTCTGAAGTGATTAATTCTGAGGCAATCTTCTTAAAGGATTAAAAGAGGATTGGGACGAAAAACATGGAAACATGTAAGAACAAATAATAATTCTGTCGTGATTTTGTACATATATTCGTAATCTTGGACTTCAATGGCAGTTTTTTGAGTGAAAAGTATGGAATTTCCTTCAATATTGACGATAAATATTGAAATTTTGCCAAATTTAAGGATTGGGACGAAAACCATGGAAACATGTAAAACAAATAATAATTCTGTCGTGATTTTGTTCATATATTCGTAAACTTAGACTTCAATGGCAGTTTTTCGAGTGAAAAGTAGAAAATTTCCTTCAATATTGACGCAAAATATTGAAATTTCGCTAAATTAGAGGATTGCAACGAAAAACGTGGAAACATGTAGAACAAATAATAATTGTGTCGTGATTTGCTTCATATATTCGTAAACTTAGACTTCAATGGCAGTTTTTCGAGTGAAAAGTAGGAAATTTCCTTGAATATTGACGCAAAATATTGGAAATTTTACTAAATTAGAATTGGGACGAAAAACATGGAAACATGTAGAACAAATAATAATTCTGTCGTGATTTTGTACATATATTCGTAATCTTGGACTTCAATGGCAGTTTTTTGAGTGAAAAGTATGGAATTTCATTCAATACTGACGAAAAATATTGAAATTTTGCCAAATTTAAGAACTGGGACCAAAAACATGGAAACATGTAGAACAAATAATAATTCTGTCTTGATTTTTTACATATATTCGTAATCTTGGATTTTATTGGAAATTTCCTTCAATATTAACGCAAAATATTAAAATTTCGCTAAATTAGAGGATTGAGACGAAAAACGTGGAAACATGTAGAACAATTAATAATCGTGTCGTGATTTGGTACATATATTCATAAATTTAGACTTCAATGGCAGTTTTTCGAGTGAAAAGTATAATACGAGTATTTCCTTGAATATTGGCGCAATATATTGAAATTTCGCTAAATTAGAGGATTGGGACAAAAAACATGGAAACATGTAAAACAAATAATAATTCTGTCGTGATTTTGTTCATATATTCGTAAACTTAGACTTCAATGGCAGTTTTTCGAGTGAAAAGTAGAAAATTTCCTTCAATATTGACGCAAAATATTGAAATTTCGCTAAATTAGAGGATTGGAACGAAAAACGTGGAAACATGTAGATAAAATAATAATTGTGTCGTGATTTGCTTCATATATTCGTAAATATATGAAGCAAATCACGACATAATTATATGTCGACCCAAATATAATATTGACCCAAAATATTGAAATTTCGCTAAATTAGAGGATTGGGACGAAAAACATGGAAACATGTAGCACAAATAATCATTCTGTCGTGATTTTGTACATATATTTGTAATCTTGGACTTCAATGGCAGTTTTTTGAGTGAAAAAAAATGGAATTTCATTCAATATTGACGCATAATATTGGAATTTTGCTAAATTAGAGGATTGGGACAAAAAACATGGAAACATGTCAGAACAAATAATAATTCTGTCGTGATTTTGTACATATATTCGTAATCTTGGACTTCAATGGCAGTTTTTTGAGTGAAAAGTATGGAATTTCCTTCAATATTGACGCTAAATATTGAAATTTTGCCAAATTTAAGGATTGGGACGAAAACCATGGAAAAATGTAAAACAAATCATAATTCTGTCGTAATTTTGTTCATATATTCGTAAACTTAGACTTCAATGGCTGTTTTTTGAGTGAAAAGTATGGAATTTCCTTCAATACTGACGAAAAATATTGAAATTTGGCCAAATTTAAGAACTGGGACCAAAAACATGGAAACATGTAGAACAAATAATAATTCTGTCTTGATTTTGTACATTTATTCGTAATCTTGGACTTCAATGGCAGTTTTTTGAGTGAAAAGTATGGAATTTCCTTCAATATTGACGCTAAATATTGAAATTTTGCCAAATTTAAGGATTGGGACGAAAAACATGGAAACATGTAGAACAAATAATAATTCTGTCGTGATTTTGTTCATATATTCGTAAACTTAGACTTCAATGGCAGTTTTTCGAGTGAAATGTAGAAAATTTCCTTCAATATTGACGCAAAATATTGAAATTTCGCTAAATTAGAGGATTGCAACGAAAAACGTAGAAACATGTAGAACAAATAATAATTGTGTCGTGATTTGCTTCATTTATTCGTAAACTTAGACTTCAATGGCAGTTTTTCGAGTGAAAAGTAGGAAATTTCCTTGAATATTGACGCAAAATATTGGAAATATTGCTAAATTAGAATTGGGACGAAAAACATGGAAACATGTGGAACAAATAATAATTCTGTCGTGATTTTGTACATATATTCGTAATCTTGGACTTCAATGGCAGTTTTTTGAGTGAAAATTATGGAATTTCATTCAATATTGACGCATAATATTGGAATTTTGCTAAATTAGAGGATTGGGACAAAAAATATGGAAACATGTAGCACAAATAATCATTCTGTCGTGATTTTGTACATATATTTGTAGTCTTGGACTTCAATGGCAGTTTTTTGAGTGAAAAAAAATGGAATTTCATTCAATATTTACGCATAATATTGGAATTTTGCTAAATTAGAGGATTGGGACAAAAAACATGGAAACATGTCAGAACAAATAATAATTCTGTCGTGATTTTGTACATATATTCGTAATCTTGGACTTCAATGGCAGTTTTTTGAGTGAAAAGTATGGAATTTCATTCAATATTGACGCATAATATTGGAATTTTGCTAAATTA